>CM034467.1:13512731-13955350 GCA_019925255.1 Litchi chinensis | reverse complement strand
TCACTAATAGATCAGTGAGATAGTGATTAGCGATTTATCGGTTACTTACTAATTAATCAGTGAATACTGTTTGCCAATAGTGTAAGGGATATTTCTGTTGAGTTTTTGAAATTTCAAGAGAGGTTAATGTCATTATAACCAAAATTCAACTATTGTTATACTTTTATCAAACCTCAAGGGGGTTTGTATAATTTGTCATAATATATAATTATACACACACACACACGCGCACACACACACACACACACATATATATATATATATATATATATAAACATAACCATAAACCCTCACCTCACACTCTTAGCGCCAGCAATAACCTTATCCTCTATGCCTCTCTGTCTCAAACACCCAACGCCTTTACCTCTCCTCTCACCACTACTAACTTATCCTCACTCTCCTCTACAATCTATCTCCCTTCACCACCCCACATGGCTTCAACATGTTTAGAATTGATAGCATCTCCACCATAGATTCTAAACTCTCGTTAGTGGTTAACGATTCTAAGAACCTGGCATCGTCTTTATCCCTTTTAAAGAGGTGAACATGAGCTCAACTTGGTACTCCCCATTCCTCTCTTCTCCCCATCTCTCTAACCAATCAAATTTATGTTATTTGGGTTGTGTTTATTAGGGGTGGTGGTTGCATGTTCATTAGTGTGGCCGTTGGTGTTTTTTTTTTTTTTTTTTTTTGAAAACCTAGTAGAGGTGGGTAGTCTTCAGTTAGTTTTGTGGCCAGTTTTGTGTCGAGTTGACCGAGTTGGATTGATTTTTTAGCCAACTTGGCTGATTACTCACCTTCGACAAGCAAGACCCCTGATTTGGGGGTTATCAGACCGATAGGGTGTCGATTAGCGATTTATCTCCGAAAAATTGTGATTATCGACCATTTTTGGAACACTGGTTATGTATCAATTAAGCTTTAATGTTCTTAAATTGAATTAGGGATCTCTATATAACAAATGCTATTATATCATTATCTGGTATTCTTAATACAATATTAGCATAGTAAAAGATATAGGGTTCTATATAATCTTATTAGAAATGCCTAAAATTTATGACTCATCACCTTGAATACATTCTTTTATTTACCACTGTTTCAAATTTAAATATCTTTTTGAGTAGTTGCCACCCAAAAAAGGTTTCCCCTAAACCCATATTTTACTAACGGAATTAACATTTAAGGTAGTTCAATTTTGAATGAATCCTTTATTTCCCTTTTTTCACTTGCTAAATCCTTTGTATTTACTTCGACTTTTATTTACCATTGTTTCAAATTTAAATATCTTTTTGAGTAGTTGCCACCCAAAAAAGGTTTCCCCTAAACCCATATTTTACTAACGGAATTAACATTTAAGGTAGTTCAATTTTGAATGAATCCTTTATTTCCCTTTTTTCGCTTGCTAAGTCCTTTGTATTTACTTCGACTTATATTAAACGTAAAGTCATCTAATAAGATTACTCTTATTATTTCTCTATTAATACCTACAACCTAGAAAAGAATAAAAATAAGTCATGGCTTAACAAATTTTAGAAATGTGTTTGCAAAATCTTTCCTTTCCAAGTCTCATTTATCAAGAAGTATGAACATTCCAATTCTTCAAACTTATTCCTATGTTTCTTTTATTGTGGTAACTATGATTATTGTAAAAAGAAAGAAGTTTGTTAGCTACAATAAATTCTAATGAAATTACGCAAGTAAGGTAATACTTTAAGGCATGAACAGATGATTAATTAATGTATTTAGAGTGCTACACTACCTTTTCATATGGGAGAACATGAAGAGGTTCTACATTGAATCATGGTAGACAAATGGAGAGATTTTGCAATTAATCTAGAGCATGGGAGATAAATGAGAAGTTATGGTGGATTTTTCATTATAGAAAGAATATATTTGGTGCTAGAAAAATGTAATCATAAAGGTATTTAGATAGGGCTAATTTTGGGATTATAATGGGTGTCGAAGGAAATTCTTGCCTTTTAAAATTGAATGACGAGTGTGTGAAAAAATTGGTGCTTCAAGAATTCTTTTAGATGGCAATAAAGCAACCCTTCCATTTTTTTTTAATCAAAGTTAAAACTAGCTTCAGTGTGATTAAATAAAACTAGGATATACTGTTGTAAAATGAAAAAACCTAATAATAAATCATTGGTTTAAATTTGAATGGAAAGACACTAGAATACCAAACAAGAACTCTACTCTAACAAATCAACTCAACTGTTATATGTATTTTTCGGACTTATTAAATGGGCTGGTAAAAGTCCAATTTAGGCCCACTTTAGACCCAATAAGAAGGCCCAATAAAGTCAACCCGGTCAAAGCCCATCAGACGAGGCTCAGATATCAACTCCAGGCCCAGCAAAAGGCACAGCTCATCTCAGTATCCTGTCAGCTCGCTGCAACGAGCTCGTTTCACAGCTCACCTCATGCACAACTTGTCTCCCAGCGAGCTCGAGCTCAAGACCGCCATAGACACGTCAGCTCGTCCAAGAGCGTAATAAGTGCAGTATCTTCCAGAAACAGGCAGTTACCAAGTTCAACTATGATTCTCTCTCCGAATATAGTAATTACCCAGTCAAACCATGATTTCCTCATCAGATATGGAAGTCTACTCAAAGTCAAATTCAAATCAACCTTATCTTGAGATAATTACAGTAGTTTCCTGATATTATTCAAATATATTAGGAAGCATAATTAATGTATAATTCTTTTCCTTATTTTTTCCTGATCATTTGGGAAGTGTAATTAATTCAGGATTCTTTTCCTGATTTGCTACAACCAGAATTGTAACACCTCTTTTCCCTATAAATAGGGATTAAGATCATTGTAACATCATCAGAAAATAATCAATAATATACTGTCACTCTGCAGAATTTAAGAGATAGACAGTCATGGACGTAGGCCAATTATTGCCGAACCACGTAAAAGCTCCGTGTTCCTCGTTTGATTCTCGGTATTTGTCTGTATCTTTTCTTGGTATTTGTGCTTTCTCACATTGATTGCAGGTATTGGGTATTGATTACTCGTCGACTGAAATCCAACGTCGACATCAACAAAATCTCTAGTATCCACGAGTTTCAAACACAATTTCTTGTTCTTGCTTTCATCAAGCTTCTTATTCTCATTGCCAACTCAATGGGTAGGTAACTGAGGCAACTGCCTAAGGCATCATCTTGTTAACATGATATTTAGGCCTCATTTTATTTTGTTTCATATATTTTAGGCTTCAAATTAGGCTCCATTTTCATAATTTTTCTATAACTTAAATTCCATTTTATTAGAATCTCTTATTTATTTATCCAAAATTTTTGTATTGTTATTTTTGTATTCTTAGACAAAGTTATTATTGATTGTATAATCTAATTTAACATAAGTTAAAATTATTGTTTAAATATCTTCTCAGGCAAAAAAAAAAAAAATTGATATTACTCTCCAATTAATTTTTGAATACTTTGTAAATTCTCAATATTATAGATGGAATAGAATAGTAATAATAATGATCATATAAAAGAATTAAACAAAGTTATTTCTCATAAGATTTAGAAATAAACACAGCAGCACAATGAAAAAACGATATTACAACAAATATTGACTTATTTTGAAAATTTCTTGGTTTAGATTTACTTGAAAATTAAAAACTCTGATGGAACCTATAAGATTAAAAATAAATTACTTGAAGTATGTAATTATTTTTTCTTTCTTTCTTTCTTTATTTATTTAATATATTTTTTAAAAAGTAGTTACCAGTTATATCTTAGCGAAGCAATAAGCAACAATATTTAAATGGAATATCAGTAGTTCATTATGAAATATTATCATTCACTTTGTTGGTTTTGTAAAAAATATGAAGACACCACTGGTATTAAAAATAATAGTCTAAAAGCCCTAGACATGAGTGTAAGAGTGGTTTCGATCTAAAAAGTAAGCGGTTTTGTATCCACATATTGAAAACACATAAATGCCTTACTGCAATTTCATTTTAGCCATATTTAAATGCCGTTTCTGCCATTATAATAAGAGTTAAATACAAAAGACTCTCTGAACTTGTCTTTGTACAACCGCAATCAACCCCAAAATAAGGCAATGATCTCCCCTCACATTAAGGTTGGCCATCAAATACTAGGGTTGGCCATAAAAAAAGGACGGAGAGATGAAACTACCCTCAATTTAATTAAATAAAAATATATTAAATATTACAAAATTAATGAAAAAAATTACATCGCCAATGTCCACATCATAGGAGATAGATAGTGGAGATTTAAATAAAAAAAAAAAATCAATCGTCATCATCCATCTAAAGACGGATGGTATAAATTCATTAAATCAAAACCAAAAAAATTATTTTTCAGATGTAGATCTAAAAAATTTTAGATTTACATCTAGAAAATCCACGTCAAATGGATTCCACCATATTAGATAGATTGATGATGGAGTGGTCCATCACTACCCATCGGCAAGCAATGGAGTATCTATTTCATTGCTAATAGAGCACTAGGCTTGATCACTCCATGAGCTACGCATCTTGATGCTCTATCGGCAATGGAACAAGTGCTTCATCATTTAGCAATGAAGCTTGTGCTCCATTTTCGATGGAGCAAATGCTAGCTCTATCACTCCATCGACACCATCTCTATGTTTTTCAGGGTTTTTGTGTTTTTAATGTTTTGCGTTTTTAGGGTTAATGGTGATGGATTAGGTTGATGTTAGATGAACTAGGATTGAAAAACTTGATGGATCTTGGTTGATGTTGATGTTGATGATGAAGAAAGACTAGGTTTATGTTGATGATAAAGAAGTGAAGAACTAAGTTGATTTGTTTTTTGTTAGGTTGATTTTGTTGATGATGATAATCTAGGGTTAATGATTCATGATGAACAAAGTTTTTAATTTTTTTAAATTTTAGTTTTATTGTAATTTAATTTATTTTGATTTTATAAATATTTTATTTTAAGTTTAATAATCATATGACCATATTATCCTTTTATCAACATTGACCACATTTGCCATTGAAAGTTTCATATTTGCCACTGTCTTTTGTTAGTTAAAATAAGGGTAAAAAACACAAACACTCCTAGTTTGTCAATATTATACAGATATGACAACTACAGCCATTCCAATGTTAACATCACTTGTAATTTCATAAATGCTACAAAAACGTTCAACCGTCGGCTTTAATTGTCAGCTAATGGTCAAATGTGTTAAAAAGACTCAAATGCCCATTATCTTAAGAATTAAATATGAATAAATTAATATATAGTTAATTTAAGATTAAAATTTAATAAAATTAATTCAAATATAAAAAATAGTTATAAAACATAAAAGAATTCACCATCTTCTTCACCCATCAACCTCATTATCATCTCCATTTTCATTGTCTTTATCATCCATCAACCTCATCATCTACTTCCTGCATCATCATCTCCAATTTTAATAATTTTCATCACAAAATCACAAGAAGAAAATCAAGTTCACATATAAAATCACCAAAAAAAAAAAAATCATTGAAAAAAAAAAAAAAACTTTGGTTTTCAGCTATAGAGACCCAGATCTGGGTCTCAATTGCTAGAGACCTAGCTTATCCATTGTCACCCAAACACAGTGGAGACTCTAAATTGGGTCTCCATGATTATTGGTGTGATTCTGACAAGTGGTCTCCATGTCGGATATGGTGATCATCTACTCTTTATCACATGGAGACCAATTTAGTCTTTAGGATTTCTTTTCTTTTTTTCTAAAAACAAATTTATATTTTAATGCTTTTATTTGGTGAAAAGACCAAATTGCTCTTAAATGTTACTTTAAGGTCTAGTTAACTGTTAGTAAACTAACGATTGAAGTGTTTCCACCATATTAATTAAACCTCAAGTGATGTTAGTGTATAAAGGGTCATAGTTGCGATATCCATGTAATATTGGCAAACCTTGGTGGGGGATGTTTTTGTAGTTTGCACTTGAAAAACCTCTATGAAATTTGTAGAAGGAAATAATTATATTATATATAGCAACTTCTTTTTTACAAAGTATAATTAATTTCCGTTTATATTTAAAAGAAATATATTTGACATTTATGTGATATTCAACTATCGTGATTATGTAGGAATTATATATTGATAAAATTTTCTTTACACATACAAATATATATGGGATCCCCTTTGGTACACTTGAGGTATCGATACATTTAATAAAAAAAAAAAATTAGTAATTGCATTCTAAAATTACTTATTATAATTTATTATAACTTTGTTATATTTGATTAAAACTAAATGAGTCAAATCATATTTACAATAATTGACAAGTAAAATTATATTTACTAATTATAATAAGATATATTTAATTGTAATTAGATATAATTAAAATATAATAAATTATAATTAATAATTTTATAATGCAATCACTTTTTTCTTTTGTCAAATGTATTGATATTCCAGTTGTATTATAGAATATGTCTGTGCCTACACACACACACACATGCACACACACACACACACAAATTAATGTCACTTTGCTCAAATTAGTGTTCGAACTTAGTACCCATATTATGTGATATTCTTAAAAATAGGAAGGTTAACTAATTGAAATTGATGAATTAAAATTAGATTCATAAACACTCCTATTTTTTAGGATTCCATATTATTTAGACAATAAATTTTAACATCAATTTGGGCAAAATAGCATTACTCATACATGTATGCATACACACACAATATACATATGTGTATATATATAAAATTGAAATTTCTAGTATTATTTGATTTAAATTTGTCTTTTCTTTTTTAAGAATCATCAATTTATAATTCAAATATGCACAGGAAAAAAAAAATTAAATGTCATACAACCACCCATTTAATTAAAAGATATGGATGACATGACAAGATGATGTTGATTTAATGCTAACTCTTGAGACTTATATTCTAAAGGTTGTGAGTTCAAGTTTTTTCACTATCTTCAAAATATTGAATTTAATGTAATACTAAACACAAAAAAGAGGTCGTAAGATTGAGTTACCTCTTTCTTCGAGATCTCGAATTTAATATAATATTAAACAAAAATCAAAATCTCAAATTTAATGTAATGTTTAAAAAAAAAAAAAAAAAAAAAAGGAGGTTGACTAAGCTTGAATTTTAGTTCACTTTATAAATATGTTAATTAAATACTGTTCTTTTAATATTTAGAAAATGGTCCTAAGATTTTAAAACAAAAGTCCTAGAAGTAACGATGAGAAATCCCTCGTCGAAGACAAAGTAATGAGTAGAAGACAACCTCTTGATTTTGGGTTGATCCACATTTAAGAAGATCTAGTGCCAGTCACGGCTCATCCTGTCCATCAAGTGAGCAAATCAAATGTCAATAGTGCAAGTTGAAAAGATGGACAGTCTATAATGGCGGGACCAGGGAATGGAGTAGCTCAATATTATCTTCTCATCGGGGAAGGGGAGAGGGACTGCAAATTCCCCATATAAAAATTTCATTTTCCTTTTTAGATAGAGACACAAATGAAATAAAAAATAAAAATTTTCATCTACTCATACAAGCGTTTGGCCAAATTATTGGATACCTAGAATATCTCTTATACTCTTATAGATTATATATTTTTATTTTATTAAAAAAAATCATGTCATCAATATTAAGAAATTTATTTAATACATGATATAAATATCATTTGATAGATAATAAAATTAACAATTGTTCTCTAATACTTCCATATATTACCATTTAATGTTTTCATGTTTTTTTATTAAATGCTTCTATTTATATATTTTATTTTTAATTCGATCTGAAAAATTAGAATTAAATAGTTATTGACTTATTGAGATGACTGTCTAACAGACCCTCTGAGCATAGATGATCATATTGATAATGTATATATATATTTTTTTGTCATCTTAATTTAATATTGATGAGTGATAATTATATTGGAGAAATTTATTTTAATTCAATATCTATTTATCTTATGTGCCATGTTATTTTTTCATCATTCATGAGAGCAGTGGAGATGTTCTTAATATTAATAGGTTATTAGTAATATTGATTTGTATCGAATAATTAAATGTAATTTAATAATCATTAATTCACCTTTTATGATCATTCTAAAAGGAAAAGAAAAAAAAATCAGTTTTAATGGTCTCGAATAACATTACGTGTTATTCTCCTATTTATGATAATATTTGTTGATAGAATCTTTAATTACACATTTTTGAATGGACATTACAAGTTGTTGACTTTTACTGGTACTTATGTTGATATAGAAATTTCATTTGTCATAAACTCACATCTCCCATGTCTTATATATATTTTCCGCCACAAAATTGACAGATCAACTAACACTTTTTTTTTTTTTCTTCAAAAAAAAAAACAAGACACAATTTTGGCATTTAAAAGAAAAATCTAACATACATGTCTTGTGGACAGCCCAATGCCACTACACCCAACAAAAATATTCCCCTCATCAATTTGCACGAGTAACCCCTTACTCTCGTGCAGGCTACTCTAATACCTCCGTATGTGTCAACCCTTCCTATATAAGAACAGTTCTCCACGCCGCACCATTAATATTCTATCCCGATAGGTTTCACTAGTCCCCCGGATCAGTCCTAATAATCAAAAAATAAAAATAAAAATAAACACATTTTCTCTAGCTAGTTGTCTATAAATATATCCCCACTGGTGTCTCGTGCTACGCACCCAACACAGATTCATATTATTTAATTTGGCCCGGCCAGCATGAGTTCAAGGCTGATTCTCTCTTTAACCCTAGCCGTTTTCCTCTTAGCCTTGATCACCGTTAATCATACAAACCTATCCTCTCAAAAATCCAGGCGAGTGGAAGTTGTTCCATTGGAGGACGGACTCGGACCTGAAAGTTTTGCGTTTGACCACACATCTGGTGGGGGCCCATATACCGGATTATCCGACGGCCGGATTGTTAAGTGGCAAGAAAATGAACGGCGTTGGCTCAATTTTGCTGTCACTTCTCTAAGGAGGTATAAATTTTTGTCCTATCTCTATTTCTTGACGGTGCTTTAGGTGTGATTTCGTCGAAATGTAGTTAAACACGTCTAGTCATGCAACGAGGTATGATTTGTATGAGCAAACAGAAAAGAGAGAGCTTAGCTATAGTATTGAAGGTCAAATTTCAATATTACTATTATTTAGAGTTATAACTCTAACATGTACATTTATAATAAAATTAGAAAAACAAAATGGCAAATTTTCAATCTTAACACTACATGTTTGCAATAATGATAGTGAATAAACGTAGCTGGGCTGTTGGCACCATTGGTAAATGCCATAGCTCCCCATGTCTCATGGCATGTGTTCTACACCTAATAAAAATATTTCCCCCACTAATTTGTATGAACAACCCCTCCACTCTCGTGTGGGCTACTCCCCCTCCTTTGTGTAGGCGGATCTCTTCCATATAGTAACAGCTCTTCAATTCGCACCATTAGTGTCTTATCCTAGTTGGTTTCAGTATTCAGCTAGATCAGTCCCAATAATCACTAAAAAAGAAAAAAAAAATGATAGTGAATAAATATTATCTAACCAGCAATATTGAGTTTTAAAACTCTTAACATAATTATAATTACGCAATTTCAATAGGATGATTCAACATATACAATATTTCTAACTTAAGAACCATCTTAAATACATATTCAATTTTTGAAGAATTAATTAAAGTTAAAATTTGAAGTAATGATTGTTACGGATGAACAGGGATGGTTGTGAAGGGGCACATGATCATGTTTCAAAAGAACACATCTGTGGGCGTCCATTAGGGTTGAGGTTCGACAAAAAAAGTGGTGATCTGTACATTGCTGATGCTTATATGGGGCTACTTAAAGTGGGACCTGAAGGTGGTTTCGCCATCAGCATTGCCACAGAAGCTCAGGGTATTCCTTTCAGATTCTGCAACAGTTTGGATATCGATCAGTCCACCGGAGTAGTTTATTTTACTGACAGCAGTTCACTACATCAAAGGAGGTAGGTAATCAATAACATATGTATACTTGTTTGCAAGTTTATTTCTACATGGATGTCTAACCCTAGCATAAGATAAAATAAAAAACTGAAATAGTTGACAAGATGAGATTGATTCACTAATATATGTGCCTGTTGAGTTTTAGTCATCCCAAATAAAACTAGCTAAATAATAGTTGTGAGTTTTAGGTAAATTAAATATGATTCAAACACCTCAAAAATTGTCGACGTTGGAATTCAGTCGACGAGTAATCAATGTCCAATACCTGCAATCAATGTGAGAAAGCACAAATACCAAGAAAAGACAAAGACAGAAACAGATGATCAAACGAGGAACACGAAGCTTTTACGTGGTTCGGCAATAATAGGCCTACGTCCACGACTGTCTGTCTCTTTAATTCTGCAGAGTGACAGTATATTATTGAATATTGTATATTGATGTTACAATGATTTCAATCCCTATTTATAGGGAATGAAGTGTTACAATTCTGGTTGTAGCAAATCAGGAAGAGAATCCTGAATTAATTACATTCCCTAAACAATTGGGAAAAATAAGGAAAAGAATTATAAATTAATTATACTTCCTAATATATTTAGATAATATCAGGAAATTACTATAATTATCTCAAGATAATGTTGATCTGAATTTGAATTTGAATTGATCTCCATATTTGATGAGGAAATCATGGTTAGACTGGGCAATTGCCATATTCGGAGAGAGAATCATGGTTGAACTTGGTAACTGCCTGTTCTGGAAGATACTGTACTTATTACGCGTCTGAGCGAGCTGACGTGTCATGGTGGTCTCGAGCTCGAGCTCGCTGAGAGATGAGCTGCGCAAGCGGCGAGCTGCGACCTGGCTGTATTTATAGGTCTGTTGATGCCAGCTGGAAGATCTCTTTAAGCAAATTGGAGAACTTACTGGGCTTAGAGTCAATCTTGGGCCTTGTCTGATGAGTTTTGACTACGTTGACCTTATTGAGCCTTCTTATCAGGTCTTGGATGGACCTAAATCGGATTTTTACCAGCCCAATTACTGAGTCCGAAAAATACGTATAACAAAAATATTTTAATTTACTTAGAGTTGGGACCCTCTCTCCTAACCATATATTTTATCTTGACTTTATATAATATAAATCTGAGTTTGGATGATGTGTGAGAGAAAAAATATATAATAGTAGTTTAGATCATTTATTATATGTTATGTTGATTTATTAGTTAATAATGAAAAGTATAGGAAAAAAAAACGCTAAGAAATGATCCTTACTCATCTACTTAAAGTTAAACTCGAACATTTGCCGTTTCCACAGTAAGCTCTTCGATTAGTCAACCTTAAGTCAACATTGACTAGAGGATATTTATTTACATTACTAATCTTTTATCCGCGAGTGTCGGATGTTTCGTGTTTTTAATTATAATTTGGTGATATATTTTTCAAAAGACAATTACCCAATCACAGCCACAATAGAGATAATATATTTAGTAATGAACACTTTGAATGAAACCAGTGATTCACGTTTAAAAGTATTTATAACAAAACTATAATGCAGCAATTTAACATTAAAATATGAAATCGCGTTTAGGACAATTGTATACTAATGGTTATAACTGAACATAGGAGTATTTATTTATTTATATTATTATAGTTATGTTCTTAAATTTTGGTATGTTTGAATTGAGTCCCATTGAATGAAATTTCTGCCTTCGTTATACTGCTGGTGTATAAACAGTAAAACTGCACACAAACTTTATTTTGTTTGTATTTTACGGAATGTTTCAAAACTCGTGACTCGGTACTCGACCGGCGACCCAACAAGCAGCGAGCAATCGATTACTTGACAAATAATCGGTGAGTACTCAAAGAGCACTGTTTAGAGGGGAAATTATTAGTTTTAAAATATAAGAGCGTAAATTGATATTTCATAAAATAATGAAACTTTCCTTACCATATATAAAACTCACCCTACATTCCAAAAACCCACACCTGATCCATTTCAAACCCTCAGCCTCACTTTCTCTCTCTGTCTCCCTTCTCCTCTGTCTCTCGTCTCCTCTCTCATCTTTGATCTCTCTTTAAAATTGTAGTCGTCGTCACTGTTAAAGTGAGCCATCACTGTCGCCGTCATCTCTTTGATGTCATCAACTGTCGTCATCACTAAAGTTGAAGCAGATCTCTCTAAAATGGTAGAGGTTGATGTAGAGAGGTTCCAGTGACGCTTGTGGCGGTCAAGTGACGACGAACAAGCGGCGACAACTGATGACAGGTACGCAAGTTTGGTTGGGGGTTGAGGTTTGGTCTTGGTGTGGTGAATTGGTGATTAGATTTGGGGGTCCAGGTTAGGGATTGGTGTGGTGACTAATGAGTGACTGAGGTTGATTGTTGAAGTTTGGTTGGACGATTGGTGTGGTGTAGGAGATTGTTAAACTGGTGATTGGTTTTTTTGAAGTTTGGTGGTGAGTCTGGTCTCTAGTGACTGGTTCTATTTTGTTTATGACACCGAACGCCATTTTGGAAAAACAAAATTGAAAAAAAAAGGCCAAGAAGTGAGTAATCCCAACTCGGGCCGATTTTGTAACAAAACTGAGTTGAACCCCCGATCTGAGGGTTCTTGGATCAGAAATCGGCTGAACAGGGATTTCTCGGTGAGAAATTGATTAACTTGTTTGAGTTTTTAAACAATGATTTTACGACACCAACATGCATGAATGTTTTTTTGGAATACGTTGTATACGGTTTGGTAGTTGTACGATTTTATTATTATTATCATCATCATCTATTAAGGATACTTACAATTTGATCTCAAACCTTTGATCATAATCTGAAATTGATCCCCTTAGTTTCATAATTAACAATTTCCTCCCCAAAGTTTAATTAAATAAAGAATCAACACCTTACCATTACTAATTCTGTACATTGCCATTAAGGATGGAACAGTAAAATGGTAAATGAAGCTCATAAATAAACATCAATTCATTAAAAAAATAATAAAAATAAATAAAAATGCAAATTTTATTTATTTTTTATTTAAAAAACCAATTGAAAAAAATGATTGATCTCCACCATCCATATGGACGCTGGAGATCAAATTAAAAATTATTTGCATATGACAAAAAATGTAAAAAAACCCTCTATTTCATCGCTTAGTTTGCTCTCTCTTCTTTCTCTCTCTCTCTCTCTCTCTCTCTCTCTCTCTACATCAAGAACACAATCGCCCAAGTCATTTGCCGCCACCAACCGCTCTTTCCTTTGCATTTAGTCTTTTTCCTCTATCACCATCTCTCTCTTCCATTACATTTCTCCTCCATTACCTACTCTTCATCCATTAATGTCGCTTTTCTCCATTGGTGACGTTGTTAAGGAAAAACTGAAAAAGCTTTGGGTTTTTTTGGAAGAGAGAAAATTGATGGTGAGGAATGATATTTGATTGGTTCAACTGTTGTACAAGTGCAATAATAGATAGTCAGGGTTTGGCGATGGTGATTGGAACGATTACGGTAGGGATAAGGTTTGGGTCTATTGAGTGATGAACGATTTGTTGGGTGATGGTTGTGGTGATGAACGATTCATTACGTCCCCCTTTATATCCCTCTCTAGACCTCTTTCTCCCTCTCCAGACCATCTTTGTCACTCCTCCCTCTATCTCTCGTTTTTATTTTTTTTTATCTTCATCATCTGATATATATATATATATATTTTTAAATAAATAAATAATGTATGAATGATGTAAATGTTGTTGTGTTGATTGGTTATGTTGGATTGAAGATTGTTTATGATGGATTGAAGAGGAAAATATTGAGGAGGAATATTTGGTGTTGAAGCTTGTGGTTTAACGTGAAGTTCCGGATCGAAGATGGTGATTGATGTCAATTTGGTGTATTGATTAATTGTGTCGATTAGTGTTGAAGTTCTTTTCCTTTCTTAACAATTTGTTTGAGATTTTTTTTTTTTTTTGAAGATCTAGGTATGGGTTTATAACTCAGTTCTTCAATTCGATTTTTTTTTTTTTTTAAAGAGAGAATTTTTTTTATTTCTCTTTTTTTCATCATTTTTTTCTACTTCAGATTTTTTAATTTTTTGATCTCCAAAATGGATGATGGAGATCTATTGTCTTTATTTTTAAGAAAATTTTAAAAATTAATTTTTTAAACAAATATAAATATTTAATTTTATTTTTAAATTAATCCCCTCCATCCATCATACAATGGACAATGGATTTTTTATAATTATTTCTTATTTTAATTCCTATTTATTTTTTTACGATTATTAAATTAATTTTGATCTCTCATTGTTTATTTTATAGATGGACAATGGAGATATTTTTTTTATTAATTTTGCTTTTTCATTTTGAGTTTTTAGGAGCAAATGGGTCATTTAACACCCTGCATGTGTTGGAGTCATCTTTTTTAACGGTCACACTAATGACGAGTGAAAATGGCTAATTACAAAACTACGGAGATCATTTTCACAATATGATCAAAGGTCGGGGGTCAAATTATAAATATCCCTTATTATTATTATTATTATTATTATTATTATTATTATTATTGTTATTATTCTTTGCTTTTGTGCCTAAGGGCCCATGTGAAACGTATTAGATTTCTGCATTTATAATATAATTTGGAATTGATTTTTTAATTAGAAATTGATGAGATGCTGTAAATCGCAGGAATTACATGTCTGTGATACTAAGTGGAGATAGAACAGGAAGGCTAATGAAATATGATCCAGATAGCCAAAAAGTGACTGTTCTTCTTCAAAATCTCTCATTCCCAAATGGGGTTGTTTTAAGTCGAGATGGCAACTACATTCTTCTTGCAGAGACAACCAAGTGTAGAATTCTCAAGTATTGGCTAAAAACATCAAAAGCTGGAAGTTTCGAAGTTATTGCTCAGCTGCCAGGATTTCCAGACAACGTAAAAATGAGCCCAAGAGGGGGATTTTGGGTAGGTATATATTCGAGAAGACAAAAGATTTCTGAGTGGGCTCTTTCATATCCTTGGATAGGCAATGCTTTACTTAAGCTACCAATTGATATCATAAAAGTTCATTCCATATTAGTTAAGCTTCGTGGGGATGGTGGCATGGCCGTGAGGTTAAGTGAGAAGGGTGAGCTACTCGAAATTTTACATGGCAAAAGTATAAAGAGATGGCATTCTATAAGTGAAGTTGAAGAGAGAGATGGGACTTTGTGGATTGGATCAATAAATATGCCTTTTGCAGGCATGTATAAGACATGAATTCAAGCTTGTTTTTGGTGGGTTGTATTGTATTACAAGAAGTTCAGAATCTATTAAAATGTTACAATTAATAGTTTACTTGCTTTCTTTGTGCATTGTATTGTACTACACTAGTATGTTACGAATATAATGATATTAAATAAAAATGAATGTCCATTGATGCATGGAAACTAATCTTTTTATCTTCTAAAGATTATAATTATTATTATAATCATTATTCAATATAGTATGAGCAAATCCTTTCAATTTGTAACTACTAACATATGTTGAGACTGTGGGATGGCTCCCCGCTCCCCAGCCAGTCAAAACTCACCAAGTTTCTTCCTTATTATTTTTTGTTTTAAATGGAATATGTGCAATTGGTCAACGACCAACTACCAATACAATTTAGAAAATTACAAGATTGCCAATATTTTCTATTTTTTCACTCAAATTTTTACTATCATTTTAAGAGAAAAATCATTTTAGCCCCTAGATTTTAGAAAAGAGTTAAATTTTTAACTATATTTCGAAAAATGATAAAATGAACTCTAACGTTTCAAAAACAAAATCAAATTTATAGGTTTTAATTAAATAAACCGCAATATTTTGAAAAAGTGTCTAACTACAATAACATTTAATTACGAAAATACCCTTATTGGTTTTACATGTAAATTTTATAAAATTATAGCTTTGCTGTTGAACTCAATTTTTTTAATAGTTGAAATATCTCGTTTGAAGGGGAAAAAAATTATTTCTCGATTGTTTATTTAAAAGAAAAAAGTTGAAAAAATTATCATAACTAGCATCTCCGCAAAATGTGACTCCTTGAAGCAATTAAACAAACACAATATTGGTAAATATAGATTAAAACAGTGAGAATTATAAACCAAAACAAAATCTTACACAACTTCTAATTTAAACTTACAAATTCTAATTACATTTTTACACTTCAAATTCCACCAAAAAGAAGAACAATTACTAAAGAAAAAAAAAACAAAAAACAAAAAAAAAAAAAAGACAAAAGAATGTGATGAAGAAGAATCGAAACCAATCCACAGGACCAAAAACAGCATAACCAATTGCAAAAAGCAAATGACATAAATGGGAACAGTTTAAGTCTGTGGCTACCATGACTAGTTGGGACGAGGAGCCCATTCTTGTCTTTGCTCTTGTCATTGACACCCTTGATCGTCTATCTATCTCCTAAATCCATCTCTCTATCTCGATCAAACTTCTATAATTGAATATATGGGTTCAAACTCAAACCCATATCTTTGTATGGGTTTGAGTTCGAACCTAGATAATATGGACGGTTTGGGTTCCAAAACCCAAATCATCACCACCTGCAACAACAAAAATATGGCAAAGATAAAGATGGAGATTTATCTCTGCCATCTTGAGTGTGATGATGCAGGTTTTACAAATGGATATGAGAGTAAATTGATTGAACTTTGTTCAAGAGACTAAAAAACAAGAACTTCTTCATTGATGACTTTTTTTTATGACCAATCACACACTTTTTATGTGACTAATCTTGGTTTATATACTAAGTCTTAGTAATCTGATTCCATTCTAACTAACTTGCTAATGACACCAATGGTAAGCTGCCACAACATCATTTTTCTAACTAACTTTATCTCTGAGTAACAATCTTGTTAGCCAGGCTAGACTAGCTTGATGAGCTGGTTTTGAATAAGCTGAGTTTTTCCTTTTAGACTTCACAAAATGCTCTTCAACTGATTCAGCTTGATTACAACCTTGTTTGGCTCATACACTCATATCCCCTCTCAAGTTGAACTAGGGAGATTGAATCAAGTTTAGCTTGGAGCATAGAAAATGAAACCGATCTCTAAGAAAACCCTTTGTTAATAACTATATAGCTTGATCTTCTGGGGGAATAAATCATGTTTCAATCAATCTTATAGCCACCTTTTAACGAATGAAGAGAGTATTAACGTCAATGTGCTTTGTCCTAGCATGAAAAATGGGATTTTGGGCAAGAGTTGTTACTCCCATATTATCACACCAGAGGATAACAAGTTTAGGAATGGACATACGTAGCTCTTGATACAAAGACTGCAACCACATAATTTCAGTGGTAATTTAAGCCATAGACTAAAATTCTGCTTCGGTGCTAGATCGAGCAACAACATGTTGCTTCTTAGAGCTCCAAGAGATAAGATTTCCACAAAGAAAAACACAATGTCCACTGGTAAATCTTTTGTTGTCCAAACAACTAGCCTAAACTGCATCACTATATGCTTCAAGTTATAGATGCTTAGTGGGCTTGAATCATAGTCCTTTATGAATGGTGCTTTTAAGATACCTTAGTATTCTCTTCCAACCTTGCCAATGCACTTGTAAAAAAGCAACAAGGAATTGGCTTAGCTTGTTGACAATAAAGGAGATGTTAGGTCTAGTGTAGGTGAGGTACTACAAGGCACCAATGGTACTTCTATAAACTATAGGATCTGGAAAAGAGTCTCTTTCTCCTTGCACAAGTTTACAGCCTAAACTAATGAGAGTATCACAAGGTCTAACCTCAATCATGTTTTGACAGGTCTCTCTTCTTTATAACTTAGGGAGTCCGCGCGGCAACCCCATGGTGGCCTTCTAAATAAGATCTGCACCGATTAAAAAGTTCTTGTGAAGCTAAGCATTTTCTTTTGACTGAAAACCTTTATAAAACTCTTCGAAATACTTTTTTTAGTGGAAATGGATGGAAACTTTTTCTTTTTAAAATACGTTTATAAATAAGATTTTATTAAAAATCCGACAGCACAACAACCATTTTTTTGAAAAATCCACCCTATAAAACATGAAAGAAAACCTGTGCAATTCAAAATTTTCACATTCTTAACTACTAGACCTCATGCCCTCATTTATTTCCATAAGCAATCCACAAATATAACTCTAATTATAAAATCATTCAAAAATCATCCAATTCATGTAAAACAATATGCATGCAAAATCTCAAACATAATACAAAACATCAGTGTATAAATAACTTCCAAAATAATATCTACAAAACGTGCATAAAGTCTTAAAATTATGCATGTACATGAAATTTCAAGATGTATTAGTGCAGTGGTGTCGCGTCTTCAGTCAACTTGGGCATCCAACAGAGCTTTTTCCGCTTACTGGCTCATATCTACACTTGGGGAGGACTTTTATTGAAAACAAGAAAAAGTGCGACGTGTATTAACTCAGTAAGTGGATAAACTTTATACTTGGAATTTTTTTTCAAAATATATCCATCCTCCCAAGATAGTTTTAAAAACTAATAACTTATTTCTTTACATTAAAAATTCATAGAACTAGTATAATACAAATATTATATATTTTGAAATTCTAGCAATACTTCTTAAATCATACTTTTCTGTTTTTCGAAATTTTACGTCTAATATCGTGTTTTTTATCTCTTTAACTTGTCTTAGCTGATAACTTAGGAAAAACTTATCCTTTGTGACGGTATCTGTACATAATAGCAATAGAACTCGCACACATCACTAGGACTGAGGAAATACTGTTTAGTCACCGATGAAGGACCTCAGGGATCACAATTTCCACTCTAACATTAGCAGATCTACAGGACTAGGGAAATACTAACTGTGTAGTCGCAGATGAGGGACCTTAGGGATTGTGATTCCCACCCTAATATCAGCAGATCTACACTACCGTATACGTACAGAAGGCAATACACTGACTAAATCCCCCCAAGTTAGTGACCTTCTCAACCACTCTTGCTATACATGTATACTGTACTTCGGCTAGTAATTTAGGAATTAGGGTAAACCAAAGATATAAAAAAAATTCTTTCAATATACTTATAACTTTCTTTTTCATTTGCTTGAAAACATAAGGTTTCCGCTAGTAAACATTCTTTTTCTAACATAAGCTTAATATTCAAAATACTTTCGAAATCATTTCTATGCATGTATATATATATATATATATCATAAGTTTGCTAATTTACTTTACTTTTAAATAAATACATTTTCAACATAACTTTAAGAATTATACATGCATGATAAAAATATAATGACATGCTAGAAACTTAATTAAGCATAATAACTTGGAATATTAAAATAAACATTGCATTATGGTAACTCAAATACTAAAATATACGTTTGCAAATATCGATAATCAACTTATAAATTTGAAAAAGCTTTAAAAGTAAACCATACTCGCAACTTGCTTCCAAATTATAAAACCACTCTTTTACTTTTTCCTTCCGCTCGCCGCTTCACTTACACTTTAAATATGAATGAATTTCTATTTATAACTTATGCATACTTCAACAAATAACTTCTAACTACGCATGAATATCGAAATACTCTCTTTCAAATCGTACTAACTTTAATTAACCGCACACAATATTCATTCGAATTTTCTTAACAACAATGCACGGAATTCACTTCAACTTAAGCCTAATTTTCATACTAACGCAACAAACAAATATTACTTTGATCGAATTTAAACTAATCTTTACACCATCTATCATATTAAATTTTATTATCGAAATTACATTCGAACTTACACAATATGGTGTAAATTCTATTAAAATTCATAAAACATTACACTTTCGTAATTTCAAAATGTTTTGCTCCAAAATGTCATTTTAACATATCAAGGCATTTCCTTCAATTTCTATGCCAAATCTATCATTCAAACAACTCATAAAATCATCTCAAGCTTTCAAAAACAAGTTCTATCACAATATACACACCTTGGCCAAACCTTAACCTTTAAAAATGTCATATTTTTGTTTCCCATTACAATACCATAATTCAACATTTCATCAAATTCACAAGCATGAGAATCACTCAATTAAATCAAACTCAAAATAAATCATTGGAACTTTGCTTTGGCCAAACATATACAAGCACCTAACACTAACTTTTCTTCACATCCACACTTATATACACATCACAAACTCATCAAAATTCATGGTAAACAATCAAACAAAATTTGTATCACATAAATCCATTCTTGGTCATGACCTTTATGCAATCCAACATCAATTTTCTTTCAAATTCTACTCCAAACTCATATGCAACACATTAACCATCCTAATCTCAATATATTTCATGATAAAACCATCAAACAACATTTCAACAGCAAACTTCTCACTTTGGCCGAACCAACACACATCACCACATCAAGATTTTCATCAATTCTTGCATCAAATTCACATGCAAGCCATCCTTCATCACTTTAATACATTAATCATTCAAGCCTAAACATAATTTCACAACCATCCATCTATCTCCACAAATAATTTCATAAAACTAAAACTTATCTCTTGGAATCAATTTAGGATGGATCCTAGACTTGCATGCAAGCTTAATGGACTTGAAACTCACTTGGAAATGCTCTCAAACATCAAAGAAAGCTTGCAATTCTCTTGAGAAGCTCTCGGTAGAACATGTAACTCCCAAAATCGTGAACTCTTTCTTCCTCTTTTGTGACTGAGCTGCACTCTTCCTTCTTGTTCCTCTCCCTTTGTATGTGCTGAAATCTTTAAAAAAATGCACTCAAATCACTCAAACAATTGCTGCACTTCAAGTCTCTCTCTCGGCAAATAAAACAGCTCTCACTTTCCTTCTTGTTTTCTCTCGATTCAAACTCCCCCCTCAATGGTCGAATGTTTTTGCTTCTTGTTTGACCGATTTCTTCTTCCTTCAATTGTTTAATTCAACTATATTTATATATATATGCTCCACAAGATTTTGCCACTTGTCACTTCTTTCTTTCCATCTACCATACATTTATCTCACATGTATTCATTTTTCCTTTGTCTCACGCCACTTGTCAAGCATACATTCTTCTACTCACCCGTTTCATGCCACGTGTCCCACATGCATGTATTCTTATTCCAATCCAATTCCGTATTCGAAATCATTTCTAATTCATCTAAAAATTATACGAGAATTAAATTAATACTTCTGGAATTTCTATTAAAAATTCAATTAACACTTACGATCACGTTAAAAAATTATTTTATTGCCTTGCAATTAAAATCATTTCTGGTCCTATCCAGGAATTCTATACAAATTTTATTACACATCTAGGTACTTAAAATTATCTTATTTCTCTATAAATATTGTATACGGGACTAAAATTGAATAGAGTACTTCCATCCAATATACTTCAGATCACTTAAAATCTCTTCAAATTGGCTTATCTTTGATCAATCTTAGTTTCGTTTAATACTAGTGCTAATTTTTCAGAACTTTTGATTCGTGGGATTCACTTTTTGAAAATCATTATTTATATGAATACTATTCACACGAAAATACTATTCACAAAAAAAATTTATTTCTCCAAAGAAGAGGATATTTTGGATTTTACGAATTTAGAAATTATATTCACTCGAAAGTACTATTCATCTAAAAATACTATTCATCCGAAATTACTATTTTTTCGAAAATATTATTCATCGTAAAACTAATTTATTTATCATAGAATGAAATTTTGGGTTTTACATGTTTGTTCATTTAAGTAAGTCTAAAATGTACTCGAACTGTGTAAGATACAATCCAATGGAATCCTTATAGGCTTTAAAGCCAAGAAAGTAATTAAGGGGAACCCAAATCCTTAAGAGCAAAAGTTTTGTTAAGAGTAGAGATGACATGGATGATAAGAGTATTGCTATTACCAATTATAAGAATGTCATCAACATAAACTAATAGAACAGAATAGCAATACCTTCATGCTTTATGAAGAGAGAAACATCTGATGTTGAATTTTTAAATCCTCATAAGAGTAGAGTTGCTTTTAACTTATGAAACCATAATCTTAAGGCCTGTTTCAACTTATATAACGTCCTGTTCAGCTTACACATATGAGATGGATAGTTAGGTTCAACAAATCCTTCATGTGTGCCATGTAAATCAACTCATTAAGTTCACTAATTAAAAAGGCATTGTTGATATCCACTTGCCTAATGTCCCAATGAAAGCTTACAACTATTGTGAAAATAACTTGAATGGGGGAGGGTTTAACCATAGGACTAAATGTATCATGGCAATAAAGTCCTACAGTTTAATGGAAACCCTTTGCTAACAACCTTGTCTTATGTCTAAGAATTAAACCATTTGGGTTATATTTGGTTCTAAAAACTTACATCCTACTACATTCATTTTAGCAATAGGTGGAACTAGAGTCCAAGCATGGTTCCTTTGAAGTGCTTGAAACTCTTCTCTCATAGCTTGGAACGACTTCTCATCTTGTAGTGTAGCTTTAATAGACTTAGGTTTTGTTTTAGTAAGAGAGTTGAATGGAAAGGAACAATTTGTTTAATAGATGTTTGATTTCAAGGACCCTATCTTGGAGCTAGTTACCATTGGATGATGAGATGCAATATTTTTATTGACATTAGGACTGACAGCAGTAGGCATAGAATCAGTAGAAGTGACTAATTTTCTTTGACTACTAATGGAAGAGTTTGCAGGCAATGTGGAGTCACTAGCAGTGTCCATGTTTTACTGAGAAAAGATGTCAAAAAGATTTGAGGTAAACAAGTTGGATGGGTCTTTATGTGAGGTAGAAGGGAAAAGTGTTTGAAAATGAAACTCTAGCTCGTTGAAGGCTACATGCCTAGATATGAACACTTTCTCATATGGATATAAACACTTATAACCTTTGTGGAAAGTGTTGTACCCAATGAATATACATTTGCTAGTGTGAAAATCTAGCTTGTGCTTTGAGTAATTTCTCAGATATAGTTAATAAGAGCAACTAAAAGTTTTAAAGAAATTGTAGTTAGGCTTTTTGTGGAATAGTTTTTCAAATGGTGACACAAAACCAAGAAGAGGATTTGGAAGATTTTTTTCAAGAATGTTGTTGTGGTGAATGCCTCAATCCAAAACCTTAAAGGCATGTGGCCATGACCTAAAGTGTCAAACCTGTCTCAATTAAGATTCTATGCTTTCTTTTAGGTATGTCGTTCTATTGGTGAGTGTAAGGATAAGAAAATTTCACCTTAACACCTAGCTTAGTCAAGTATGGAATGAAAGGTTGAAACTCTCCTCCCATATCAACTTGAAAACACTTAATCTTTCTCTCAAATTGAAACCCCACATGACTCTTAAACTACTAAAAAGCTTGTAGAGCATTTGACTAAAGTTTCAATGGATATAACTAAGTAAACCTACTGAAGCCATCAACAAAAATAATATAGTATCTATAGCCTTCTGTTGAGAGCATTGGAGCTGGTCCCTATAAGTTAGTATACACTATCTCTAAAGGTTTTGAGACAGTTATAGGTGACCATATATGTAAAGGGCAATTTATGCATTTTGCCTAACTTGCAGGAGTCATAAAAAGATAAGACATCAATTTTATGAGGAAAATTCAATGTGTGAAGTAGTTTTTATAGAATCAATGGTGATGGATGTCCTAGTTTAGCATGCCACAATGTAGAGTTTGTTTTTGCAGCAACTTACGCATCAAACTTGTGTTTGTAGGCTGAATTTAACAGCACTGGACAAGTATTCTTATTACACACACTTTGTTTATTGAGAACAATATTACTATAAGTGAATTTCACTGATCTTGTCTCTTTTTTTGCAACTTGAAAGACAGTTGGGATCCTTGACCTTTCTCTAGACAACTTAATTTGATACAGTCCATCTTTGAGTGAACCTTGAAGCAAGACTTCCTTGGTGGCTTGATCCTTAATCACACAACCAATAGGAGTAAATTTAGCTATGCATTGTTATCTTTTATTAGCTTTGAAATATTGATGAGATTCTTTGTAATTGAAGGCATACAAAGCAAATCTTTTAGATAAACATCATGCTGTGCATTATGTGATTTGACTTTTGCTTCTCCAATGTGTCAAATATCAGGCTGTGCACCATTACCTACAAGTAACTTTTCTATACCTTGATAATCTATCTTGAGTGATAGGTTGCTCAGCTTAAAGGTGACATGGTTTATGGCTCCACTGTCCACATACCATACTAGATCAACAACTTATTCTGGAGTGGCGAAATAAGTTGTTGTAGACTTCTGTTGATTTTCACCTGCTGAGTGAGAACCTTCATGAGTATGGTCTAATGAGTAAAGACTCACATTATGATTATAGAGTTGATGATTTCACCCTTAAGACTGATGTTGTGGATGAACTATTAAAATCCGACTTTCCTGACTTTGTTCCATTAAACTGATTTCCTCTATTTTTAGCTTGAAATTGCTAACCAAATATGTGGTAACATTGAAGTGCACTATGCCCAAGTTTTGCACAACTTGACAATATATCTTGTTTCTATTATTGCTTCCATATCTGCCTCCACCTCTCCTTCCATGAGTAGCATCTCTACTGCCATTAAAACCTTTATTGCTATTTCCTTTTCCATTAAAACTAGATTGATTGGATGAAAATTGAGTAGAAAAATAACCAATATTCATGTTTCTAACAGAGTTCAACTGATTTATTCTTTGTTCTTGCATTAACAAAATAAATTATGCATCTTCTAGAGACATTATGCGATGTTATGAGGAAATAAAGACAACAACTGGGTCATATTCATGGTGTACTCCATTCATTAAACTCAAAACTAAATCTCTTTCTTTAACCTCTTCTCCAACAACCATTAAAGCATCTCCAATGTTTTTAATTTTCAACACAAAATCACTTATTGAATTGGATCCCTTTTTAATGGTTTGTAGTTGTTGTCTCAATTGCATGATTTTAGTTAATGACCTTTGAGAAAACAACTTTTCGATCTTTGTTTGTATTTTGAAAGAAGTTTTGTAATGAGTTACCTGGCTAAGGACTCCTGGACTGAGAATGGATCGAATCCAAGAAAACAACAGTTGATCAGTTTGCATCCAATTCTCATACTTTGTGGAGACTTGCTTTTCAAACTCAATCTTTCCATCTTCATTTATGGTCATGATCTTTGTAAATTTCTTTGGTTCAACTTTGAGTCCATTGATGAAATCTTCAAGATTTAGTGCCCGAGTTGTAGGTTGCACTTGTCTCTTCCAATAGATGAAGTTGTTTTGATGAAGTTTCACAGCCAAGTTAAGACAACGTTTTTGTGAGTTCTGCGAAGTCCATTAGAGAACGTGATGAGAAATTATTTGTTGTTCAAGTTGAATCAGGAAGTGTAAAAGATGGATCGACCATTGATATTAGCCTTGTAGCTCTGATACCATGTGATGTTGCAGGTTTTACAAATGGAAATGAGAGTAAATTGATTGAACTTTGTTCAGGAGACCAAAAAAAGGAAGAATTTCATTGATGAATTTTTTTGATGACTGATCATAGACTTTTTACGTGGCTAATCCTTGTTTAAATATTAAGTCTCACTAATTCGATTCCATTCTAACTAACTTACTAATCACGCCAATGGTAAGCTGCTACAACATCATTTTTCTAACCAACTTGATCTATGAGTAACAATCTTGTTAGCTGGGCTAAACCAACTTGATGAGTTGGTTTTGAATAAGCTGATTTTTTCCTTTTAGACTCCATAGAATCCTCTTCAGCTGATTCGGCTTGATTACAAGCTTGTTCAGCTTGTACACTTGTACACTCACAACAAGCACCAACTACCACTGACACAAAAAATTTATTTTTGCCATAAACTCCAAAATCGGGGGCAACGAGGACGCCAACAAGAGCAGAGATGGTAGCGAAATGCCGAGCTTGTCCTAGATGTAGTTGACTGCTGGTTAATTTTTTAATAAACGAAATTTTAAACTTTACAAGTGTAATAATCGTTTGATTGAGCACAATGACAAGCAAAGGTTAATCCCAAAAAGAGTTATTTATCTCATTTTTAATTCTAAGTTTATTCAAGGCAATTAAATTAAATGAAAAGGGTTTTTGAAATTAGGTTTGAAAATTAAATTGCAATAAAAAAATTGAATTAAAAAAAAAAAGAAATCAATATAGAGAAACTTAGCTAGGACATCCTATCCGCCACTAAATAATCATTCAATCTATGAATAAATAAATGAAGCATAATAATATTAATGCATGATGAAGACATTCACGATAAGGTAATGGTCATACTGTATATCGTATTGATTATTCCTTAGATGGTACGTAAATCACATGGCGTCTGTATAGATATCTGTATTCCTGATCATGACGTCTACTTAGGTTTAATAATAGGAACCCATTAAAAGATAGAAAAATATAAATGCCACATAGATCCTAAAACATGACTTCTATCTAAGTATCTATAAATTAATATCTCTTAATTGGTTCGTAAACAATTGATTGTTGTCAATTAAGAATATGCTCATTTGACATGTGATTTATATTCTTACAACATAATCCTAAAAATATACTCCTAAGATGGCCAATCAAAGAAACAAAATAAATAGGATATAATTTGAATAGAGACAATTAATTTCATCATGCAAAAATAAAATACTTGATTAAAAATAATTATAGAATGAATTCATGCTCAGGGCTTCAAGTTAAAAACATGGCGTCTATCCTAGGCATCTTTGAATTACCTTTTAATTGGTTCATAAGCAATTGATTGTTACCAATTAAGAATATGTCCGTTTGGTGTGCGGTTTATATTCTTACAACATAATCTTAAAAACATGCTTCTAAGATGGTTAGTCAAAGAAATAAAATAAATAAGATACAATTTAATTGGAGACAATTTCATCATGCAAAAGTAATATACTTCATTAAAAATAATTATAGAATGAATTCATGTTCAAGGCTTCAAGTCAGTTCTAACTAATAAGAAAATTAGCCACACATGGCTTTAAAACAAAACATAAAAATAAAAATAACTAGGGAAGAATAAGCCTAAGATTAGCTCTAGCCCAATCCTCTAGTCTCTCTTTCTCTGATGTCTTGAATGGAGTGGTGAAAGCACCTAATTATGGCAAAAATACTTGAGGGTCACGACAAAAGAATAGGAAATTTTTGTTTGCAACAAATTTGGTTTCTGTTGTCAACTCGGAGATTGCATTGCCTTATCCGTCGCAACTTGTGAACCTGCGACATAAAGTCGTGACTAATCCACGAGCCAAAAGCACACAATAGCCCATTCATCAAAACATATGGGTCAAATGCGATCCATGGGTGCGCGTACAGATCTAAATCTGACCTGGAACTATGATTGAAAGAGGAAATCTAGACAGATGGACCTGACCCATGACTGACCAGCATCCGTGACCCAAAACCATGCCCGCAACCTTGGATCCGAAACGACGATAAAGATGCTTCTTCAAAAATACGCGGATATTTGCGCGACCTGCGAGGCGATCCAGACTCGCAACCCGCTCCACTCGGATGTTCTTCTCCCAAAACGGTGGCTTGGCTGTCGTTTCATGTAGATTGGTCTGGCAAATTTTTTTTTCTCCCTTCGCTTTTTCTATTTTGCACTTAAGGTCAATAAAATTTGAATTTTAACAATTTGACCTTTTGATAATTGAAATCTTGACTTTTGAGTTTTCTTTGGACCTGATCTTTGATTTTCTTAAGATGCAATTAATTCTAAAATTCCTTCAATTCCATCTTTTTCTTCTCAAAACCTAAAATTAAACACAAAAACACAAAACAAAATAAAAGTACAAATTCCATTAAAAATTAACATAAATAATAAGTAAAATGATAATAAAATAATAATAATAATTAATGACCTAACATCGATGAGGGTGTGAGCCTCATGAAGGGTGAGGGAGGAAATCTAGGCGCCAAGCTACTAGATCTTATTGGGGGCATTGACAATGGAGAAGAGGCGGAAGTGGGTGGCATAGTGGGAGAGGGAGGTGGAGAAAGGGTGGTTAAGGACTTGGAGAGAAGAAGAGGGTTGTGGCCACCACCACCGTTCTTCTCCAACGAACCGATGAATGAAATGGTCTGAGTGTTTGAGTGAGTTTGAGCCTTTGAGGGATATGTTTGTCATTTTACTCTTCAATTGTCCTTTCCTTCAAATTATCATGTCCATACATGTGTCACCATCTTGGGTTGGGAATCAAAATATCAAAATTATCCCTACCCACCATGTTATTAATTTGGTTTACTATTAATTGACTGATGAAAAAGACTAATTTAACACTTTTTCGAGACGTTAAAGATGATTTGACTTGTTTTTAAAATATAGGAAAAAATATAACCAATTCTTTAAGCTTAGGGAAATGAATTTTACCCTTATTTTAATAAAATAATCTCTATCAATAATTTATTCCTTCTTATTTAAACCATAGACAAAACTTACCCCTTTTAAGATTTAACTGTCTAAACTTTTGTTATTTATATTTTTTATTTTATTAGATTGTTTTTATAATTTTAATAAACTATTCTTTTATTTTATAATTTAAATGTTTATTTATTTGTATATATGCAAATTAATAAGTGTATTTTTAAATGTTTTGTAATTATATATTTTTGTGTATATGTATTATTAGCTTTTAGAGGTCAAAATTTTACGTATTTACATTAGAATATTAAAAATAAAATGATTTTTTAAAATGTAAACTCAATATAAAATGCGTAATATAAATTTAATTTAATCTCCAAATGAGAAAACAACCAACAATTGATGGATTTTACAAAACAATTAAAATCTCAAAGATTTTACAATAGAATTAAAATCTCAAGAATTTTACAACAGGATTAAATTCTCAAAGGCCAATTCATTTTTGGTAACATATAGTATTAATATTTCATTTTTTAAAAATCAATCCACAAAATCTTTAATAAACGATATTAACAATTACGCTCTCGAAAATTTGTCCATGAAATCTAACAAGTTATATTAACATTTCAACTTCTGAAACTTCGTCCATGAAATATTTAACAAACGACATTAACATTTTTACTAATAAAATAAGTTCATGAAATCTTTAAAATGATATTGACTTGAAATATTATTTTGATTTGGCCCCATGAAGGAAAAATCCTGGATCCGCCCCCGTGTTGAGAGGCTATAAAAGGAGCGTTAACATATTGTATTTTGACAATAGTTTTAAGATATATTGATGGAAGAATTTGGGAATAAAGAACTCTATTTCTTGAGCTATATTTTCTCTCTTATTTTATTTTGTGTTTATGTTTTTATATTTTTATTTATTTCAATAATTTTTCATAATACGTTAACAGCATGAACGTTTAACCACTGTTTCCTTCAGTTTTAGGCTAATTTTTTTTTGCTTGGTGACAGAATTTATATTGATAATGGTTCGGAATTTGGTCAAAGCAATAATGTCTTCACGAGGTCAAGCCGTTCAATAAATTGTAAAGTATTTCTATTTTATAACTTTGGTTCTGGATATTGCTTATATTGTTCATCCCTCTTAATTTCTTAATGAAATTTATTTGGGTTGTCAGTAAATAAAAATAAATTAATTGATTGTATTTCAACGTGAAGATTGTAAAAATGAAATGAATTGTATTACAGCCTAAAAATTACAATAATCATGTGAACGTATTGCAATCCAAAGATTGGGATGCTAGAGAGCTTGAAGCTTAATTTAATGTTTGTCCTAAAAAGCTATAAGCTTGATCTAATAATCAATATTGCAAAATTACTCGATACCCAAATTTAATGATGAATTACAATCAGATCAGAATATGAAAGTTTGAATTTAAATAGAATGCGAATTTATAATTTCGCATGCAATTAATGTGATTTGGAACTTGAAGTTCTAAATTCATAATACTTAATTATGAATTTCATACATATAAACTTGAAATTCTAATGAAATTCAAATTTTCAATGAAATATGAATGATTTGTATATCATAATCGTAAAGTTATGATAGAACTAGAACATGAAGTTCTAACATATACAACATCAAATTGTGTAAAAATAATTTGTCTATTTAACTTCAAGGGCAGAGCCAGGCACTACAACAAAACAAGTCAATACCCAGTATGATTGACTATTCATATCGAACAAAATGTTTGGCATAGATATTAGTAACCATACTATGTCATACCCGATGTCGATATACATATCAGAAGTGGGATGACACATCGGTCGACCCGTGGATATGCTTATCCAAACCGGGCGTGTGCTCGGTATAGATAACCCTATCTATACTAGGCAACTGGTATAGATACTATTATCCATACCGAACGGCCCAACATGGATATACCATGGGGCCACTCGGTATGGATATACCATGGGGTCACCCAATATGGATAATAGTACCCATACTGACTTTTGCCCCATATAGATAACTATGTTCATATTAAAAATATATATACATATTATTTTTGAGAAAATATATATAATTTTATATTAAAATAAATATTATTACAATACACATAAAAATTCAATTCATATATAATCACTTCAAAATGTTATTAACAACATAAATATAATTACATGACACCCTTTTCTTTCTTTTCTTCTCACCACTTGAAGGCGGACCACTAGAGGTACCTTCGATCGATATCTGAAAATATTATAAAATAACATATATTAGTAACAAACACATGGATAACAAACTCAATGTATAAAACAATACAAATAAATTTGATCAATTTTACGAAAATTTTGACAAAGTTTCCCCTATTTTTCAAACTTCCCAAAAATTTAATTCATCTGCAAATTAAAGTAATTTCACAACAAATCCAATAAAAACAAGACTTTATCTCTCCACAAACTATATATATATATATTGAAAGAGTTACCAATAATATATATTATACAATTTTAGCAACTTCTTATGGAACAAAAATATGAATTCTTTATATATAAAGCTCATGTGCAATTAAAATAAATAAGAAATAAACTCATTTAAAAAACTCAGCAATTGTAGAAGTAATGTTATACAATAGATACATGGAACCATCATGAATAATAAACTAAATTCCTTGTCAAGGGAACAGAATAATAAAGAAAATTCAATCAGAAAAAGGAAGCCTAAAGTCACCTTAATCTTCCAATATTTCTTTTTATTCTGTTAGTCTGTCATAAATTCCACTGCAGCAGGCCTGTTAGTGCCCACAATAGCTTCCTTGGTGGAGATCCTCAAGGCACTGGCAAAATTCCTTGAATCTCAGAATTGATTGGCTTTGGAGAAATGTACACATATATGAGCAAACAACAATAAGATCTATCCTAAGAACTATGGTCAGCATAGCCATTTATACAATCAACTCAAAAGCTGCAGAAAAAGCATAAAACTATGATTTTACACAAACATGAATCTTAGGTCAAACACTCTGCCAACTGCCTAAACGACATAAATGTAGTCAATGATATCTGATGAACTAGAATCAAAAGACGTTATAGTGACTAAGTAGATGCTACCACATCTGTTTTATGGACTTCTCATTTGTTGTGAAGAAACAAAGCAACACAAGAAATATTGGTAAAAATATATTTGCATGAGAAACAGATATTTACAGCTTTGTGCGAGAATAAAAATGCATACATTACTCTATAACTATTACTTATCATTCTTAACCATACATACATATATATGCATATATATATACCTGAACTCAAAATTAAAGACATCCTAGACATACTTCTCTATCAATATAAGAGGATGGTAGTGGTGGGCGTTAGGAAACAACAACTACAAGTCACAAATCAAAGCATGCAAATGGGGCTGAATTGAGTCTGAATTGAGTCCCACAACATTTATTAAAACAAATGGGGCTTCCATAGTGGCAGAACAATAATGTTGAAAACTGATAGATCCAACCACGTAAACAACATATAACAAACTCAAATGGCTTGAAAACAACCGTCATAATAGCAGCTCTCATAAACACAATAAAATCCAACATTTCATGATTTTTCAAGCTCCTACTTCACCGAATTCATTGAAACAAACAAATTAATCAGGCAGAGTCAAACTTATCAACAAAAAGGTAACTTGCATTGAATTGATGTAATGACTACTCTTCATCTGGATGTTAGAAAATAGCAGAACATATCAATATATACCCCCTTACGTATCTGAGCATGACAACTTCAAATATGTTACGTCGAACATCATAAATTTAGTATTCAACTTCATGCATTTATGCAGTCAGCATTTTGTTAAAATCATGCCATCTGCAACAAAAAATTCCTAACTGCTCTATGAGATAAAAACAAAGCAAGGAATCTGTCCATGGAAGATAACATCCACTCTAAAAGGTCCACTACAATAGTTTCTAACTATCGTTTAGCAATGCAAACACAGCAAATAGCCTCTTTCTACCTAAACAGACTTTGATAACAGCTTTGTCGATTCAACGATAAAACTTCAGTACCTCATCATTCAGTTTATGGTCAATCAACTTGAATGAGTTTTAACATTTCCCAAAAAAAAAAAAAGAATGAGTTTAATATTAAAAATCCCTAGGGATGTAAAGAAGAAGAGAAGATACAGCTAGGGAACAGAACAAATGCATCCCATGTTTTAACAATTAGAAGATCAGCTGTTACCTCCCTGGCGATCTAAGATCAATTCGCCTTCAAAAATCCTAAATCTTCGAGAGACGATCTAAGATCCAGAGACTATTATAAAGTTTTCCATTTCGATTTTTATATTTTATACTAAAACAAACAGAGTAGATAAGGAGATCCACAGCAAGAAAGACACAAGAGAAACTTAAAAAAAAATTATAAAAAAAAAGCTACGCAGTTTTCAATACCTATTTCTTTCTCTTTCTTTTCCTTTTCTCACTCAAGTCGGCCACCGATTCACACTCTTTTCTACACAGATAATCAACGCAGGTGCCTTTGAAGTAGGGGGAGAAGGAACATGCCTCCAAGTAACAACTTCGTCAACCTAAAATATAACGACATAGTCAAATCCCTTGTTACATAACCTAACAAAGAAAGGAAACTTAAACTTCTCTGTAGAAAGAAAAGGTTCGCAAATCCCCTCTGTAGACAGAGAAGGTTGGCAAATCTACTCCATGGAAAGCAGAAGCTTCCCCCATGGAGAATATCTGCATCTTCACTCCTTTAGAAACTTCTTGCTGTGCATGAAGGGTGAAGAAGAACGAAGATGAGTTAAAAGCACACACAAACAGAATCCGAAGCAAAACCTTGAAAAAAGCTGATATTGAGACCTTTGATCTTATGTTTTCTCCGTGAGAGTTGAAGGCGGTAATGGTGAGGTTGACTGCGATAATGAAGAGAGCAGTAGCTCCGATGAAGGCCAACAGATTCCCCTCTCGTTTCTTCTGTTTGGACGTTTTCTCGTCGTTTCTTTCACTTTCCATCTCTTCTTCTGTTTGGCGCGGCGGTTGCAAGAGAAGAAACGAAAATAAAATAGAAAATGAGAACAAGGCATCGGCGGCGCGGAGGGAAGAAGAAGAAGAAGAAGAAAAGGAGAAGAAAAAGAGACAAAGAAGGAGAAGGGCAAAAGAAGAACTCATTGGCAATAGCAGTTGACTACCGGAGCGGTGTAATAGGTGGGGGGCTAGGGTTTAGGAGAGAGAAGATGTGAGAGAAAGAGATAGAAAGAAAAAGAAAATTGAGAAAGGAGGGGAGAGGGAAGGGCTAACCGATAGTCAAGTCTAGATTATTTATACCGAGCGGGATAAGTATCCGGTATGAATAATCAATTATTTTATTTTATTATTATTATCTTTTTACATATACTATCCACATCAGGTATATTATGGGATAATATGGATTATCCATATTGGGCTCATTATGAGTCCACTATGGATAATGAATTATTTTATTATTATTTTTTAAAAATATAATATCCATAATGGACCTATTACGTGTCTAGTATGAATAATCAATTAGTATCCATATCGTACTCATTAGTATCTGATATAGGTATTTTAATATGGATAGTCTGTTTTGTTGCAGTGAAGATTTTAGTCTTAAGGGGGCCAAAACAAAAATAACTAGTTAAATGGATGCAAGACAATTACTTATCTTAAGAAATTAAATTATTGAAAAAGTAAAAATAATACAATGTAGTTTTGTTACAAAAGATCAACCTCATCATTTTTTGAATCTTGAAAATAATTTATATAATTGAAACTATACTAATTTTTTCTATAATTTTCCTTTCAAATGATCAAAGAGTTCACCAAAAATGTCATATTCCATCCAGTGTTTCAAAAATTGACTGATTTGATTGATTTTTCATCAATTAATTGGTGATCGACACCGTGCCGGTCTAATAACTCCCAAATCGAGGGTTCAACTAGGCAGGGTGAAAAAACTACAGAAAATTGAGAATAAAAAACCCTAAGAGCTTGTAATAATGTAAATGGTTTTATAATTAATGAAGTATTCATTTTATTCGATTTATATATTTTGCGAAAATTGTATATCATGAGAAACATCATTGATTACTGATGTGATTTTAAACTAAATATATAAGTGTTATATACAAGTGTATTTAGTTTGAGATAAGTAATCTAAAGAGTCCGTAGAAAACAAATGAAGCTGGGTACTTTGTTTGTGATACATCTGCAGTTACGGTCCATTTTGTATTCAGTACGATAGTTTTATCCGATACTATTCATGTAGTGACATGGAAATGAAGATACCTTATATAATAAAGATTATATAAGACTGGACGACGATAAACATAAGTTCTAATTAATATTTATTAAACTTAGAGATTTATATTTATTGACTGGATGATCATATATGAATTGATCTTAATTCCGAGTATATTATGAACTCTTGTTTATTAAGTTATATCCTTTGATTTATATAGATGAAATCGATGTAGATGCTCAATCAATAACTTCGTACTTTGGGGATATGATTTAGTAGTAAATAGCAAGAATATTCTATATAATAGTAGAATCTACTCCTTCTTACGGGAAGTAAAGAAATAATTCCCTTAAATGTTAATTCCGATCTTAAACAATAAGAGCGCTTAACTTTCTGTTCATATGTGAACGGAAAGATAAATTCATAAGTTGTTATGAATATATTATTCATTAGAGAATCAATGGTATTTAAGGATCAAGAAATAATTAGAGGGGTAAAACGGACATTTTGACCTAGCTCTAATTATGAACTATTTGTGGAGGATCAAATCATATGTAGTGATTATATTAATGGATGCTGAAAATTTCAGATTGTATAAAAACATCTGCAGTTCTGAGAGTGTAATCTTAGATTTTTATTGGAGTAACTCTAAGATTAATAATAGTGAATTATTTAATTAAAGAGTTTAATTAATAATTCCGATATTATTGGAGCTCAAAACTGTAGGTCCATCGGGTCCCCTTAATAGCTCATTTTCACTATAAGAAACGTGTATATAGAATATTGTAATTGGATCGTCCAATTATAATTGTTACATAAGTAGCAAAATATGTGTTCACTTGGTATTTGAATAATATTGATTATTCAAATTATTAATTAGTTAATTATTAATTATAAATTAATAATTATTTAATTAATTTTATAAAAGGTCTTCAGTTCGATTCTTAGCAGTGATTGGGTATAAATTAATTATGAATTAATTAGAGGTTACAAGTTCGATTTCAAAATATAACATGAATTAATTATGTTATATAAGGTAAAAGTAAAATTTTAATAAACATGGGGTTTAATATTAATTTTGATTAATTAAACCTTAATTGGTTGCCTATAAATAGAAAAGAAATAGTTTTCTTTTTCTAATAGAAGTTATTTTGGATTTTGCTGTATGTTCTTTGAAACAGAAAGAAAATTTTTTTTTTTACAACATAATACAGAGAAGAAGAATCTATATCTTTCTTCTCTGTATAACCAAAATTAATACTCATCTTTTACAAATATTATTTATTCTTTTTATAAAAGAAATTAATAGAAAGTGAGTACAATTCTATATAATTGTGTTCATTCACTTGTTTCTTGATGTAAAGACATATCAAAGAAGGCTAGGTGATGAGCAATCCATAGAAATCAACACAGAAGGTAAAAATCTTATTTTTATTTCATCATATTATTTTATTTCATTATTTTATGGATCTAGGATTCTTGAGTTTTATAAAAAATTTTAAAACTCAGTGTTTTGCAAATTTTATTTTATTTTCTATAAAAACAATTGTTGTTTTTTCCTATCACACATTTCATATTTTGATTTTATTATATATTTTATTGTTGAAATTATTGATTACCTATAAAATCATGTCTATTTGATGCGTAATAATTTCTTCATGATGAATTAAAAATGTTTTTTCATTTGAAAAGGTTGAACATTCCGTTTGATTTGAGGAAATATTTGATCAAGAAGTATATAAAAGATATGATTACAATAAAATATATTAGAATTAACCGTGCCTGAAAGATTGCTCCAAGGGTAGCGGTATGCGTGGAAATGTTTCAAGTCTTGAATTGCAATATCAAAGGTATATTTTAAATCATTATATTAAGTCTAATATCATATCTTCTTATGCCAAACTAAATAATTAGTTTTCTTGAAAACATATTGACATTACCAAATAAGACTATCATCATTCCTTGAACTAAATATTAAATAGTCATAGTCATAGTAGCGATTTAATGTACGTTTGGTACAACTTATCTATTGACAAAAAATACTTTTTTAATGTCAAAAGATCTACTTAATTATTTTTGCGTCGTTTGGTTAACATTCTAGTAGAGCTTTTGAGAAATAAAAAAAACTGAAAAATGTCTACTTGGAGAAGCTCAAAATTTAAGCTTATCCAAATAGATCTTTTTGAGCTTTTTTTAAAAGGTTAAAATGTCTACTATGCTCCTATTTTATTTTGTTAATATTTTTATACCTTTATAACTTTATTACACTTTTCTTATAAATATAAACATATAGCCTCCACTTTTATTCACTTTTAATTTCATAAAAACTTTTAAGATGTTTTCATGATGAAATGACTATGGAGGCCGGGTGATCATAATATTTTTATACCTTTATAACTCTATTACACTTTTCTTATAAATCTAAACACATAGCCTCTACTTTTATTCACTTTTAATTTCATAAAAACTTTTGAGATGTTTTCATGATGAAATGACTATGGAGGCCAGGTGATCATAATAAGAAATTCAAATTTATCCACCAGAAGTTGAAAAATACTAAATAATACAAGAAAATTTAAAATGGTGGTGAATACACTTTCTAAAGATTTATAAAATTTTTGCTTACTATATGTATTAAATAGAATTAAGGGTGCCATGGTGTGCATGATGTACATTAAAATTATTTTGTTGATTATTGTCAACATTAATGAATTCTCTGTTGTAGGTATATTTAAGACTGCATAAGTGAGCTGGTAAAAGTCCAAGAAACTAATTCAATGGATTGACCCAATAAACAAAAGCCTAGCTTGCCAATCTCTAGCTCGCTAAAACGACTTCTCAATTTATTATTATAGTTCTCAGGTCACTAATCAACTATGATCAAGACTACCTTATGCTCAACTCTAGATCGCCTAGAGCGAGGTTTAGCTCACAGCTCAAAGTGCTCATTAAAAGAATTTTTTCAAAAAGGCAACAACCTAATTTGAGGAAGAGTCAATTATCAGAATTGAAAGTTAAATCAAACTCCTATTTAGATAGAATTTATCCCTGAATTGATGGACATCGGTTTTGGAAGTCTAATGAATATAGAACTCTTTCCTATTCTAATTATACTCAAATTGTAACACCCCACACTATAAATAGAAGTTGAAAATTCATTATAACAAAAGGGAATGAATAATATACTGTGACTCTGTCAAAATAACCAAAGAAACAGCCATGGACGTAGGCATCTTTTTGGATCGAACCACATAAAAATCCTTTTGCATTCACTGTTTTTCCTCTTTTACTTTTTTTTTTGTTTTTTGCCTTTGTTTTGCTTTCTTTGCAGTATTAGGTCAAGAATTTGGGTCTACTGAATTCAGATGTCAACATTTTGGCGCTAGAAGAAGGGCTCAAACTGCAATCATTTGAATTTTCAACTACCATGATAAGAGGAAGAACCACTAGAAGTTCCGACAGGGTGACTGATTAACCATAAAGGCAGATGGATCGACAACAATGTGACAATCAGCCGATGGAGGATTTAACTATGCCTATGGCAGACACGTCTCATGTTCCCACAAGCGGCGCTACCGTGGTTATGCCTTTACTAGCCCTTCGCCAACCAACACCGATGGTTCCTACAACTGAGGGGTTATAGGTATGGCACTAGCGGCAGGAGGTATTGAAAAATACAGTACGACAACTTGCAAATGCAGTCAGAGCGCTAGCACAAGCCGAAGCACAAAAAGTGTCCAGACGTGAAGCTACTGTTCCTAGAGAAATTTACCAACAACAACAAGAGGGAGTGTCAGCTCTTGAAAGACTTATCAAAGAAGTACAACAACTTGACGACTCAGTTCGCTCCTCCAACTCACGTTCGAAAGCTAAAGGTCGTGGAGCTTGTAAAGAGAAGGAAGCTCCGCGTCTTGCGAGCTTAAGAGTAAGAGTAAGCCAAGTTGAGAGCTGCCACGTGGAGGTTGGTTGGGACCGAGTTTGGCTCGCATCTCGGTATGAAGAGGATGAAATAGATAAACAGCAAAGTGTGGAGTCGTACCGAGCTGATGGCTCACGAAGGGATAGTCAGGGATACGTACTAGACTGTCACTCTTCAGGTCACAAGCACAGCAAAGGACACAGGCCTCAGGACCCAAGGATAGAAGAGCTCCTTTAGAGGGTTCAACAACTTGAGGCATGCCCCGGTACGTCGAACCAGCGTGATCAATATGGGGAGATGACCCCCTTCACCAAGGAGATTGAGATAAAGCTTCTCCTTCCCAAATTCAAACTCTCCAACATTCCTCAGTACAATAAAGATAGCGACTCTTATGATCACCTGGATGTGTTCAATCTCTAAATGGATCTCCAGACAGACAATCCATTGGTTAAATGCCGTGTTTTCCCAGCTACCCTAAAAGATGTTCCAAGATCCGGTTCAAGAGTCTCCCAACTTATAGCATAGATAGTTGGGAGGGATGTTAACGAAAGTTTACCAGTCAGTACAAAGCTTTGAGGAGGCAGCTCGTGCCATCCTGTCACCTCGTCATGATCTTCCAATGATAAAACAATCACTGGAAGATTACATTACTAGGTTCAGATGCAAAGTTAGCAATGTAGAGACCTCTTCAGACGAAAGCATCCTAACTATGATTTCAACTAGGCTTCGCAATGATAGAAAATTGCATGAGAACATCTACAAATTCTAGTGAGGGGCTTGGGCGAGTTCTACGAGCGAGCTACCAAAGAGATTAGATAGGAGGAAACATTCGGCCTCAAGAAGTCTAACCAAAAGGGTGAAGCAAACAGTTCCAACCAACGAAAGAAAAGAAACAATGGTAAGAATGGAAGTGAAGGTCAGAATAATGACTCAAACAATCAGACCGCTAAAAAGGTCAAAAATTGAGCCCAGAATTGAACGGTCTCAGCGTTAAGATGACCATGATAGCTACAGCATCCTGTCAAATACATAGAACATGATTTTTGCAACAGAGATGAATAGGGAGGACTTTGGGAAGCTCAATCTTATAAGGACTCCCATTACCTCAGAAATAAGAACAAGTTTTGTGTCGATCATAATGAGGTCGGACACAATATTTCAAAGTACTAGGTGTTAAAAGACGCTATTAAGGATCTAACCAAGAGAGGTTGCTTGAGAGATTATATGGTGCGACCAATGAACCTACGACCTCAACAGCAACGTTACTCAACAACTACCATAGCCAGTATAGTAATAGCCCCGACAAGCCCCCAAACAAGAACATGAACCTGCAGTAAGGACCATCTTCACCATATATAGAGGCCCTCACATAGCAGGTACATCCAACAGGTCGCATGAACATTACATACAGGAAGCGAACCATATCCTACTCACAGATCATAGTGGGTTGAAAGGACCAGTAAAGAAGGTAAGAACAACCTCAGATGATATTGTTTTTATCGAGGAGGATGTCAGAGGTGTATGTTAGCCCCACAATGATGCACTCGTCATTCGAGAAAAGATTTGTAACACTGAGGTGCGACAGATCATGATTGACATAAAGAGCTCGGTGAATATCATGTACAGAGGGTGCTACAACCGGATGGGACTGGGAGCAGAACAGTTGAGACCTTCCCCAAAACCTTTTTCCAACTTCACCGGAGACGCTATCACTCTAGTAGGCTAGATTAGACTGCCATTTATACTTAGGGATTCAAGTCGTCAAGCCATTGTGCTAGCAGATTTTTTAATAATTAATTGCCCCTCAACATACAATGTGGTTCTGGGTAGACTTACAATAAACGACCTGGATATAATCACTTCCATCAGGACCCTCATAGTTAAATTTCTAACCCCCAATGGGATAGGTTGTGTGCGAGATGAGCAGCACCTCGCTCGACGCTGCTACGAAGATGCAGTCAAGATAGAGGTCAGAGGAAAGAAGATAAACGTGGGAATAGGAGATAAGCCACGAGTTATGAGTGAGAAATGAGTAAGTCACGACTTCGACCCACACGAGGTAGACGCAGACAGAGCAATTGGGCCTATAGAAGAGCTCAAGGATGTCTAAATCAACGAGGTGGATGTTGAAAGATGCTTCAAGATAGGATGAGGTTTAACTTTAGAGGTGAGATCCCAGCTCCCTGACTTCCTTAAAACAAACTTGGACGTTTTTACTTGGAACCGCAAGGATATAGTGGGAATAGATCCTAAGGTCATATCACATAAGCTAAACATTAACCCTCACCTCAAACCAGTTTGCCAAAAGAGGAGGCCAATGACGGTAGAATGATATGCTGCTCTAAATGAGGAGGTAGATAAGTTGTTGGTCAACAAGTTCATCTGCGAAGCCTATTACCTAACTTAGGTCACAAATCCTATGCTTGTAAAGAAGAAAAATGGGAAGTGGAGAACTTGCATCGAATTTACGAACTTAAATAAGGCACGCCCAAAAGACAGCTTCTCACTACCCAAATTTGACTAACTCGTGGATGCAACAGCTAGTCATCAGCTCTTGAGCTTCATGGACACCTATTCGAGCTATAATCAAATACCTATGAGCCCAAAGGACTAAGAGCACACCTTATTCATCATAGATTGCGACTTGTATTGCTACAAAGTGATGCCTTTTGGACTGAAGAATGCAGGGACAACCTATCAATGCTTGGTTAATATAACGTTCGAGGAACAAATTGGGAAGACAATGGAGGTGTATGTGGATGACATGCTGGTAAAGTCTAAGCAAATGACTGACCATGTGCACGACCTGGAGGAAATATTCCAAATATTGAGAAACTACCAGATGAAGCTGAATCCACTCAAGTGTACATTTAGGGTGGCCTTCGGGACATTCCTTGGGTTTATGGTAAACAACAGAGAGATTGAAGTCCATTCCGAAAAGATTATGGTGCTAATTGACATAAGGTCCCCTACTCGGGTCAAGGATGTGCAAAGCTTTAATGGCCAAGTTGCAGCTCTCAACAGATTCATCTCGAAGGCCATTGACAAATACATTCCCTTCTATGATGTACTGAAGAAACAAAAAACTTTGAATGGACTGAGCAATATGAGGTGGCATTTCAGTAGCTAAAAGACTACATGGGCCGAGCTCCATTCCTATCATAGTCAAAAGAAAGAGAAAAACTCATCTTATACTTAGGGGTATCTCAGCATGCCTTGAGCACAACCTTGGTACGAGAAGAGGAAAGGACACAGCTTGCCATGTACTGTGTGAGTAAAAGGTTGTTTGATGCCGAAATTAGGTACTCGCAAATGGAGAAACTTACTTATTACCTGGTAGTCGCGTCGATGAAGTTGTGCCTATATTTTTAACCCCCACAAAATTAAAGTCTTTACTCAGTATCCACTGAAATAGGTCTTCCAAAAATCAAACACTTTGGGCCAATTACTTAAGTGGACAGTAGAGCTGGCATTGTTCAACATCGAGTTCAAGCCAAGATCGGCAATCGAGGCCTAAGCTCTAACAAAGTTCATTGCAGAGTTCACAAGGTATATAAAAGAGGGGGTTGAATCTTATGAAGACCTAACTTAGAAGCTATATGTGGATAGATCATCCAGCAAACAAAAGGCTAAGGCTGGGGTACTACTAATTAGTCCTGAAAGATACAAGATTCTTTGTACATTAAGATTCAGTTTTCAGGCCACCAACAACGAATCTGAGTATGAGGCGCTGCCTGCGGGTTTGCACTTGGCTAAAGAGATGCAAGCTGAGCAACTAAAGATTTTCAATGACACTGTCACATCCGAGGGGAATATCAGACCAATGGGTCGAAGATGGCTGTTTACCTTTAGAAGGTTTAGAAGCTGCTAGGCACTTTCCAAATGTTTGAAGTGAACCAGATTTCGTGAACTCAAAACTCGCATACAAATGCACTAACTCGTCTTGTAAAGCTTAAGATTTTCTCTATTTAAGACAAAAAATAAAAATTTCGATGAATAGTAATTTCGTATGAATAGTATTTTCAATAAATAGTATTTGTGAGTGAATAGTGATTTTCAGATTCGTAAAACTCAAGATTCCTCTTCTTAGGAGAAATAAAAAAATTTTCGGTGAATAATGTTTTTGCATGAATAGTGTAAATCCCTTAGTCTCAGTTTTAAACTTTTAAGTGTTAGAAGTTAGATTATGAAGTTAAAATGATAAATCTAGTTAACATTAATTTAAACCGGGACATTGACGAGTGAACGATCTTTCTAGAATTACACAATAACTAATTTCACTAAGTAAAAGTTAATGAAAGGTAAAATAGTCCGTCCACAAACAAGAGATAATTTATAAAGGACAATATGATCAAGTCTAAAAATGAGAATTATGAGACTTATTAATTATAGTTAGTAGTCAATTACTATTGAGATTAAATAAAACTATTAGTGATGGTCAAAACAAGTCAAAAGGGACAAGCTTGGTATTTTAGGAAATGTTACTTATATATAAGTAACACTTAGAGAAAAAAATTGATGAAACAAAACAAGAAGCTGTCGTGAGATTAGAAGCAAAAGAGAGTGGCGTGAAAGAAGAAAACGTGAGAGAGTGAGAGGGCAAGTGAAGTTGGACGACAAGAAGAACAAAGGAGAAGAAGATATATTTCATCAACTTCTCAAGCTTCAAATCACAATTTTAGGATGTTCTCAAACTAAACTAACCACCCTAAGCAAGAATCGAAGTAAGATATTCTTTTCTTTCACACTTTTGATGCTAGTTAGGGTTGTATGGATATGGTGATAACTATGTGATTTTGGTATATTGTGTGGGTGGTTTACATTTAAAACTAATCTAGAACCTTAAGTGAGTGGTGTTATGGAAGTTTAAATGACATGTTGTTGTGTGTGAATGGTAGGCTAGAGTTTATGGTTATCAAACTTTAAAGTGAGATTTAAAGCACTAAAATGTCACACAAGTAGTAGACAAGTTGTTTGATGAAAAGCTTGAGAGAAATTATCTTGTAAAATTGAAAAGCTCTACTCTTTGATGTGTATGTGTGTGTGTCATGGCCATGAAGGACAGTAAGATACCTCTGAGTTTTGGTTGATTTGAACTCAAATTTAAGCATAATTGAGGTTAGGAAAGCATATAGAAATTATAAGATTGTAAAAGGAGTAGTTTTGAGCAAAAGGGAGATTCCAGAGTGAAACAAAAGGACAGTGATGACCTACATTAGTCTGACTTATTTGGGGTTATTCTAGACCTCAAATCATGCCTAGGAGTCATAGGAAACTGTAGGTTTTGGAAGGGAATGATTCCGATAAAAATTGGACAAGTTATGCCCAAAATAGTGCACTTAGAGAGTCGTTAGGTGAGATGTCTATGTAAATGCATTCTTTAATGCTTGGAATGAATATATTTGATCATAATTAGGTAAAAGAACCTTAGATATGAAAGAAATAACATCGTCGCTCGTCCGATGCAAAAACATGCATAAAAAAGTGTAGAAAACTAGGTGTTTTTCCTAGGTTTCACCCCTCAATACTTAGAATTTTTCGAAACCATTTTACGGGGAACCTAAGTGAGAGATAAGAAGATGGTACAAGCAAAAACGGAGGTGAAACAGCCCGTAGAATGGGCTGTGCACACTGTTCTATTATAAGGGGTCCAAAATTTTGAGTTTTCGTTCCGGGCATCTGAAAATTATACAGACTATGTGGGGGTGTCCCTAGAGATGTATAACTGAAAATTTTGCAAAGAAATTAGAATTAGGAAGTCTCGGTTAAGTTAGAAGTGAGTAGAGAAAGTTGTAGTAAAAAAGTACATTGGAATGAATTTTTAAAGTTTAAAAGCAATGTGTGTAATTTATGTAGCACATTGTCGACGTCGATTTTTGGTCTCAGTTGACCGGATGATTCAACCCCCAATACCTGCAATCAAATAGCACACCAAAGAGAGGAGAGAGGAAGAACAGGAGAGATATGATACATAGATTTTTACGTGGTTCGACAATGGTGCCTACATCTACGGGTCACTCTCAATATATTTTTACAGAGTGATTGTAATACTAAAAATCTTTCTCTTTTTTCCTTTTTTTACAATGAATTTTCCCCTCCTATTTATAGAAGAATGAGGATTACACTTGAGTGATGTACACGTAAAGAAATCAACTACTCTGACATAACATTTATTGCATTGACTAACAACTCTGTCATAGTCATACTGTATTAATTGCTCATCGGGATCTAGAATAACATGGAGCTCGCTGGTACAAGAGCTGAGAGCTGAGAGCTGAGAGCTGGAGCTGAGCTAGTTGAGAGCTGAGAGCTGAGAGCTGGATGCTGAGCTAGTTGAGAGCTGGATGTTAAGGAGCTGAGAGCTGCGAGCTGGATGCTGAGCTAGTTGAGAGCTGGATGCTGAGCTAGCTGAGAGCTGTGAGCTGGAGCTAGCTGAGAGCTGCGAGCTGCGACCGGTGACCTAGAGGCTGATGAGCTGAGAGCTGAGCCAGTTTATTTGATTGGTTCTTTGGGCTTTTACCAGCCTATTTTTGCAGTCCCAAAAATAGGTATAACATAAGCCCCCAGCTCTTAGTGCGATTTTCGGACTAGGAGCTCGAGCTCACTGGTAAAAGCTGATGTATCTCATCCTGCCCTGGCATTTTTTTAGATTTCATCCCATCTTGTGGTGACTCTACTGAAGCTGTTGAGTTTGATACATTTTCTGAGGCCTTTTACGATTGTGCTTTGTTCCTTGGTTTTTCCTACGAATAGAAGAATCTAGGTGATCAATGTGTTAATCAATATATTGCTCAAGGGTAAAAAACATCTTATGAGAGCTTGGAAGGTCACTTGACCATCACAGACTGGGGTTCCAGATCATAACTCGGTTTAGGAACTCAGCCAGCATAATATGTAAAAACATTGCTGCGAGCTATGCAGGGGGTCGGAAGCTCGCCTGTCATAGCAACTTGTCGAACTACGTAGGGGGCTGTGACCTCAGCTAACAGCGTTGGCTATCTCCAGTGGATTGAAGCCTCAACTAAGATAGCGAGCTATCCAGTAGGTCGTAACCTCTCCTATCATAGCGACGCGCTTTTACGAATTGTCCAGTAGGTCGGCCTCAGCTAACAGTGTTATAGCTAGCTATCTCTAGTGGATCAAAGCCTCAGCTAAGATAGCGAGCTAGTAAGCTGTCCAGAGGGTTGCGACCTTAGCTAACAGGTCGCGTAAACGCTTTTTCATGGCATGATTTTAAGAAATCAATAAGGCAATTGTAATATAAAGCATTAAAGAAAATTCATATCTTCTATTGATTTCTTAAATTGAATTACAAATTAGGTACATGACCTGTTGGGAGCAACTGTAATGTGGATGCACTTGAGGGTTCATGTCTAGCTTGGGAGCTCGCTGGGGCTGTTACTATGCACCATATATTCTTCTAGACGGCCTTGCTTGATCAAGTCCTCGATAGCGTCTTTCAGCTTCCAGCAATCTGAAGTATTGTGCCCGACCTCACCATGATAGACACAAAACTTGTTCTTGTTTCTGAACTTAGCAGGAGTCTTTATGGGGTGGGGCTTCTCAAAGTCTTGTCTACCCCTTTCTGTTGTAAAGATACTGTCTTGCGTATCTGACAAGACGCTGTAGCTTTCATGACGCCCTTGATGCTGAGGTCGCTCGCTTCTGAGCTCGTTTTCTGGCGACTTGGTGCCTTGAGCTCCTATTTTGACCCTCACTTTCATTCTCACCATTACTTTTTTTCTTCAGCTGGTTGGGACTGCCCGATTCATCAGTTTGGTCAGACTTTCTAGGGCCGAAGGTTTCTTCCCATCTAATTTTCCTTACAGCTCGTTCATAGAATTCACTCAGGTCCTTTACTGGGGATTTATATGTGCTCTCATAGAGCTTCCCATCCTTGCGAAGCCCAACTGAGATCGCAATTAGGATGCTGTCATCTGAGGGATTCTCCACGTTAGCAACCTCATGCCTGAACCTGGTAATGTAATTTTTAAAGACTCGCCCTGCCGTTGAAAGACTGTAGCGAGGTGATAGGGTGGTGTGAGCTGCTTTTTCAGAGCCTGGTATTGGTTAATGAATCTTTGCTGACATTCCCCCAGCTGTTTATGCTGCGAGCTGGGAGACGCTTGAACCAAGCTTGCGGAACGTCGCCCAAGGTGGCTGGAAAAACACGGCATTTCACCAAGGGGTTGGATGTCTGAAGATCCATTTGGATATTGAATGCATCTAGATGATCGTAAGGGTCGTTGTCCCCATTATAAGGTGGAACGCTGGGGAGCTTGAATCTGGTAGGGAGAGGTTGCGTCTCGACCTCCCTGGTGAGAGGGGTTCTCTCCTTATACTGCTCTTTCAGATCCTAGGGTCCAGGTTGCTCCTCCAGCTGCTGAACTCTCTGAAGGAGCTCTTCTATTGCTGGGTTTTGAGGGTTATAGCCTCCCTCGAGCTCGCGACCTTGAGAGCTGCGATATGGGGTACCTTCCAGACGAGACCTTTGTGAGCTCCTGGCTCTACGAGCTCGGTGACCTTCAGTTCTCGAATGCGAGCTGGAGGAATGAATTGAATTGGCAGGTTGTGGCTGATCTCTGAGTTCTCTTTCAGGAGCTGATGCTTGGGCTTGTACTAGCGCCTTGATTGTCTCAGCGAGTTGCTGTACTGTGCCCTCTAATGCTTCCTGCCGTTGATGCCATACATGCAGCCCCCCAGCCATAGGGTCCAATGGTGTTGGCTGGTGAGAAGTCGGTGGAGGCACACCTATAGCAACACCTGTCATGGGGGCGTGAGATGTGCCTGATATGGGCACAGTAGCGTTCTCCCTCAGTTGGAAATCATGCTCCTACTGATCTGCTTGCCTTTCAGATGGATCAGTTGTCGGGTCTGAACTTCTGGTTGTTCTTTCTTTCGCCATGGTTGCTAAAAGTTTAAGATTGCAGCATAGGCCCTCCTTCTAGCACCAATTTATGTCGAAGTCGATTTTTGGTCTCGGTCGACCGGATGATCCAACGCCCAATACCTGCAATCAAAGAGCACACCAAAGAGAGGAGAGAGGAAGAACAGGAGAGATATGACACAGAGATTTTTACGTGGTTCGACAATGGTGCCTACATCCACGGGTCACTCTCAATATATTTTTTTAGAGTGACTGTAATACTAAAAATCTTCTCTTTTTCCTTTTCGTACAATGAATTTCCCCCTCCTATTTATAGATGAATGAGGATTACACTTGAGTGATGTACACGTAAAGAAATCAACTACTCTGACATAGCATTTATTGCATTGACTAACAACTCTGTCATAGTCATACTGCATTAATTGCTCCTCGGGATTTGGAATAATATGGAGCTCGCTGGTATGAGAGTTAAGAGCTGGAGGCTGAGCTAGCTGAGAGCTGAGAGCTGGATGTTGAGGAGCTGAGAGCTGCGAGCTGAATGCTGAGCTAGCTGAGGGTTGAGAGCTGGATGTTGAGCTAGCTGGAGCTGAGCTTGAGAGTTGAGAGCTGGAGCTGAGAGCTGAGAGCTGGATGCTGAGCTAGCTGAGAGTTGGATGCTGAGCTAGCTGAGAGCTGCGAGCTGGAGCTAGCTGAGAGCTGCGAGTTGGAGCTGCGAGCTGCGACCTGGAGGCTGATGAGACGAGAGCTGGGCCGGTTTATTTGATTGGTTCTTTGGGCTTTTACCAGCCCATTTTTGCAGTCCCAAAAATAGGTATAACACACATTGTAGCATATTTTAAATAAGAACATGTGGTGCAGGTGACGCACAAACTAGCGGGGCAAAGGAGCTTCCGTGAGGTTCTCTAGTAAGCTTGGAAATCGAGGTAAGTGTTACATCGCTTACGTTACTTGCATTTTAATTTCAATTTCTATTGTAACTTGAATTGCTTCCAAGTTTTATAAAATAAATTGTAAAATGTGAGTTCAAGTTAAGTAAAGGAGTTTACATGGAATCAAGAAACTTTTTAAAAGTTTCGAAAACAAGGAATTTTGTGCTTTTGCACTAAGTGAATTTAGTTTAAAAAACCCATGTATATACCTTAAGATTATATGAGAGTTAGCGCTACGTGATAACACAGAAAATTCTGTCTGTAGTCGCTCAGCCTATAGAGTAATTAGCACTACGCGACGACGCAGAAAAATTTCATCTGTAGTTGCTCAGTTTTTCGAGAATATATAGCTACACGTTGCAACGTAGACAATTCCGCACATAGTTGTTTAGTTCATAGTTTGGCACTACGTTGCGATGCAGTACATTCTGCTCGTAATCGCCCAGAGTTATAGCACTATAATTGCGATGCAGAAAATTCCGCATTGTAGTTGCTCAGATAAGAGATTTTTCACCCTACGTTGCGATGTAGTAAATTCCGTATCGTAGTGGTTGAGATGCTTTAGTAGCTTCACGTTGGCGTTAGTTAGAATCGTCTGTGATGGTTTGAGTAATTTAAGGGTATACATGGGGATTTTGAAAGAAAACTTTAAGATTTTGAAATTCTAAGGATGAATAAGTTTATAACTTATTACATTAGTGCATGTTATATTATATTATTTTGTTACACTAACTCGTTTAACTATGGTATAGTTTATATATTCTCTTGGGTGCTGTCGTTGGACGGTGCGACGACGAGACTTTCACTTCATATATATATAGGTGGGCGAATCATGCAATATGTTGGTGTAAATCCTATATATGGGTTGAATACATCAATTGTGGGAAAATACTTCCATTTTGGATTGTATATTTGTAAATGTTATTGTGATTAGTTATGGATTTTTATGTATGATATATGTTTATACACTTTATTATAATTTCATGCATATTGCTTGTAGAAAGTGTGATAACATTGCATGTTTGTGGATTAAAGAAGTTGGGAGGAATGGAAATATAGTCGAAGTATGTTTTATTGCAGGTAAAAATTTTGGAAACCTTAAATATGCAGCCGTTATGCTGCCAAAATTTTATAAAATTGTTTTGAACGGAATTGCAAAAAAATTTCATCCTCCCAAATTATTTATAAAAGTAAAGGATACAATTGAGTTAAGTAAAGGAAATCGGGATAGATAAAAGGGTTCGCTCCACGGATCTCTCTATTTCGACAAGTCGGATTAAGAGAAGTCAGTTGGAGTGTCCGGCGGGACCCTTCAGATAAGAGATTAGGGAGAGTCTGGGTTGGGTCCTGTCAAATAGTGTCCGTGTGAATAGTGATTTTTGAAAAGTGGACCACGAGAATCAAAAGTTTCGGAATTAGTACTAATATTAAATGAAACTGAGACGGATAAAAAATGAGTCTATTTGAAAAGTTTTTAAGTGATCCGAACTTTATGGGATGAAAATACTCTATTCAATTTTAATACCGTATACATTATTTATGGAGTAATAAAATAATTTTAAGTACCCGGATGTATAATTGAATTTTAATAAAATTTTCGGATAGGATCGATGATGATTTTATTTGCCAGACAATAAAATAATTTAAAGTGACCGAATTCAGAGCTGTAATCGAATTCTAATAAAATTGTAGATGTGAAATTTAAGTTATAATAAAATTTTCAGATGGATCATAAATGATTTCGAATACGGAAATAAAAAAGTATGAATAAATACATGTGAGACACTTGGCGTGTAATTGGAGGAAGGAATGCATGAAAGTGCGACAAGTGTGTGTTATGTATGGTAACAAAGATGACAAGTGGCAAACAAATAGCAAGCATACATATAAAATGAAAACAAACAAGAAACGAGATGCAAGAGATAATAGATTTCATTCGGTCAAGCTTGAGAAAACAAACACAAATGAAAAACAAGAAAAGCCATTCGTTCACTTGAGAGGAAGAGAGGAGTTTTGGCTGAGAGAAGAATGAAGAAGGAAGCAATCCACTGTGAAGAACAAATCAAGATAACATGCTGCATATGGAAGATTGAAGCCATTTTTGAAGGTTTTTCACACATGCAAGATGTACATTCGATCAAACAAGAGAGAAAGGAAGGAATGTGTTGCCGTGAAGAACCAAGAAGAAAGTTGTTTTGCCTTGAAAAAAACAGAAGACAACATGCAACTTATGGTGGTTTGAGGTGATTTTTGATGGTTTTCAACACATGCAAGAGATGTACACAAGTTTAGGAGTGAAATCCATCCATTTGGAGTTCGTTTGAAGAGATAAGATTTAGTTTTCTGTGAACTAAATTGAGTAAATGTTGAATTTATGATTTTATGTTTGGGTTTGAAGTTTGAAGTATTGTGACCTTAATATGATGGGTATTGGATTGCATGTGGCTTTGGTGTGAGATTTGAAGGAAGAATTTCTGTTGTTGTGCATGAAAATCATGGCGAAATGGGTTTTAGTGGGTTAAATTTAACTTGATTATTTTGCCATGAGTTTTGGGTGATTTTGATGTATATTCAAGTGTACTTGGAAGAAATGTGATGTTATGGTAGATGTGATTCTCGGCTAAAGTAGATATTGCATGGTCCAAATTGTGTTCAAGTGGTTTGAGTGATTGTTATGCATGAATATGTGATAAAATGATGAATTTTAGTGTTGAAATTAGAAGCAAAATCTGGTATACTAAGCTGCCATGAATACATTAAAGTGATGAATAATTGTTTTTGGATGTTTTGAATGATTTTATAGGTTGTATTGATAATGGACAAATTGTTTTGGATGTTTTAAATGATGTTAGGGGCTGTTTTGATGATGAAAATAGTTTGGTTATTCAAAAGAATGCATTAGACTGTGAATGATTACATTGCGACAAAACTTTGCGTAATTACAAAAGTGTAATACATTATGAATTGAGCTTGCAATTGCACCCCTAACCCTGTGTTTAAATGTGATTTCGATGAGTAAGAAATTGAATGAAATTTATAATATAGGTTCGGCCAACATCGACCAAAATAATTTTAAAATGTATTCTATGTGTTGATATAGAATTTAGACTTAAAATATGGTATTTCGAAAATCATGAATAGTGAAGCGTTGTATGAATTGATATGTGATAATAGAATGTTAAAATATATAGGTAACGAGAAGGCAAAAGAGTTCGAAGCCGCAAATTCTCGCAAACGAGGAAATCGCGAATATTCTGTGAGTGTAAATTATTTTACGAAATGATAAATGCATTTTTAGTATGCTTTAATGCGAGTGTGAAATTATTTTCTAAATGTGAAATGCATGCGTTAAAGTGTATTATGAATATTAATGCATTTTGAAATTTAAATGAGTTTATTGAAATTGTTGGTTTACGAAATATCTTTACGAATTTATCGAAAGAAAATGTGAATATCATTGATTATGGAAGCAAAATGTTTTTATGCTTTTAGCAACTGATTGAGGAAATGTGTTTTTATGTAAATTGTTTTTTAGCATACGAATGAAAATTTTCATAGCATAAAGAAAGAAAGTTTTCAAAACCAATGGATTACCCTTCTCATGAAATAAAAGAGAAATGAAATGAATGATATGAATGAGAATCAGTTGGGGTACTTTATGTGCACATGTCATGTCTAATTAGGGGGACGTGTTACTAACTGAGGGGGGATTGAGTTTGTCATATTTGTCGCGTCACCCTCTACGTGTCATAAAGTATTGTATTATGAAAGATATTGTCGTATTGGCCGATTGGGATAGTGGTTTGTCCTGGCCAGAAGCCATTGGGAATAATGGTTTGTCTTGCCCAGAAAACGACAGATACCCTACACCAGACAGGTTTTTACCGTAGTATAATGGTTTGTAGTATTATGATATTATCGTATTGGCCGATGGGGATGGTGGTTCATCCCACCCGGAAGCCACTAAGGATGGTTGACGGGCCCTGACTCTTTCCCTTAAAGCGAACCCGCCCAACAACCTCATGGTAGCCTTCCAGTCAAGATTTGCTCCAACTGAAAGGTTCCCATGAAGTTAAATCTTTTTACATCTATTGAAAACTCATTTAAAAATTCAATTTCTAGCAGAAATGGGTGGAAACTTTTTCATTTTAAAATATTCACTTGCAAAATGAAATTTATAAAAATTTTGGTAGCACAACGGCTGTTTTTCTAAAAATTCTACCCCATAAAAATTCATTGAAAACCTGTACACTTTTATTTCAAATAAATCTCCACTACTGGGCCTCAGATCCTCATTTCAAAAATCACAAATAACTGCAATCATGTTTTAATTTAAAAGATAACGTAAAATTATCAATGACACATGCAAAAACAAATCTTCCTAAGAGATATAAACAACTATAAACAAAATTCGTTTCACAAGTTTTCAAAATCATAAATATCATACATGTGTTTACAAAATTTCACAACAGCACTGCACTCAACAACAACGACTACTCTGGGGTTGGAGTCCCTGTTATAGTAGTTTCCGCACCTATACTTGTCCGTGGGAAGTTTTATTTATAAAATAATAAATCTAGGTGAGCTAATAAGCTCAGTGAGTGTTAAGTTTTTATATTCAAACCATACTTTCTAAAATAGTCTCCCTAAAAACTTTAAAATGTATTTTTGCAATTGTTTTCAATCTATAAATCTAAAATGTATTTTCTAAAAACCTCATTTGAAACAAACGCATGTATAACATTCAATATGAATATATTTTATGCGCAATAAAACTGGAATTTATTAACGTATTGAAAAGCGAAGTTCTTATTTCGAAAAACTATTCTGAAGCGCTTTTCAAATTCTGAAAATGTAGCAGCCTATATTATTTCATCTCTACTGTAAACTATAAAAAGGCGGTGGCAATAAACTTTTCTAAAAATTTTCTCTTTGTAAAATAAGCCAACCACCGGCATTTGAATACCACATGGCATCCTAGATTACTATAAATTGAATTCCATATGGCCTAGGCCATAGGTCCAGTTATATGTAGCGAGACTTGTCCACGCTACTAAGAGCTAGCCATTATATACCTTTATACGTGCATGGGTGACACACTGAACTGGACTAACTGACACGGTACCTCCCGCGGGTTTCCTCCCGCAATTAGTGACAGACACCTCCTGACACTGCCATGCACACTTAGGGTACTCTGACCGGAAATAAATATTTGAGATATATACGAGACGTACCATAGGCTTATAAAATCATTTCCATACATGCTGTTTTTCATCAAATAATTTATAATTCACATAATCTTTCTAAAATTGATGCAAGAGGTTTTCATTCTAAAACTCAATTATTATAAAAATTTACTTTCAAGCATTCAAAGCATGAATATAAATTCAACACATAAAATTCATGGTAATTAGAAAGCAATCGCATCAAAACATTTTAAAATGGACACTCACATTTTATCTTAAATTTAACCTTATTGCATAAATTCATTGAATAGAAACTAATTGCGTCAAAACTTTTTGGAATGACACTCACCTTATTCCCTAGCTCGCTATCAAATTCAAAATCAATGGGAAAGTTTCCTCGTCTCTGTGTAACCTACACATTTTCGTATTCTATTTTTAGATTACGTCGCAACCAACATAATTCGTTTGAATAATTCCATAATCATATATTATTATACCAATAATTCGAAACAACCTTTTTAAAGTCGTTTCAACATTGATTATTCGCATTTATTTTCCGTTTGAAATTCTAATTATTTAAACACGCAAACAACATCGTACGAAGCCTAATTTCATTCTAACGGATCAAGCGACATTTTCGAATCAATAATTTCTTATTTGGCCGATCCTAACTCCTATTAATATCATCAATCTTATTAATTTTCTCATCAACTTCACATTCAAATACATCAAAGAATAATGTAAATTTCATTTAAATTCACCAAGAATCATTTTCGGACAATTTTGAAATGTTTAATCACAAAATGGTTATTTAATATTCAATTAATTTTCTTTCAATTTTTATGCCAATTCCATCATCCAAATATTCCATAAAATCACACAACCCAATCAAAAACAAGTTTCTATTGTCAACACACCATCTTGGCCGAATATTCATCATACAAATATATCAACCTTAGTTTTTCATTCCAACAATAAAATTTATCCTTTCAACACATTTTCAAGCATGGAAACCATTCAAATAATTCAAACCTAAAAATGAACCATATCAAGCTCTCTTGGCCGAATGCATTATGCAACACCATAGCAACATTCTTTCAAGTTTTAACACTTTTATTCACATCAAAACACATCAAAACTCATGGCAAGATAATCAAAATCAATTAAACCATCAATTCCTTCCTTTGGTCGAGCATGTAACATACATGCAATTCAATTTTCTTACTTAATTCATCCTCAAATCCACATGCATTTCAACCTTCACACTAATAAGGTTTCAAATCCTAAAACCCAAATATATTTCACAAAAATGCATCCATTTACTCAACAAAAATTCATGGAAACCAAAGCTTACCTCTTGAAAAGAATGATAATGGCTTCTAGCTTGGATTACCACTCTTGCATGTGTTGGAATTCACCCAAAATAGCTTTGAAATCATTCCAACAGGTTTCTAACTTCTTTGGTTTCCCTTGCATGTGATGAATTCTTCAAAATTTCCCTCAAAAATCACCAAACACATAGCTATCCTCTTGGTTTCTCTCTCAGGTGAGCTATACTTTTCTCCTCTCCAAGCCGAACACAAAACTTCTTATTTGTTTCTTTTGTGTCGTGACCGAATACCCCTTGTGATTCTCTCAGTCTAGACACCCCTTGGATGACCGAATTGCTTCTTGTGTTTGTCATTTGCTTTTTTTGTTTATTTAATTTCACTTATATACAGTTGATAATGGTCACACACTTGTCAAATATCTCCCCTCTCCCATGGACACATGGCTCTCATGCAAATCTTCATTCTTTCTTTTTGTGACACTTGTCACGCATGCATTCTTCTATCCTTCCAATCTCCTAAAATATTCTTTTCATATTCGAAATTGTTTCGGGTCCATCTGAATTTTTTTTTATAATCCAATTTCACATTCAAAAATTTTATTAGTATTCGATTACTTATTCGGATCCAACCGCTTTAAGTTATTTTGTGATTTAGAAATTAAAAACCATCCTCGGATTTCCCGAGAAATATACTAGAATTTAATTTATCATTCAAACCATATCCGGTCTACTCGAGAATTTCATCAAAACTCAATTTACCAATTTGGACTTTCTTGAGAATTTTATTAATTATTACCTGACTATCCGGGGATTTTATCAGAACGCAATTTACTCATCCAGATCTATCCGAGAATTTATCAATCATTTCCGTTCTATTAGGAAATTATTCTGAAAATTTAATTTCTCATCTGAGCATTTTAATTTATTTTATTTCTTCATAAATACTATATACGGTACTAAAATCAAATAGAGTATTTTCGTCCAATAACTTTGGATCACTTACAATCTCTTCAAATTGACTCATCTTTGATCCGTTTCAGTTTCGTTTAACTATAGTACTAATTTCGAAACTTTTGATACGTATGGTCCACTTTCTGAAAATCACTATTCACACGGATACTATTTATACTGAAATACTATTTATTGAAAAAAATTTTATTTCTCCTATAGAGAGGAAATTTTGGGTTTTACGAATCCGAAAATCACTATTTATTCAGAAATACTATTCATCCAACAAAATTTTATTTCTCCTAAATAGAGAAAATTCCGGGCTTCACAATAGTGGTTCGTCCCGCCCAATACACAATTTAGGTTCCATTGGGTACATGTTTTATGAACAATGCTATTTTTTACAAAAATTTATGTTTATGTTATAAATGGATTTTAAATGAAGCATGTTATGGAATAGATTTTTACGATGCATGCATTTATGTTTTCGAATAGATTTACATAAAGGTATATGCAAGACCATGAGATTTATGTTTTGAGTAAATCATTAAGAAATCTAGATTTCCATATGATTTTTGGGAGGATATTTTAAAAAGTAAAGTTGGAATAGAAATGCATAACACTCACTGAGCTCCCTAAGCTCACTATTTCTTGTTTATTTTATGAATAAAAACCTTCCTAGGTTCAAAAACAGGTGCTCCGGGCAAGCGATCTCTGACGCAAAGTTAGGCCGGCGCATTCGATGATTGTTACTGTGAAATTAAAGTAAATATTTTGTTGTATAATGAATATGCATAATGTAAATACTTTTGAATTTATGTTAATGTTAATGATTTTATGTATCTTAAAATGTTTTTAAGTTCGTAATGGTTTTGATTGAAATACTTTGAATTATGGTTGAGTTTGGATTTGAGATGGACTCGAGGTCCAAATTGGAAGTGGAGAAAAAAAAATATATATATATATATATATTTGAAGTGTTTATAAATTGTTTACAAGTGATTCGAAAAGATTTGGAAATGTTTGAAAAATAGTTGTTGTGCTGTTGGAATTTATTACCAAAAAAAAAAAAAAAAAAATTCTTACCACTATGAGTTCTAAGTGATGTACAAAATGGAAATGTATCACAACTTTGCTCCATCTAGTCCTTTAGAGTTAGTCAGTGGTATGAAGACTATAAGGACTTCTATTGGGGTACCGGGAGGGCTTCTCTCGGATCCTTGCAAGGGAAATTTGGGATGGGTCCCTTCACGCCTAGCAACTACCAAAGATGCTGGCTTTCTAGGAGCTATCCTAGTAGAGTTCTTGCTGGCCCCAGACACAGAAAAGAGAGATTCAATAATGACCATAGTTGTCCAGCCTAACTCATGGATGAGCCCAATCTTGGATTACTTACAAGACGGGAAGCTGTCAAGTGACAAAATAGAGGCACGTCACCTGCGAGTTAAAACAGCTCAATATTGCACCTACGATGATATGCTATATAAGAAAGGATTCTCAACTCCACTCTTGAGATGCATCGATGGCCAAAACTGCGAGACCATGCTAAAGCAGATATATGCTGACCACTGTAGGAATCATGCCCACTATCTTTAGTTCAAAAAGCGTTTCGGCAAGGATTCTACTAGCCCACCATGAAGCAATACGTCATCAATTTAGTCAAGAGATACGATAAGTGCCAGAGGTTCAGCAAGATTCCACGAGCTCTACCAGCTTATCTCCAACAAATGGTGAGTACGTGACTTTTTGCAATTTGCGAGATGGACCTAATTGGGCCTCTACCAACAGCTCGCGGGAGGTGCAAGCACGCTGTAGTCGCAGTGGACTACTTTACCAAGTGGACAAAAGCCAAAGAGATAGCAGAGATCTTTTAAACAAAAATAGAAAAGTTTGTGTGGAGTAATATTATTTGTAGGTTTAGGATCCTTCAACAGATCATAACAGATAGTAGAACTTAGTTCAACAACAATTAGTTTGTCAAGTTCTACAACGATTTGAAAATCGTCATGAGCTTTTCAGCCATATACCATCCACAGGCCAATGGTTAAGTCGAAGCGTGAATAAAATAATAAAATAGATCTTGAAAACAAAGCTGGAAGCAAAGAAAGGAGCATGGGTAGATGAGCTACAAAAGGTACTCTAGGTTTACAGAACCACAACTCATAGCACAACTAGTAAAACTTCTTTCTCTATGGTGTACGGATCCGAGGCCATGATCACGACAGAGTTAGAAGTGACCTCACAGTATAGAGCGACATTCAATCCAAAAAATAACGATCAGTTGCTTGTCGCAAACCTCGACCTCCTCGAAGAGGCAAGAGAAACAGCTCGTTTCAAGGTAGCTGTTTATCAACGAAAGGTTGTAAGGTACTACAATAGAAAGGTTCGGGTCCGATACTACAACATTGGTGATCTCGTACTGCACCTTATCCTACCTAGAGCTCGCAAGACAAGTGACGGGTTATTGGGTCTGAACTGGAAAGGTCCTTATATTATCAAGAAAAACTTGGGAAATTTAGCATATCACCTGACTAATATGGATGGAGCTGAAGTCTCTTGAGCTTGGAATTCTGAGTACCTTCGCCCATACTTTTAGTATTTTTTTGAGCATATATCTCGAACTTGTAATTTAATCGATAAAAGCTTCAAATTTTCCATATTGCTTTACTGATTCCTTTATTAAATGCTAAGCATAAAAGTGAAAAACAACCTATCCACTAAGTTATGTTAGTTGAGGTTCCAACCTACTGGACATAGCTTGACAAAATTTCATTAAGTCTTGCTATATTAGCTAAGGTTTCAACCTATTGGACATAGCTCGACATTACACTAAGGTTCCGACCTCGACATTATACTATGTTAGCTGAGGTTCCGAACTACTAGATATAGCTCGACATTACACTGAGGTTCCGACCTCGATATTATGTTATATTAGTTGAGGTTCAGACCTATTGGATATAACTTGCATTTATGCTATATTAGCTGAGATTCCGACCTACAGATATAGCTCAATTAAATTTTTGCTATGTTAGCTGAGGTTCCGACCTACTAAACATAGCTTGCTATTATGCTATATTAACTGAGGTTCCGACTGTAAGCCCTCAGTCTCAATTCTGAGCTCCCTAATGTTAGAAGCTAGATTATGAAATTAAAATGATAAATCTAGTCAATGTTAATTTAAACCGAGACATTGAAGAGTTAACGATCGTTGTAGGATTATACGATAATTGTCTTAATAAGAAAAAGTTAAAGAAGGGTAAAATAGTCCTTTTATAAATAAGAGATAAATTATAAGTGGTAATATGGTTAAGTCCAAAAATAAGAACTATAGGATTTACTATCCATAATTATTAGTTAATTACTATTTGGATTAAACTAAGATATTAGTGATGGTCAAAGTAAGTCAAGAGGGACGTGAGGGTCATTTTATGTAAAGTCAATTATATATATATACAACACTTAGACAATTTTTATGAAAGAAATGAAGCAATGTCGTGAGAGTGGGGAGAAGGAGAGGGTGATACACGGCAAAAACAAGAGAAGGAGGAATCAAGTTTTCTCAACCAAATCCAAGGCTCCAAAACAAGTTTTTGGGTTGATCCAAGCTAGGAAAGCAAAATCTAACCAAGATTTAGGTAAGATATCATCTCTCTCTCAACTATGTTGATAGTGGGAATTGTATGGGTATGGTGATAGTTATGTGGTTATAGTAAGTTGTGATGGGTGTTCTACACTTAAAACAAGTGTAGAACCCTAAGTGGGTGATATGGAAGCCTAGATTACATGTTATTGTGTGGGAATGTTAGGCTAGGGTTTATGGATGGTAAACTTTAAAGAATGATTTAAGGAAGTGAAATATCCAACAAGTTGCATACATGTTGTTTGTTGAATTGTTTAAGAGAATAACTTAGTAAAAATAGTAAAAGTATAATAAAATGAAGTGTTGGATGAAAATGTGTGAGTATCATGGCATATGTGGAATATGTGATATCATTGTGTTTTAATTCAAATAAGCTTAGATTAACACATAATAAAGGTTAGAAAAACTCATAGAAGTAATAGAATTGTCAAAGGTGAAGTTTTGAACAAATTTGAGAATTTCAAGCTCAATGAAGGGGCTGTGATGATCTGTACTCTTCGAGCTTATTCAGAGTTTTTCTAGACCTCAAATCATGCCTAAGAATCATAGCAAACCATAGAATTTGGAAGGGAACAATTCCGATAAAAATTGAACAAATTATGGCCAAAATAGTGCATTTAGAGAGTTATAAAGTGAAATGTCAATGTAAATGTATTCTACGATGCATGAAATGAATATATTTGATCATAATTAGATAAAAGAACCTTAGATACAAAAGAAATAATATCATCGCTTGTTCAATGCAAAAATATGCATAAAAAAGTGTAGAAAAATAAGCGTTTTTCTTAGGTTTCACCCCTCAATACTTAGAATTTTTCCAAACCATTTTACGGGGGACCTAAGTGAGAGATAAGAAGATGGTCCAAGCAAAAATGGAAGCGAAACAGCCTGTAGAATGGGCTGTGCGCAGTATTTTGTTTTAGGGGTCTAAAAATTTTAACTTTTCGTTCCAAGCCTTTGAAAATCATATAGACTGCGTGAGGGGTGTCCCTAGGGATGTATAATTGAAACTTTTACAAAAAAAACTGGAATTAGGAAGCCTTGGTAAAGTTAGAATCTAATAGAAAAAGTTATAGTCAAAAGTGTATTGTAAAGAATTTTTTTTAGTTAAAAGTAATGTGTGTAGTTTATGTAGCATATTGTAGCATTTTTTAAATAAGAACATGTGGTGCATGTGATGCACAAGCTAGCAGAGCAAAGGAGCTTCCGTAAAGTTCTCTAGCAAGCTTGGAAACCGAGGTAAGTATTACATCGCTTACGTTGTCTAACTTTTATTTTCAATTTCAATTATAACTTGTGTTGCTTTCAGGTTTTATAAAATGATTTGTAAAATATGAGTTGAAGTTGAGTAAAAGATCCTACACGGGATCAAGAAATGAGAATTTGAAAATAGAAGTTGTCTTATAAAATTTTGATGTAAGTTTGAGTTGAAAATAACGCTTTGAAACTAAGCGATTTTGTGTTTTGCAATTTTAATGAACAAGCGTTTTTGAAAGCCATGTGTAATTCCCTTAGAGTTTTGAGTATCTAGCACTACGTTGCGATATAGAAAATTCCGCACGTAGCTATCTAGGTTTAGAGTATTGGCGTTATGTTGCGATGTAGAAAATTCCGCTCGTAGCTGCCTAAAGTTATAGTTACTTGCAATATGCTGCGATGTAGAAAATTTCCACACATAGTTGTAAGGGCTATCAAGCAGTTAGCACTATAATTGCGATGTAGGAAATTCCATATTATAGTTGCTTAGAGTTGTGACCGTCCACCCTATGTTGCGATGTAGTGAATTTCGTGCGTAGTGGTCGAAAGAGAGCAATAACATCACAGTTGGTGTAATTGAAAATCGCCACGTGTTAGTTAGAGTACTTTAGGGGTACACATGGTGAATCTAGAAAGAAATGTTTTCAAAATCAAAACTCTTGATATTTAAGAAGTTTATTATTTGCAATGTGATTATATAATTAGAATGCTTATTCATGTTGAACTAACACTTCCCATTATTTTTGTGTAGCGTGTATATACCTCGAAGTGATTTTGCAAGTGCTTTTGCATGTTAAGGAAATTGTTTTTGAAATTTTAGGTGGGAAATTGGAAGATTCCATCACATTAATGCACATATTTATTTTGTGGAATATGACACTTGGGAAATGTATAGTATATTGATATAGTTTGGCACATATTGAGTTGTATCATATATTTTGTGCATCATGTATGAATTTTTAAATTCCATATAACGTATATATATATCGATATACATGATCAATATTGGAATGTTATAAAAATATATGTTTGTGGAAAAGTATGTTGTGAAAATGCATGTTTGGGAATAAAAGAAGTTGGGTAGAAATGGAAACATAGTTGAAGTGCATTTTATTGCAGGTAAAAAAAATTTTTTTTGGGAACCTTCAAAATGCAGTCGTCATGCTGCCGAAATTTTTATAAACTCTTTTTAAAATAAAATTGCAAAAAATTTCATTCACCCAAATTATTTACAAAAGTAAAGGATACACTTGAATTAAGCTAAGGAAATCAGGTAAGATTAAGTCGCTCCGAGGATCTTTCCCTTCCGACAAGTCGGATTAAGGGAAGTCTGTAAGAGTGCCCGGCGAGACCCTCCAGACAAGAGCTTAAAGAAGGTCTAGGACGGGTCCTGTCACCGACTTACTGGATATAGCTCGATTAAATTTATACTACATTAGCTGAGGTTCCAACCTACTAGATGTAGCTTGACGTAAATTTTTTGAATTAAGCTACAATTTGCGAGCTATGACACATCAAGATCAATGATCTCTTAAGCTCTCATTAGGTTTTATCTCTGATTTATACATTTAGACATTGATTACTTTATTTTTCAGTTCCCAGGAAATTCAAAGATTTAAAAGAGTGGAATAAAAACATAAAACAACATTGAAGTAAAGCAAATAAATTCAAAATAAGGTCGCAAATAAATTCAAAACTCGAAATATTCATTACAAATGACCTCGCAAAGCGAGGTGAATATAGCAGAGATTTACAAGTTTTAAAAGAAAAAGAAAAAGGAGTTCAATATGGCAAGAAGTTTAATTGGAGCCCTAGCCCTAAAGGGCTGATTCACTGGGAGTTGCATCGGGGAAGTTGCACCTGGAAGCATTGTTGACGGGACCCAATCTGAATCCCGTTGAGCACCTCACGGATCCTTCCAGATTATAGCTAGCATCATTTAAAGGATTTCGTGGAGCAAACCCTGGTTGTTATTTTAACATTAAACATAAAGTTTTTAGAATAATCTTACACTTTTCTTTTCAAAACATTTTCTTTTCCTAATGAAAATTCGGCGACATAATGGCTATTTATCCAGCTATGCCACCCTGTAACAAAGAAAAGTCACACTTCTAAATTTTCATATACCGTCTCCACTATCAATTGGAGCTCACACAACTTAGTCACAATCATTCTAATATACCAATCATCAATAATTTCAACTAATAAAATCATTATAGCATTTAAATTTGGGTTCACATACTCAACCTTAAAAACATTTACTTAAACTTAAATATCAAATTGAAATACATTAAGAGGCTATAAAAGATTCATTTACATAAACCCAATATGTGATTTCATAAGTGAAAATATTTCAAGTCCATTTACAATTCAAAATGAAAACTGATACGTAAGTATATTTTACATCAAAATACACATGATGATCATTTCATAGAACATTTCTTTTCTTTTGCCCACCTAATCAGATGTAGGAGAGTGAGTGCCTGGATCACGCGTACCTACACCTGGGGAGGTTTTTTGTAAAGCATAAAACAAAAAAAACAAAAAAATGAGCTAACTAGCCCAGTGAGTGTATTATGTCTTATAACTCAAGTTTTAGTTATTCAAAACTATCTCACAAAAATATTTTAGAAAACTTCTCTTGTCTCTAAACCTTTTTATAAGTAAAAACCATAACTTTAAAGTTGATAATTAAATTCAAAGACTTAGTTTCGTTTATAAAAATCTGATACGGTTTCGTACTAAATGGGAAATAAAATATTCAAGTATCATCTTTTAGAGATTCGTATTTAGAAACCATATTTCTTACTAAAATCTTACTAATGGAAGCCAAAAGCTACAATCACATGGCGACTGACCCAGAAGCTGCTCAATGTGAGCTACTAGCCACGAGGTGGACATACTAATAATGCACAATGTGACAATGCTATAAAGACATCCTACTACTATACAGCGGAGATACATTTCATATGGTGCAAACGTAGAGTAGGATAATACTCCGCAAGCATAGAGGGCGACACACTAGACTAGGCTCAATGGACTAAATCCCCCCGATGTTAGTGACACGCCTTTCCCAATACTTAGCCATACACTGCGGAGTATACCGGCCGGGTCTAACATACAAAGCTATAAGCTGGGTCTCATACACAGTCGGGTATACCATTAGCTTTTAATAACTTTATTTATATGCATATCTTACAAAATTCTTCATAAGTATAAAACATTTGTTAAATCTTAAAATTTCATTTATAAAACATTTTCTATCAATTTAAAACAACAAAGAATGCATACTGATAACAAAATTGATAATAATTTCTATAAGCATGAAAAATAACAATTTGTACATCAACTTAAAGAAAAAAATGGGGTTTACACTCACTTGTATCCGAGCTATTAGAATGCTTCCCAATCCTTTTCTTTTGCTTCCTTTCCACCTACAATTCACATTCTACTTTAATACTCCTCACTAGATTAAGTTAAAACAATACTAGTTCCCTAAATTCAATTACAACCTAACATGCCCTTCACCTAAGATATTTTACATTTTCTTTCACATATTCCATATTCTTTTGGTTCTTTTGTGCACTTATCTTTTTAATTTCATTTCATCATCATTCTAATCGATTTAAGTATCAAAACACAAAATCTACATTTCCTTTCCTACCTTGGGCGAACACTGTACATCACCACTATCCAATCTTTTCCTTTTTATTTCTTCAATATATTTCATCTCAAATTCATCTAACATACCATATATATGTATCAATTCATTAAAATCTACACTTGTCACTAAGCCGAATTCACCCACATGCATTCACATCATCTTTCACATTTTTTTTATAACCATTTAATACAGTAAAATCATGTTCTTAATTTATCAAGACAGCTTGTACACAATTAGAGGTTCACTTGAACTTCAAGGAAAATTCCACCTATATTAGTGTGCTCATCAAATCCCCACAACATCCTAACTTAATTCCATAAAATTTTGAAGTCTAAAACCACTAAATCCATGCTTAAGAATCTCAATAAGTTCATATATATCTCACTTGGAACTTACATCAAACACCACATATACAATTTCATATAAACCATGCATAAAGTCTATAAAACAACACTCTTACCATCCAAAACTCATTCCATGCATAACTTTTCATTCAATTACATCAACACAACTTGAATCATGTATCATCTTCTTTTGCCATGGAGCCCATCACATATACATCATGTTTTACTCAAGTTTTTGACTTAAAACTCACTTAAAACAACACTAACAAACATGGCAGCAAATTTATCAACTCAAACCACTTTAATTCGACTTCAAATCAAGAGTTCATATTAGCTAAAATACTTACCAAGCTGCCTTGAACCCTTGCTTTACTTTTCCCACAAGATAGAAGCTTTAAAACCTTAAATCCATGCACAAAAATTCCATTAGAAGTGTATACAGTAGATGGACAGCTTTGTGCCCATATTTTCATATCAAAACATCATGAAAACTATGAGTTTTTCACTTAAAAATCACTTACCCAAGTTGTATAACACCCCTAGGCTTGTTTCCCACCTTTTATTTGCTTAGAACCATTTGAAAATGGGCTGTTTTTTGCTCATTCTCAGCTTGGCCGAACCTCTCCCTCACTTCCTCTAAATTTCCTTTTTGATTCATATTATAACTACTTAGCTATATATATGTTTTGGCTAGAATGATTAATGCCTTTCTCTTTCTTTATATTTATATGGTTGTCATTTGAAAATACCCCTAAACTAATCTTGAAATTACAAGGATGTCATTGGTTAGAAATAATGGCTTGTGATTGGTTGCTTTCTAATGATTAGTTTCATTCTAACCAAACTCATCCAATTTCAACCAAGTGCTAGTTAAGTCATCCTTATCCCATCATATTTTTACTTTCCCAAAATGCCCTTACCACTTTACCTTAATTACCAAAATGCCCCTCTTCTAAAATAATCTTTTATTTCTAAAAATACCTTTGGCATATTTCTAAAATTACTTGAATGCCACTTTCTAGAAAATTCCATTTCCTCAACCAATTTCCCTTTCAAGCCCCCTAATTCTCTACATAACCTTTCTAATAAACTCCATCCTCCTTTTTATAAAATAATTATTAAATGATTAAAATTAGGAATTTAATTTATTACACTTAGAAAACAATTTATCTCACTAATTCTTACATTCCATTCTATCTCTGATCAATCCAAAAGCTCTACAAAAATTCATGTACTCCTCTTATTATAATAATTTCACTTTATTATTACCAAATAAATATATATTACATCGTACTAAATATGCATACACAGTAACGAATTCAGAAGAGTGTATTACAACTGCCTAAGTTGTCTCATCTTTGAAGGTCGCACTTGGGAGCGTTATATCCTAAGAAGCTACATCTGGGATAGCTGAGGATTGGACAACCTGTTCCTTATACTTCTCCACCTTCACAACCACCTCTTCACCAAAGAAGGAGAAGTCCAATTTAGGATGAACTTCCTACAAAGTGTAGAGGAACATACTAAAAGTTTCTGATTCTGCTTCCTCTCTAGCTTTGGTGACGTCTTTCTTGGCAAGTGTGAGCTCTCTCTTAGCCTCCTCCATTCCATTCTCAGCAACCTCAGCTTGCTGCACGACCTTCTCTAACTCGCTATTTACCTTGTTTAATTCCTATTCACTCTTGAGGAGTTTAGTGGTGAATTGTGTTATCGTAGCTGTATAAGCATCTTCTTCACAAGTCAAAACGCCCTCAACTTCTTTTATAGTTTTCTTAGCATTCCTAAGTTTGATTAAAATAAGTTGCTTTGAATTCTTTGCTTTTACAGCCTCCCTAATCATAAAAGAGAGATCATCATTTAGCTTTTTCTTCTCGCTTTTGAGCTCCTTCTTTTTATCCTCAAAAGCGTGGACTTTCTACATCTATTTTATTGCTCCTATAGCGATCTAAAATGTAGCAAGTTAGTATTTAAACCAAGCAAGAAAGTAAGAAAGACAAAGGTATTGTAGATTATCAGCAACCCATGGCAAGCTATGTAACCAGATAAGGTATCACCTCTCAAACCCTCTTTGTCTAGGTTTTTAATGGAGTTTCCCAAGATTACGAGCAAGCTATCAAGGACGGCGTAGAAGTATACCCTCATGGCCTATCTTCAAGCTACGCCCTGGTTTATGGCTCAACTTTCACTCTGCAATCACGGATTGCTTATCCTTATCAATTCACGATCAGTTGGTCGGAGGAGGTTTGGATGCTGACTTTTTTGCCCCACTACTTGGAGCCACTTGAACCTCATGAGCAAGAGCTCCCACCTGCTCATGTCGAACTTCAACCATCTTTAGCTACCAGGTGGGGATCTAGGCTCATGAAGGTCCTGAAGTCGGTGTTGAGGTGGTCACCTCAACAGAGGCAACCATTGAAGGAGCTGTAGACTGGACTGATCGAGCTAAAGGGGGCTTGCAGAGGACGAGCTTCACCATCTTTGTAGTTTCTTAAGGGACAGGAACTGGTTTTACTTCACCAACAACGTCGAAAACCAAGGTGAGCTTGAGTTCACCCCGAATTTCGTTGTCTTTCTTATTGTCAAAAAGCTCACTGTTTAGAGAAAGAGCTAATTAGTAGGCCTTGAGGACCTCGTCGTCGAATGCGTGATTGATTCTCACTTTTTGTGAATCGGCAAGCATCCTAAAAATTTTGACCTCTTTGCTAGTGAGCACTTCCCTATCTCTCGTCATGTTTGTGAGGTGAAAACAAAAGAATTAAAAAAAAAAAAATTGTTATAGCTCGCAGAAGTCAATCCTCTCTGTCTACCTAGACTAAGGACAAAGTCAAAATTTTGAAGTTGACTAAAGGAAGGGTAAGAAATGTAAAACCAACTCGACTTATAATCCCCTACATTTAACTTGCCCTTCGCATCGCCCTAAGGTAGGACGTTCTTAAAGCTTGTTTTTTTAGCTATGAGATAATAAATTTCATCTCGCATTCCCCTCTTTAGGTCGCCTACACTCATGATACTAAAAAGGTGGCAGTAGATTTTTGAGATTGGAGCTGAAAGATCCTTCATTTTGAAGACCAAAACTAGGGATGTGAGTGGAGTGTAAGAATTACGGGTTAATTGGAAGGGGCTGAGCTTTAACCTATTTAAGAGATTGATGAGATAGGCAGAGATTGAAAATCTGAGCCTGTGCCTAAGATGATGGGTGCTGATGGTAATGAACCCCTTGGGAGGATAGGCTGCATGGTCATTAGGTGAGGGTAACATGACATGGCAACATCTGGGAAGGTGATACTCTAAAGCAATTCTCCCCAACTCCTCATACTTTAAATTTGAGGTGTAGTGGATAAACACCTTGCAAACTCGCTGTTCCTCGATAATTTGGCGGATTTCTACGGGGCCAACTTGAGCTACGAACTCCCCAGCGACCTTACCACTCAGAGAAGTCGCTTCTTCAATAACGTGAACTTTCTTCACGTCAAGCTCCTCCGAGTTAGAAGAGTCACCATCTCCTATTCTGTATGATCGATGTCTGCGACCTGAAGACATCTACACATAGAAGGGAGCAGTTAGGTTACTACATGCAGACATGCCTAAAATCTAAATTCCTTATTATCTAACAAGGGACTTTCTGATCTACAGGTCACAAATGTCATATAGATCACTAAGAACATTGGGGGTTCGACCTATGAGCTAACTACCTATGAGCTAGTAACCGACGAACATCTCATCCTACAGCTCGCATATATAGTGTTACAAACAACAAACAGTCTGCAAAGAGCCAACCAACAGGATCAAATAAAAAGGAAACGAAAAGTTGGAAGCATAAAACATCAAGAATATAAAACATTCAAGCTAGTACCAGATCCAGAAAAAACACAATGCATACAAAAAATGGAAACCAAAAAATTAAGAGTTGGTTATAAAGACTTACTGTAAACATAGTAAAGTTTAACCGCTTGAAAACGAAGACACTGATCTTCTCCAAGATGTACTGGTGTAAGGATGTAAAATGAGAGAAAATAGGAATGACAATGAAGGATGCATGTTAAAGAAAACGAGAGAAAAATGAGGCTCGGTGACTTGAGTTTGAAAATGACAGAATAAGGAAAAGGAAGGGGACCTCCACTTTATATAGGTATAAGACCCTAATCGTTAGATTTGAGGGTTAATTAACCACCTTAAATCTAACAGTGCCACGTGAGTTCAGGGGCTTGTCATCATGAGCTGTCAGTTGAGAAACATGCACATTAAATGCACATAAAACGAGATGTGCAAGTGGTACGGTTACCCAAAGAGTCACCATAAGTCACATGACGGAATAGAATTTGAAAAGGCAGCACGATAGGTCGTGACACATCAGCTTTTACCAGTGAGTTTGAGCTCTAAGTCCGCAGATCGCATTGAGAGCTATGGGACCGATGTTGTGGGTATATTTAGGACTACATAAGTGGGTTGGTAAAAGCCCAATGAACTGATCTAATGGATTGACCTAATAGACAAAAGCCTAGCTTGCCTATCTCCAGCTCGCTGAAACGAGTTCTCAGTTCACTACTATAGTTCTCAGGTCGCTAGTTAACTATGGTCAAAACTGCCTTATGCTCAGCTCTAGCTTGCCCAAAGTGAGATCCGACTCGTAACTCGAAATGCTTATTAAAGGAATTTTTTCAAAAAGGCAACAGCTTAAATTGAAAATGAGTCAACTACCAGAATTGGAAGTTAAGTCAAACTTTTATTTTGATGGAATCTATCCCTGAATTAATAGACACCGGTTTTGAAAATCTAATTAATGTAGAACTCTTTACTATTCTAATTGTACTCAAATTGTAACACCATACTATAAATAGAGGTTGAAAATTCATTGTAACAATAGGGAATGAATAATAAACAGTGATTCTGCCAAAATAACCAGAGAAACAGTTATGGATATAAACATCTTTTTGGACCGAACCCAAGTAAAAATCCCTTTACATTCACTGTTCTTCCTCTTCTATTTCTTTTTTTTTTTTTGCCATTGTTTTATTTTGTTTATAGTATTGGATCAAGAACTTAGGTCGACTGCATTCAGACATTGACATTCTCCATAAGAGCTTATATTTTGTTAGAGTGCAAAACAAAATTACATTATATTTGTTAGTGAAAGTAAATTCGAAAAATAAACCGGATTTTCATATTCAATCCATTCACCATTTGGGAATCCTGAAACTTGGAAGCAGAATTGAAAATGGATCCAAGCCATTGAGTTTATGTCACTAATTGGAGGATAATCAGTTCACAGATGAAAAGTCACCTTAAATCACAATGTAGATCCCGCACTATTTATGTCTTTATTCGGTTGTGTGTGATGGAGAGATAATGAAGATTTTAATCTCAAATTCCACTTCTCTATTTTTCTATCTTTATGTTGGCAAGAAAATTGTAACATCAATCCCATTTCAAACTAATATATTTTACACGCCATACAGAAGCAATTAACACTATTTTTGTCTTAATATGTGTGAACATGGAATGGGTTTTGAGACTATTATTGAAAACTATTGGGCCACTTCTCCAATTATAGAAAAGCAACAAGGAGGAGAGATGAAGAAAGAGGTACAGATAAAGAAGAAAAAAAAGAAAGACTACCTTTGCTTTGGAAAGATGAAACCCGAAGGTAAAGCTACACCTACATTTTCCTTAAAGAGTGCTCTTAGGAGAGAAAAGACATTTATGTTTATATCTTGAACAACTTGCACGACACCTCTTTTGAGATATACCTAAAAACAAGCAGATGCACATTTACCCTTTGATTGCATCAAGCCCCCACATTGTTAGTCAATCTTCATTAACTTTGACAATTGATCAAGATTTTTGATCAAATAACCATTTTGTCCATAAATAAAATCATAATTTTTTTAAAAGAAAAATGAAAAATATGATGGCGATCTTAGATCTCTACCATCGGATGAGATCCATCCAACAATGGAAATCTAATCCAGATCTTCACCAATAATATTTTAAAAAAAAAATGGTGGAGATCTAAAATAGATCTCCATTAACGAATGAGATCCATCCAGTGGTATTTAAAAAATTAAAAAGAAAAATGGTCGGATACGTCCATCTAATGGTGTTAGATCTAGATTGAAAAAAAAAAACTAATATTTCTATATTTCTTTAAAAAACATTTTTTTTTTAAGTTTTCTTAAGAAAAAAACACATGGATTTCCATCGTCTATCTCTAATAAATAAATAGAACCATTGAAAATAATAAATAAATAAACAATTTAAAGATGGATTTTTCAAATCCATCTCTACACTCCTTTCTCTAACACCGACTTCAACAATGGAGCTATGGGTCTCCATCGTCGAAGACTTAAAGGTCTCAATTTTTTTTTCTTTTTTTATTTGGTTTAGATGAATAATTGAGGGGTTGTTTGTTTATTCTACAAATCCACCCACTTTTCTTCATTAACCACCTCCATTTCTTTCTACTTTCTCTTTTTCCCTGTCGTTTGTTACTCTATGTTTGTTGTTTTGTAAGATATATGTTAGATGTTTGGACTGAAATCTATTGCTTGATGTTTGGGTTTTGTAGCTACTGGATACCTAGAAATCTAAGTCTCCCTCATGTGATGGAGACCCATATTCTAGGTCAAAACCACATGCAAAACCCATGTTTGAATATGTCGGTTTTAGGTTTTTGATCGCTTGATGTTTGGATTTTACAGGTGGTGGAGACATAGAAATAAATTTGGGTCTCCTTTGTGCGGCGAGTGGGTCTGTACCACCTACAAAACCCATGTTTGAATCTGTTGGTTTTCTCTTTTTGGTTTGGTTTGATTTGAATCTATTGAGACTCGTCTATGTTGTTGAGGAAGATGGAGAGTGAAAAATATCAAAAATACCCATTTAAATAACATAAAATACATTTATACCCCTAACTTGTAAAAAATTCTATTTTAACCTCTCAAACAAATAATTTGCATCCTATACCCAAGATACCCAAATTGCCCCTGACTTAAAATTATGAAATTACCACTCAATTTCAAAATTAAAAAAACAAGAGAAAATTGAAATTATGAAAATACCCTTGATATATATAAGATTTTTCAATTGGTGTGAAATGGGGGACAAATGCAACTCGATGACACTCATAGTCCATTTGCGCCGCTATCTGTCAAGCCACGCACCCCGACGCCGACTTTGCACAGTGGCTGACCATCTCATGTCGTCGCCGTCATTCTGTAACCACTGTACACCGCCGGCGAGCACATCCTCCTACTCCATTGGTGAAGGTATGTTGATTCGTGTATAATTTTGTGACTTTTTGAATTTCTTGTCATTTTGTAGAGTTGATTTGTGTTTTTATACATTGGGCATTGATGATTATGGTGAGATTGTATTGCATTTGGTTAGGATGTGGTTGGATTTGTACTGAAATTGCAAGTTTAGTAGAGTTCATACTGTGAGAAGCCAATCAGTTTATGTGTGGCAACATAAACCAACGTCAGTTTACATATACCAACAAATGCCGAATCGACTTATGTTGGATACCTTATATTGACGTCGACTTAGGTTGACAAACAAAAATCGATCAGCTTTATAAAGTTGCTATTGATGGTTAGGGTCAGGTTATGTTGTATTTTGTTTAGGATGTGGTCAGAATTGAATTGAAAATGCAGGTTTGGTTGAGTGATCGGCTTGTGTTTGGAAACATAGGCTGACGTCGGTTCAAGTTGACAAACGAATGCCGATTCAGCTTATGTTTGGAAACGTAGACCGACGTCGGTTTAAGTTAACAAACAAATGCCGATTCGGTTTAGATTGGTAACGTAAGCCGACGTTGGTTCAAATACATCAACATAATCCGATTCGGCTTACGTTGCACAACTTAGCTCGGCGTCGGTTTATCTTGGGCATCATAGACCGACGTCGATTTATGTACATTAACATAGACCGATCAGTTTATTTTGTCAGTTTATTTGATTTATTTATTTTTGTTGCTTTTCTTTCTATAGATGCAATTCAATTATAGGTACCCGGTACAGCATGTGCCAGAAGGAACAAATGGGAGTACACATAATAGTATGAAGCTTATTGGTTATAAAAATGGATTTCTTTTACAGATACAGCTTCTGGACATGTTTAAAGCAAAGAGTTCGATCGCGTATTTTATAAAACAATGTGGTCAACAACTGCTAGTCACTCTCCTTATACTGGTCATTCTTGCTAGAAAGTTAGTAGATTATCCTAAATCACACCCTGATGAGATATGGTTTGAGATTGGGGGAAGACCATATAGGTTTGGAAACCAGGAGTTCTTATTAGTGATAGGACTTCAGTTCGGGTATTTTGACTTACATGTCCTTAAGTGGAAGCAATCAAATGAGGATAATCTCATGTGGCGACTTTTTAAAGGAATATCACCGAGATTGATTGAAATTATGCAAATGTTAAGGGTCTGGGGGGAGGATATAAGTGATGAGGACGTCTTAAAGTTGACTAATATAGTTATCGCTTACGATTTATTCTACGGCTATGATGATTGGTCTAGGGTGGACGATTATCTGTGGGTCTTGATAGAGGATCTTAATATGTGGAATAAGTTCCCCTTTGGTATAGTCACCTATAGTAGGTTGATAGAGGGCCTTCATCGAGCACTTGATGAGGATCGACTTATAACTGGACGTAACATTAATTTGTATGACTTTATTTGGGCATTTCAGGTACGATATTTAATATATTCTCTTTATAAATAATAAAAATTGTTTAGTGTTTATATATATACTAACTAATTGTTTATCAAATTTTTGTTTAATTCAATGAAAATTACAATGGTGATTGGTGGAAATGTTTCCGTGGTTGAAAAATAAGGTAGGAAAGAGAGTCATAGGTGGCAATATGGTGCTGCCAAGGTGTGTGAATTGGATGTGTAATAGCAGAAAGCAAATAAGGTGGTCTAATGAGCTTATTCGTGTAAGTATCTAAACTAACCTACATTTATTTCCATTTATTGATTATTATTGTTTGTAATTATAATATTAAATATATTATATATTGTGCAGTTAATAGGAAGGAATAGCACCCTTGAGCCCATTTATGCAGAGAAAGAAAAAGATTATTGGAAGTCTTTCAACCCTAGGCATTTGGTTAGGGAAAATGCCTATAAAGTAGGCAGTTGAAGGGCTGTTGATGAAGCTACAGATGATGATTCAAATAATGAGGAGAGTAAGAGAGAGGAAGAGGGTGAGAATGAGTCGACTAGGGAAGAGGAGCAGCATCATTATCATTTCCCAGACCCACGAATCGACTCAGAGAGTACATATTCAGAGGCAAGGACAAAAAGAGCACACGAGTTTAGACGAGGTGAGGATCAACACGATGACACCGCAGTCCCACGAGGTCGTAGCATAGCCCTTGGACTCTCTCAGCATCAGGTGTGAACTTTATATGATTATATTACTGTATTTTATTCTTACATGACTATCCATTTAATTATTATATTGTTATTTAATTAATTTTGCAGGAGCCTCAGATGAAGGTAGGCAAGATTATGGCCTTGTTAGAGTCTATTTTGAAGACACAACAGGAGCAAAATGAGAGGTTGAGTAGGATTGAGAGGATACTGAAAATTCGTGTGCCTCCGGATGGCGAGAATGACCCAAATGATGATGATGATGATGATGATACTGAGAGCTCTATCCGGAATGAGTACATCCATTGCTCTTTACCACCAAAAAAGTGTCACCATCGAAAACAACACCATCACCAAAAAGAAAATGGTCAGTAGATGCTTCACTACCCCATCAGGACCCACTACAGCAGGATGAGAGTGACCAGATAAATTTGTAATTTATTTTGTGTTTTAGTTTAGTTTGTCAAATCATCATAAACTTGTAATTACAACTTGTGATTTTCTACAGATTGTAAAGGTCCAGGAGGTAGGATCGCAGCTGCTGGGGGAGGTCGATCGGATACTTCCCTATGAGGACCTACTGGCCCATCAGGATCCACCGTAGCAGCATGAGTTTGATTAAGTAAATTTTGTGTTTGTTTAGTAATTTAATTTAGTTTTGCTAATCATAATAAACTTGTAATTACAACTTTTGATTTCTGCAGATTGAGGAGGTAGGATCGCAGCTGTTGGGGGAGGTCGATCGGATACTTCTCTGTGAGGACCTACCGGCCTATCAGGATCCATCACAACAGGATGAGAATGACTAGGTAAATTTATAATTTATTTTGTGTTTTAGTTTAGTTTTTCAAATCATGATAAACTTGTAATTACAATTTCTGATTTTCTACAGATTATAGAGGTCCAGGGGGTAGGATTGCAGCTGCTGGGGGAGGTTGATCGGATACTTCCCCGTGAGGACCTACCGGCCCATCAGGATCCATCACAGCAAGATAAGAGTGACCAGGTAAATTTATAAATTATTTTGTGTTTAGTTTTTCAAATCATGATAAATTTGTAATTACAACTTCTGATTTTCTACAGATTAAGGAGTTCAAGAGATAAGATTGCAGTTGCTGGGGGAGGTCAATCGGATACTTCCTTGTGAGGACCTATCAGCCCATCAGGATCCACTGCAGCAGCATGAGTGTGATCAAGTAAATTTTGTGTTTGTTTTATAATTTAGTTTAGTTTTGTAAATTTTGTGTTTGTTTTGTAATTTAGTTTAGTTTTGTTAATCATTATAAACTTATAATTAAAACTTTTGATTTTCTGCAGACTATAGAGGTTTAGAAGTTAAAATCCCAGCTACTGGGGGAGGTCGAGGTCCCACTGCCGCATGAGGACCTGCCACTCCATCATGACCCACCATTCCAAGGGAAACCGTCACGGCCTAAACGAAAGATTAAATCGTTGGTATCTCTATTGTCACCATACACAGATCTTGAACGCGCAAAAAAGAATAAAAAAGTGTCAAAGGAGCAGGTGGCGAAAGTTGTATTGCTGGGGGATGATATGGTTGAAAAAGTGTACAAGCAGTACTGTCGACGTTGGAATTCAGTCGACGAGAAATCAATGCCCAATACCTGCAATCAATGTGAGAAAGCACAAAAATCTAGAAAAGACAAAGACAGAAAACAGATGATCAAACGAAGAACACCAAATTTTACGTGGTTCGGCAATAAAAAGGCCTACGTCCACGACTGTCCAACTCTTAATCTCTGCAGAGTGACAGTATATTATTGAATATTGTCTGATGTTGTTACAACGGTTTCAATCCCTATTTATAGGGAAAGAAGAGTTACAATTCTGGCTGTAGCAAATCAGGAAGAGAATCCTGAATTAATTACATTCCCTAAACAATTGGGAAAAATAAGGAAAAGAATTATAAATTAATCATGCTTCCTAATATATTTAGGTGATATCAGGAAATTGCTATAATTATCTTGAAATAATGATGACTTGAATTTGAATTTAAATTAATCTCCATATCTGATGAGGAAATCATGGTTTGATTGGGTAACTACCATATTCGGAGAGAGAGAATCACTATTAAACTTGGTAACTGCCTGTTCTGGAAGATATGATACTTATCACGTATCTGAGCAAGCTGACGTGTCATAGTGGTCCTCATCTCGAGCTCGCTGAGAAACGAGCTGCGCAGGCGTCGAGCTGCGACTTGCCTGTATTTATGAGTCTGTTGATGCCAGCTGGAAGTCTTGATGGTCTTTGAGTCAATACTAGGCCTCGTCTGATGGGCTTTGACTATGTTGACCTCATTGGGCCTTCTCATTGGGTCTTAAATGGGCATAAATTGGACTTTTACCAGCCCAATTATTGAGTCCGAAAAATACACATAACATTAGCCCCCCAGCTCTCAGTTCGCTTGGGCGAGCTGGGAGTTTGCTTTTGCTGGTAAAAGTTGGCTTCCTTGGCACATTTATTTTTGTAACCGCCTCTGGGCACTTTTCGAATTCCACCTTTTCAGCTGCGACACGTGGCGATCATGCAGGTGGTAACTGAAACGACGTCTGCACGTCCTTTACTCACACATTTAATGCGCACGTCCTTCAACTGACGGCTGCATGATTTCCAAAGCCACGTTTCACGCTGCACCGTCAGATCTATGACGGTTACATTTCCCAAAGATCTGACGGTTGGGACTCATGCTTGCTTGCCTATATAAACCGATGGACCCTTTTCACTTTCTCCTTTCATCTGTCATTTTCACTCGAAGCAAACAAGTGTTCAAGCTTTCCATCATCCAGGACCCACTGCCTTTTACGAGATTCTCAGCCTCCTTCGTCGTTTTTCTACTTATCAACGATTCAAGGTGAGACTTCTTCTTCTTCAAACTTTCTATTCTGGGCTCATCATGCTCCATTCACCATTGTTGCTCCTGCAATGATACATATATTTTTATACATTTTATTTTCTATTTATTTTTTAGATGTCTTCAAGTGGGATTCGCAAGGGGATGATCCCAAGCAACGAAGCTCGTGAGCGCGATAAAGCCCGAGTTCATGCCATTCAGGGCAGAGAAGCCCGTGCAGCATTCGCCCGTCATCCCTCATCATTGAAGCGTCCTGAGGTGGAAGGACTTGTCAAGCAATTCCACATCCCTTTTGGTTGCCGCATTTTACTTCCTGATTCGGACAATCATGCTTGTTATCCACCCAGGGGATATATCGCTGTCAGCACCCAGCATCTCGAGCAGGGGTTACGGTTCCCCGTTCCACCGTACTTAATCGAATTTCTCAACAAAGTCAAGCTCGCACCATTTCAACTGACTCCGAATTCTTACACACAGTTGATTTCGCTGGCCATAGCTTTCTACAGGATTGGCCTTCATGCCCCTACACCAAGAATTATCCAGGAGTTCTACTCCTTCAAGGCTCTGAGCGCGGGAGAAGGAGAGAAACCAGATGGGATTTACTATCTGACAGCTCGTCAGTCACAATACAAAGACCTTTTGCCCAAGGGAGAAGCGAAAGGTAAATCCAACGTCGGGCCATACAAGACGAGCTGGTTTTACATCTCGTGCCCATCTCTTGCAGACCTCCGAAACTTCAGTTTCGTTATGAAACCAGGTATTCATAAGAAAACTCCCACGAGCTGATTTTGTTTTACATCTTCATCACTTATCATTCTTTAATCATTTACTGTGCAGAGCTGAAAATGGACGAGTTTTCTCTCAGCAGCGGGGAGGAGCGAGCTCTTAACAAGCTCGCGAAATCGAACGACGCAGGCATCAGCAGCAGATTTGATGATGTTATCCTTAGGGCTTACAAGCTTGCCCCTTCTACGGAATCACATTTTCTGCGAGCTGGGGAGGACATAGGCAAGATGAGTGACAGGCCTAGACTTCCTTCTGTTTTCGAAGTTTCTGTTCTAGATGCGTCCACTTCCCGACCTCCACCAACGGTCTCTTCATCATCAGAGGAAGTCATTCGCTCGGATAACATTCGCTCGTCTTCTCCACCTCGGAAGACTTCATCTCGAAGCGCTCCTGCTCGCACCTCGTCTAAAGCGAGATCTTCTTCAGCTCGCACACCAAAGAAGGCGAAGCCGTCTTCAACTCGCATTCCTTCAAAGGGTGCGTCTAAAAAAGGTTCTTCTACCGATCCTGCTCCAGCTCGGACAGGATCAGACTCAACTCCTGCAGCTCCTGCTGCACAGGCTGACCCATCATCTTCTCCACGTCATGCATCTACTCCAGGGGCTTCACTGTCATCCCCAGCTCGCGCTCCAGCTCCTGCTCCTTCTTCCACGAAACTCCCGGCAAATAGGAGGAAACTTGTGCTCATGAAATCTCCTCCTGCACGCCCTGCTGAGTTTCAAGCTTCCTCAGCTCCTTCGGCAAAAAGACCTGCTGAAGACTTGGCCACTCCAGTGGCACCCTCCAAACGCTCCAAACCATCTGGCCAGGACCAGGCTCCTTCAGTTGCTGCATCTACCAAAGGGCCTGCAGTCACTGAAGCCACTGCCCCTTCAACCGATGTTCCCAGCGAAGTGCATGCTGCTGCTGGCGCCACTACTCCCTCGACTGATGTTCCCAGCGAGGTGCCTCTCCCAGATGTTTTTGCAAATCTTCAGCGACCTACGCCTTCCAGCTCGCAGCCTGGAAAAGGTGATGCTCCTTCAGATGTTGCCCCCGAGGCAGCCCGAACTGCCCGCAGCACATATGCGACTAGGCGTACTGTTGTGTCGCGTCGTGGCGCTTCTCATGATGATGCGCGCGATATCCCAGAGCGTGAGAGAACTCCTTCACCCACCAGATCAGATGTCGAGCTGGGTCCTGGAGGAAGATACTTGAATGCTTTCCTTGACAGCTGGTCAACAATTATGCTTAATCATACGAACGTCTTGGAAAATCGGTGCCTTAGGGGCGAGGATCTGGATGAGTTCGTGGCTCGTCATTGTATGCTGGTAGGTTAATTTTTTTCTGCTGATTTTCTTCCTTGACAATATTTTAATGTGTTCTTGATTTTCAGGGTGCCCTTGCTGCGATGAAGCGAAAAAGGGAGACAAGGGCTGCCAAGGATGAGATGAGGAAGTTGGAGTTCGACCTGGAGGCAGCCAATGATGATTTAGCTCGCTTTACCTCGGGCAAGATAGAAGGTCAAGAAGCCCAGATCGCTGAGGCAAACGCCGCAAGGCAAGCAGCCGAGGATGCCTTGAAGAAAATGGAGGATGATCATGCTATGTTAAAGGATGAGCTGCTCAAGGTAAAAGAGGATCTGAGGCAATCTGAGCAACAGGCCGCACTGGACGAACAGCGAGCTTCAGCTGCAGAAGAGAAAATTGAAGTGCTTCATAGTCAGATTGATGCTGCTCTGGCGCGAGCTGAAACTGCCGAGAAGCAGGCCGAGGAGGCCAATAAGCGGGCCGGTGAGATGGAAGCTGCAGCTAAAAGTGCTAAGGAGGCTGTAGCCAAACGAGCTGAGGAAGTGACAGCTGCGGATAACCGTGCGAAGGAGGCTGAGCATCGAGCTGAGGTACTTAGGCAACAAGTGGGCGAAACTATTCAGCGAGCTGAGGCTGCGGAACAGCAGGTTGAAGATATGAAGAAAGAGGCTGAGGTTGTCAACCGCCTAGCTGATAATGCCTTCGAGGAGCTAACAGCCTTTAGAGAGCAGGCTGCCCAAGAACTGGAAATGCGGGTTGCAGATGCAAGGGATGAGGCTGAAGAAAGGACAGGTCGCGATTTCCTCTATACACTGTGGATGTCCCATCCAGACATGGATTTCTCTATCTACGGGGACATAGGGCTCGAAACCATTGAGGATTTTAAATCAAAAGCTGCCTCGTCTGCCCCTGGTCCGGAACCTTCGGCTAATCCAGACCCTCCTGCAGAGAACTAGCAATTTGTTTTTTCTTTTTCATGTATATCTTTTATCTTTCAATTTGTAATCAGTCTTCGTATTTTAATGAAAATTTCTTTCATTACTTCTCTTGTGTTGAATGTTACTCAGGCCAATGTACTTAATGCTCTTCATTTTTCCTGCGAGCCCAAAAACCTGATAATAATAAAAGCAACATTTAACCAAATTTTGTAAGTATAAGTAATGGGTATTTTAGAATGTTTGGCGAGCTATGCAAGGACACTTAGTCACTTGCTTTTTAGGCTCTTTAGGCGAGCTATGCAAGGACACTTAGTCACTTGCTTTTTAGGCTCTTTAATTCATAGCGAGCTATGCAGGGGTCGTCACCTCGCTGCTTTTTAGGCTCATTAGGCGAGCTATGCAAGGACACTTAGTCACTTGCTTTTTAGGCTCTTTAGGCGAGCTATGCAAGGACACTTAGTCACTTGCTTTTTAGGCTCTTTAATTCATAGCGAGCTATGCAGGGGTCGTCACCTCGCTGCTTTTTAGGCTCATTTAGGCGAGCTATGCAAGGACACTTAGTCACTTGCTTTTTAGGCTCTTTAGGCGAGCTATGCAAGGACACTTAGTCACTTGCTTTTTAGGCTCTTTAATTCATAGCGAGCTATGCAGGGGTCGTCACCTCGCTGCTTTTTAGGCTCATTTAGGCGAGCTATGCAAGGACACTTAGTCACTTGCTTTTTAGGCTCTTTAATTCATATTCCTAACCATTGAGCTCGGAGCCCGTCAGCCTGGTGAAGAAAGTTGAATCAAAAACAGGAGAGAAATGGAGATATCATTTACAATTAATCCATTTTACATGTAATGAAAAACTTATTGATAATAGGGGCGGAGATGCTCGGCATTCCAAGCTCGGAGGACTTCTGCCCCGTTTACATTGACTAGTCGATAAGCTCCATTTCCCAAGGCTGTTTTGACAACATATGGTCCTTCCCAGTTTGGGCCTAAGGATCCATCACTCGGCTTGCGGGCTCCTGGTAGGATGAGGCGTAGGACTAGGTCTCCTACGTTGAATCTGCGAATGCGAGCATACTTGTTATAGTATCTCGCTATTCTCTGCTGATAGACAGCTACCCTTAACCTAGCGGTTTCCCTGTGTTCCTCGAGCAGGTCCAGGTTTGCTGCAAGTAGCTGATCATTGTTGTTTGGATTGAAGGTCGCTCTTCTTTGCGAGGTGACTTCAAACTCAGCCGGGATCATAGCTTCCGATCCGTAGACCATTGAAAATGGGGTCTCGCCAGTGGAGCCGCGAGCTGTGGTTCTATAGGACCACAATACTTTTTGGAGCTCGTCTACCCACGCTCCTTTCTTGGCTTCCAATTTCATCTTCAGGGTCTGCTTGATAATCTTGTTTACAGCTTCCACTTGGCCATTGGCTTGTGGATGGTCTACTGCCGAGAAACTTTTAACAATTTTGAGGTTGTTGCAAAACCTAAGAAACTGGTCACTGGCAAACTGAGTTCCATTGTCTGTCACGATCTGCTGTGGGACCCCGAATCTGCTAATAATGTTGCTCCACACGAATTTCTCAATCTTTGTAGTGGAGATCTCAGCAAGTTCTTTAGCTTCAGCCCACTTAGTGAAATAATCCACTGCGACTACTGCATGTTTACATCTTCCACGTGCCATCGGTAGGGGACCGATCAGGTCCATTCCCCAGATCGCAAAGGGCCACGGGCTCACCATCTGTTGGAGGTAAGCTGGTGGAGCTCGCGGAATATGAGCAAACCTTTGACATTTGTCGCATTTCTTCACTAAGTTGAGAGCGTCCTGTCTCATGGTGGGCCAGTAGAAGCCTTGGCGAAGTGCCTTCTGAGCCAGAGACAGCCCCCCAGCATGGTTCCCACAGTGGCCTTCGTGTATTTGCCTCAATACTGTTTCACACTCATGGCCATCAATGCATCTTAATAACGGTGCTGTGAACCCCTTCTTGTACAGTGCATCATCATAGATGCAATACCTGGCTGCCCTAGCTCGTAGTCGTCGGGCTTCCAGCTTGTCATTAGGCAGCTTTCCGTTCTGCAAGTATTCAAGAATAGGGCTCATCCAGGAATCAGGCCGTACAGATATGACCATCGTCACACTCTTTTCTTCAGTACTTGGAGCTGGTAGGAACTCAACTGGGATAGCCCCAAGGAAATCTGCATCTCGCGTAGTTGCGAGGCGAGCTAATGCATCAGCATGCGAGTTCTGAGCTCGCGGGATCTGCTTCATTTCGTATTTCTGAAATGCACCTAGCAGTTCGTGAACTTTTTGGAGGTAGAGGGCCATTTTTGGTCCCCTGGCTTGATATTCTCCTATTACGTGGCTGACGACGAGCTGTGAGTCACTGAAAATCTTCAAGTGTTCAGCCCGCATCTCCTTAGCCAATCGTAGACCCGCGAGCAGGGCTTCATACTCAGCTTCATTGTTTGTCGCCTGAAAGCCAAACCTTAGAGCACAGAGGATTTTGTGGCCCTCAGGACTGATCAGTAGAACTCCAGCTCCAGCCCTCTGCTCGCTGGATGATCCATCAACAAAAAGCTCCCAGGCCGGTCCTTCAGAAGACTCAGCTTCATTATCCACGGGTCCTGTAAATTCTGCAATGAAATCTGCAAGAGCCTGAGCTTTGATAGCCGTCCTTGGCTTGAATTGGATATCGAATTGCGCGAGCTCCACTGCCCATTTCAACAAACGACCTGAGGTGTCTGCTTTCTGCAAAACTTGCTTTAATGGATACTTGGTGAGGATTTCTATGGTGTGAGCTTGGAAATAAGGTCGCAGCTTCCTTGATGCAATCACCAGGCAGTAAGCCAATTTCTCCATCTGGGAATATCTGGTTTCAGCATCTTGTAACCGTTTGCTCACATAATAGACTGGGAGCTGCGTCTTTTCTTCTTCCCTTACCAGCGCCGCACTTAGAGCTTGCTGAGACACCCCTAAGTATAAGATCAGCTTTTCCTCTTCTATGGGCTTGGAAAGAAGTGGAGCTCGCCCCATATATTCCTTCAACTGCTGGAAGGCTACTTCACACTGCTCAGTCCATTCGAAATTCTTTGCTTTCTTTAGAATGTCAAAGAAAGGGACACATTTGTCTGTAGCTTTCGAGATGAACCTACTCAATGCTGCGACCTGGCCATTGAGGCTTTGTACGTCCTTCACTCTGGTCGGCGACCTCATGTCAATCAGCGCCTTGATCTTCTCAGGGTTTGCTTCAATCCCCCTACTATTGACCATGAAGCCCAGGAACTTCCCAGAAGCCACTCCAAATGCACATTTAAGTGGATTTAACTTCATCTGGTAGTTCCTCAGAATTTGAAACATCTCTCTCAGATTGCTAACATGATCACCGATCTGCTTGGACTTTACCAGCATATCATCAACGTAGACCTCCATAGTCTTTCCAATCTGTTCTTTGAACATCATGTTCACCAAACGTTGATAGGTCGCTCCAGCATTCTTCAACCCGAAGGGCATCACCCTGTAGCAATATAGCCCCCGATCAGTCATGAACGAGGTGTGCTCTTCGTCTTCAGGCCTCATTGGGATCTGGTTATATCCTGAATATGCATCCATGAAGCTCAGGAGCTCGTGGCCAGCGGTAGCATCCACGAGCTGATCTATTCTTGGCAGGGGAAAGCTGTCCTTTGGGCACGCCTTGTTCAGGTCAGTGAAGTCGATGCAGGTCCTCCACTTCCCGTTTTTCTTTTTCACCAGCACGGGGTTGGCAACCCAGGTCGGGTAGTAAGCCTCTCTGATGAACTTGTTAACCAGGAGCTTGTCCACCTCTTCTTTCAGTGCTAAGTATCGTTCCCCTGTCATTACCCTTCTCTTCTGGCGAACTGGTTTGAAATGAGGATCAATGTTTAGCCTGTGAGACATCACCTCTGGATCTATTCCCACCATGTCCTCATGATTCCATGCAAACACATCCAAGTTCGCCTTTAGGAAGTCAGCGAGCTGGGCTCTCAATTCCGGAGTTAATCCTCTTCCCAGCTTCAAGCATCGCTCAGGATCTACCTCGCTGACTGGTACATCTTCTAACTCCTCAATTGGACCGGTAGCTCGGTCTGCATCTACCTCGCGAGGGTCCAGGTCGTGACTGACTCCCTTCTCAGTCTTAGTTCGTGGCTCGCCCCCTGAGACCACGTTCACCTTCTTTCCCCTCACGCCCATCTTCACAGCATCTTCATAACAACGACGAGCTAGGTGCTGTTCTCCTCGAACACATCCGATGCCATTGAGAGTTGGGAACTTCACAGTCAGTGTTCTGGTTGAGGTAACCATGTCCAACTCGTTCATAGCAGGTCTTCCGAGGACCACGTTATATGCTGATGGGCCGTCGATTATCAAAAAGTCCGTCAAGGTTGTTGCTTGACGACCTGACTCCCCTAGAGTTAACGGCAGCTTAATCTGCCCCACTGGTATCACAGCATCTCCAGTAAATCCAAATAGAGGCTCCGGGGATGGCTTCATCTGGTCTGCTCGCAGCCCCATTTGGTCAAAACAACTTCTATACATCACATTCACCGAGCTCCCAGTGTCGATCATGATGCGCCTAACTTCCACATTGCTGATTTTTGCTCGTATAACCAACGCATCATTATGAGGACAGATCACTCCTCTAGCATCTTCTTCTGTAAATACGATCTCGTCCGAGGTCGGCTTCGCTCTTTTGGCAGGTCCCTCCGACCCGCTGAGTTGAAATGAATGGTTCGCCTCTCGGACATACCTCTCATGCGATCTGTTAGAATCACCTGCGATATGGGGGCCACCATAAATAGTGAAAATAGTTCTTACCGCAGGTTCCTGGCCTTGCTCGATAGCTCGCTGGGGCTGTTGTTGGTGTACTGGCTGTTGCTGTTGAGGTCGTTGCTGATGAGGTCGCTGGTCAGCAGGTCTTGCCACATATTCCCCCAAGCGACCTCGCCTGATTAATTTTTCAATGGCGTTCTTCAACGCCCAGCAATCTGAAGTACTGTGCCCGACCTCATTATGGTAGGCGCAGAACTTGTTCTGATCTCTGTGCTGAAGGGGAGCCCTTATAGGATTGGGCCTCCCGAAGTCCTCCTTATTCCGCTCTGCAGCGTAAATCCTGTCTGGAGACGTAGTCAGGATGCTGTATCCTTCCTGGCGACCCCAACGCTGAGGTCGCTCATACCTCGGCTCTCTCCTCAATCTCTTCGCAATCTGATTACTCGAGCCGTTATTCCTTCCTTCTTCGTTCCGGCCATTGTTTCTCTTCTTTGGCTGACTGGAACTGCCCGCTTCATTCTTCTGAATCTGTTTCTTCGGGCCGAAGGTCTCTTCCCATCTTATCTCTTTCGCAGCTCGCTCGTAGAACTCTCCCAGATCCTTCACTGGGGACTTGTAAATGCTCTCGTATAGTTTTCCATCCTTGCGCAGCCCAGCTGAGATCGCTGTCAGAATGCTTTCGTCTGATGGATGCTCGACATTCGCGACCTCGCGTCTAAATCTGGTGATGTATTCCTTCAACGACTCACCCTGACGCTGAAAAATGGTGGCAAGGTGGCAGGATGGAGCGAGCTGCCTTCTTAGTGCCCTGTATTGACCAACGAACTTCTGTTGGCATTGCTCCCAACTTCCTATGCTGCGAGCTGGGAGATTTCTGAACCACGTTCTTGGAATATCCCCCAATGTGGCCGGGAACACTCGGCATTTCACCATTGGATTTCCTGTCTGCAAATCCATCTGAACGTTGAAAGCGTCTAGATGGTCATATGGGTCACTGTCCCCATTGTATTGCTGAATGCTCGGCATCTTGAACCTCAGAGGGAGAGGCTGTGTCTCAATCTCCCTTGTGAATGGGGTCCTGTCTCCGTAGAGCCCACGCTGTTCTGGAACTCTAGGTCGTGCTTCCAACTGTCGGACTCTTTGGAGGAGCTCCTCTACTTGGGGATCTCGGAGCTCGTATCTTCTCCTATGATCAAGACTTGGAGCCGGATGCTCAGGATCATACCTTTCATCCTCGAACCGATCCTCATGACGATGGGGCCTTACCTGCTGACCATCCACCTCATCGGCATAACGAGCTGCGACTCGAACTCTGCCTTGATCAACTTCCATTCGCCTGTTCCCCTCCTGGCTTGGTCTTGCTACCTGGCTATCAGGACGTGCGACCTCCCTTTCGTGTTGAACAGGGTGTCTTCCACCCCTCGAACGCGCATTAGATGAGCGAGCCGAATCTGCAGGTCGCGGGACCTCCCTTGCTAGCCTTTCAGGTCCCTGCGCTATTTCGAGAGGCTGAGGCACTCCCTGTGGTGCCTGAACTTCCACCCTAGTCACGTTGTGTACCTGGGCCTGTACCAACATGTTGACGGCTTGCGTGAGCTGCCTAACCGTATCCTCCAACGCTTCTTGCCTTTGTAACAACGCATTCTGCCCTTCGGCCGTTTGGGCAACTGGAACCGATTGACGGTGAGGCAGAGGGGGGATGCCTGGCGCGGCCCCGAGTATCTGTCCTTGGGACGGGCCTGCTGCATGCGCGGTTGCGTCTTGCCCAGGCTGTAAGTTTTGTTGGGATTGGTTCACGTGACTTTCCGCCTGGTCATCATCTCCAAGGAACCTGTTTGATCTAGTCTTTGCCATATCGTCAGAAGTTGATAAACTGGGATGAAAAAGATTGCAGTTAGGGCCCTCCTTCTAGCGCCAAAATGTCGACGTTGGAATTCAGTCGACGAGAAATCAATGCCCAATACCTGCAATCAATGTGAGAAAGCACAAAAATCTAGAAAAGACAAAGACAGAAAACAGATGATCAAACGAAGAACACCAAATTTTACGTGGTTCGGCAATAAAAAGGCCTACGTCCACGACTGTCCAACTCTTAATCTCTGCAGAGTGACAGTATATTATTGAATATTGTCTGATGTTGTTACAACGGTTTCAATCCCTATTTATAGGGAAAGAAGAGTTACAATTCTGGCTGTAGCAAATCAGGAAGAGAATCCTGAATTAATTACATTCCCTAAACAATTGGGAAAAATAAGGAAAAGAATTATAAATTAATCATGCTTCCTAATATATTTAGGTGATATCAGGAAATTGCTATAATTATCTTGAAATAATGATGACTTGAATTTGAATTTAAATTAATCTCCATATCTGATGAGGAAATCATGGTTTGATTGGGTAACTACCATATTCGGAGAGAGAGAATCACTATTGAACTTGGTAACTGCCTGTTCTGGAAGATATGATACTTATCACGTATCTGAGCAAGCTGATGTGTCATAGTGGTCCTCATCTCGAGCTCGCTGAGAAACGAGCTGCGCAGGCGTCGAGCTGCGACTTGCCTGTATTTATGAGTCTGTTGATGCCAGCTGGAAGTCTTGATGGTCTTTGAGTCAATACTAGGCCTCGTCTGATGGGCTTTGACTATGTTGACCTCATTGGGCCTTCTCATTGGGTCTTAAATGGGCATAAATTGGACTTTTACCAGCCCAATTATTGAGTCCGAAAAATACACATAACAAGTACAAAACTTCCTCTTCTTTAGACCTTAGGTATTAATAAAAATATTTATTATCTTTGTTAATTGGATTACTAATCTAATATAACTGATTTTTAGTTCTTGTTTTGATTTTAAGCGTTACGTCGACGATTATCCACTGACATTCACCCTTGAAGACTTTTGTACCATTGAGAATAAGGATAGTTGGTTGACATCAGAGCATATTGGCGGTTATTTACAATGCCTACGGATCAAAGAAAGCGAGTGGTGGGATGAGGCTTATGATGAGAGATATGTAGTGCATGGATCGACCTTTTTTGTGAGTGTCTACATTTCATAATTGCTCAAATATTTTTTTCATCTTTTCATATTTGTTAAGTAATAAATAATTTTATCACTTGTAGGCGGACTTGACAATAGTTATGAATAAGGAATATGTCAGTAAAGGAAAGACATTTGATCCTGCTACAGCTATGATCCACCCACATTGGATAAGGTTTGCTAGCGGTTTGGAGGATGCTAAAATTTCTTGGTGGTCTGTTCATAATGTAAGTGTCGTTGTACGAATAAAAATTATTATTTGATTGTTCGAATTAGAACTATATCACTAATGTTCTCAACATGCAGCTGTTGTTCCCGTGTAGTCTACATCAGACCCATTGGATAGTCTGCAAGGTGTGCCTATGGATACAAAGTTTGTCCACAGGAGAAATGCTATTGAGCCGTTGGTCTGCTATATACCGTTGATCTTACGGTCGATTGATTACTACGGGCAGACCAACACAGAAATGCCACATATAGAAAAAATATGGGATGTGGAGCGTGTGGATAAACGGAAAGTGCCTCAGCAACCTGATGGGTAAATATATTTTCTTTAATCATATATTTAGATAATAATGTTTGTAATGAATTATCTAACCCAAATCTGTGCGTAATACAGGAGCAGTTGCGGGGTATATTGTGCAATGTACATTCATGACATCTTATGCTCTCTAGAGGGTGAATGGAAATCTGTCCAAACCAAGGAAAACGCCTGTCAAATAAGGGTGTAGATAACATCAGATATATATATATATATATATATGTATTTCACCCAAAGGTACATGGCAAACGATTAGGGGTGATGGATATTAGATAAGGATGACAATGTTGTATATGATTGATTGATGTGAATATTTGTTTACATTTGATTCATTCATTCGTTATTTAGTAAATATTTTTTTAAATATTGTGTGGTAGTATGATGGTGGATTAAGAGACTGAGTCTCTAAAAGAAATAGTCGAAGTGTTATTTTTTATGCAAGTTTACTGGATAGTTAGTGAAAAAACAAAGGAAACTCTGTCAAATTTTTCTTAAATTATTTCCTAAAAAAAAAAAAATCGGTTTAAGTGACATAATGAAAGCCAGTGTCGAGTTACGTATGAATACATATACCGACGTCGGGTTCAATAAGAGGATGTATACCGATTGCATAGATCGGGTTGAGCATGCAATCTTAAGCCGATATCGGTTTTAACATAGCCACAAAACCTGACGTCGGTTTTTGTCAACTCTTGCATACCGATTTTCAAATTTCTCAACTTAAAATTAATAATTTTTGTCAATTTTCTTTGTTTCCATCAATCTAAAAGGCTCCCAAACTATAAATTTCATATTATGTATAACTACAACGTAAGAATGCAGACAAACATGAGCCATTGTAGCTTGAGTTATAATGTATACTTTGACCTAATGACATCTTACAATCCAATATGATCAATATAGTGGATATTGTAATATGTTTTCTTAATTAAATTAAACTAACATAATTTAAAACCAATGGGGAGCATTTTTGGCCCACCACAACATAAGAAAGTGGTCAAATTAAAAAAAAAAAAAAAATCGAGTTTCCAAGCATTGCTCACACCGACGTCGGTTTTTATGGCACCATAAAAACCGACATCGGGTTAAGACGTGCCACTCCAAACCGACATTGACGTAATCCAAACATATCCCGACATCAAGTTAAGATGTATATAAAAAACCGACGTCGGTTCCAGTACAAAAAAAAAAACAATTTTTTTCTTTTTACTTTTTTTTTTAATTATTAAGTTTTTTTTAGGGTTGTTTCCATCATTTGTTTTCTTATTTTTTTTATGTTTCCAATAAAAAACTGATGTCGATTTTTTCACTCGATTTTTACTCAATTTTTTAACCACAGTGCTCAATTTTCACCCTAAACCAAAATAACACAAAAAATTTTAAATTTTAACAGAACTTCTTCTATTTTGTTTTTATATTAGAGACGATATGATCAAACCTGTAATATCATATTAATGATTATGAATATACCAGTACGATTGCCGCAAAAACAGAAACAGACTTCGTTTCTATATTAAATTTTGATAAATAAATGCGATAAACCATAAACATCATGTATATTCATTACAAATTTTCATGATTACCACCATTTTTATCATCGTTTGAGGGTGGAATAGGGAACTATAGATCACATCAACATCACGTGTGTCCAGTCACACCACAAAGGCTGCATTTTCGGGAGGTTCTAACCTGTCCAATAAGGGTGGCATTCGTTCGAGCCTCTGTATCATCTTCTGCCACGCTCTCAGTAGATCTAGCAGTGGTAGTAAAGCTAGTTCCAGCCTCTCTAGCAATTTCTGTGCTAGTCCCAGCATCTTCAACAACTTTTGCACTTGTCCCAGCACGTCCAGCTTAACCTACGCTTATCCTTTCGATGGTACGGTTAGGACAACGAAGACGATTGTGTCCCCTTTCACCACATTTTCCACATTTTTTCTTTCAATGACTTTCTCCAGCTAAAAGAATTCGTATCTCTTTCGGTCTACCTGTTTGTCGTTTTCCTTCGGATGGTAGTACAATTATACTTTTGACTTCTGAAGGAACATGCCAATCTTTTGGGTCAGGAACAGGATTGATCGGACGTGCATATGTAGCTTCTAGTCATTCTTTGCTATAATAATCATGACAAAATGTATAATAATGAACACCGTTCACCCTGATATATGACAAATGTAGAAGATTACCGAATGACATTAAATAACAAAAGCACAATAATAAAATATAATTACGATACCTGGCAACAACAATTGCATGATGACATGGCAACTGATCTAGATCCTAATGCCGACAACTGCATGTCCGCTCAAAAGGCCAAACAAAGCCATAACCTAGTTCATGTGTGACTCCGAACTGGATCGGCTGTTGAATGGCAGATACCATGACACTCATCGATTCATTAGCCATTAAGTTCACATGATCCTCTGCAGTTTTGGTAATTGAAGTTCTGAGTTTCTCAGCATGAACACCGTCTATCATTGTAAACCCCTAGCTCCGACTTCTAAAGTCCCAACGTTAGAAATTAAGTTAAAGAGATAAAAATATAACTCTCTACGTTTAATTAATTCAATTTCATAGCCTCCGAAATATATTCATTTAGAATACGACGAAATTCGTCGTATTAAAAAGTTTAGTAACATCCCAACGAAAATCTACGTCAAGAAATCCAAGATGTTAGTGAATGATAATCGAATTAAAATTCGATTAAAAAGAGAAAAAAAAAATTAATGAAATAAGCTTAGCATTTTTTTTTAAAATACATTCTAACGAAACGAGAATTTAATCGAATAAGAGACGAAAGAGACACGGAAGGATATCGAGGGGTGTTGCCGTGAGAGAGCATCAAGAAAAGGAGATGAGAATAAAATTAAAAAGAAATGAGACAAGATGCAAATATTAGAAGTTGTTGATTATAAATATCAACACTTAGCAAATTTTCAGCAGAAAATTTCAGCCCCTTTCAGTCAAAAATAGTCACTGCCGAGAGAACAACCGAGAAGCTTCGTGAGAAGGAAAGAGAGGAGAACCAGAAGAGAGAAGAGAGGCAACCAGCAAGCAAGAAGAAGCCTTGAGCAGCAGAAACAGTCCAGAACAAGCAAAGAAGTCGAGCAAGAAGCAGATCCAGCGCGCCAGCAGCTCGCGCGAAGGACAGCTCGCGAGTTGGAGCAGAACAACTCGTGTGAGGGGGATCCAAGGCAGTAAAACTGCAGTTTCTGGGCAGCAAAGGAAGAGGACGAGCAGAAGAGGAGAGGTGCTGGTCTGGTCGAGCAGAAACAGAGCAGAAACGGACGCAAAAAGCAAGCGAAACAGACCCAGACGCGAGCTCGAACAGAATCGCGATGGGGTGCAGCGAGCTGGTCGGCCAGGGGAGAAATAACCTCCCAACCAGCCTTCCATCCCCTCAATCCACCTCTTAGGGTCCCTAGTAAGTCATCTAAACTCTCCCTAACCAGCTTAAGCGGGATTACACTCCATTTTCTTCAAATTGATGCTGAAACAGAACAGAAACTGTGACAGCTTTTGTTGTTGTGATTGTGTTGTTGATTTGGTTGATTAGATGCTTTTAATCTTTGAGAGAACTTTATGTAATTGAATTAGACACTTGAAGGATGAGTTTTTGTGTGTAATTGCTGCCTTAAAAAGATGTATAAGGGCTGTCATACCCTCCCTCAAACATAGAACAGAAAATGGTGTTTTATGCACACCAAGTGATTGAGAAAAGTTTTGAGTGAATTTTGAGCACTCAAATGACTAAGTTAGATTTATGTATGTATTAGAGACTTGAAGGGCAGTAGTTAGACCTTGAAATTAGATGGTTTTGAAACCAATTTCAAGCCTTAAAGAGGTTGGAAAAGTTAGAGGAGATTTAGAGTGGCAAAAAGGGGAAAATTTGACAATATTGGTAAACCCGAGCTCAAATTTGAGCTAGAGGAGACCTGACCGTATTTGGCTTATTTGGGGGTATTCTACACCTCAAATGATGCCTAGGAACCATAGAAAACCATAGGTTTTGGAACGGATCGAATCCGATAAAAATTGTGCAAGTTATGCACAAAATAGTGTCGTTAGAACTCTGAGAAGTGAAACGGCTAGCTTAATGCAATTTTTATGGCACGAAATGAGTTTAGTTAGTCATTATAAGTTAAATGAAGCTTAGTTATGGAATAAAATCTAGCGTCGCTAACTCGAAACCAAGAGTTTGCAAAACGGGCACTTAATTGCGCCCGAAAGTGTCCAAAACGGACGTTTTCCTTAGATTTGACATAGTAAACGATAATATTTCTCAATGAAATTTGTCGTGTGACTAGAATGGGATATAAGTGAGCCGTAGGAAAAAGAACGAAGGAAAACGGAGTCCCGGGCAGTGCGTAGCAGTGCACACTGTCAAGGGCTGTCCGTTTAAATTAAAAATGTGATTTTTCGTTTTAAGCCTCCAACAATTAAACGGACCGCGTGGGGTAATCCCTAAGGGTCTAAAACTAAAACTTTTCCACAAGAATCGGGATTAGAGAGTCTCGATTGAGTAGAAACAAGTTAGGAGGATATATAGAGAAAAATGGTCTTAGTTGAGATTCTTGACCTTATAGTTGAGAATTGAGTTTTGTTATTAATAATGATGAGAAAATATTGTGTAGGTGACGAGCCTCGTCGAGACGCTTGACACGGAGTGACGCGGCTTCGAGGTAAGTGGTTCGCCATTTATGAGTGTTTAAATTCTATATCAATTCATGATTATTCGTAATGAATATTGTAACTAAGTAATAAATGAAAATGAAAAGGATTTTCAATGTTAATGTTCAAGTTAAGCATATAGATTCCTATGGAATCTATATTGTACTAGAAACTAATACAAAGTTGTTATAGAAAGAGTAAAATGAGAAAGTTTTCAGAAGATGTAAAACTAGTGAGTTTTGTGCTTTTGCACTTGAAGTAATTGATTATAAAACCCATGTATATGCCTTAAGAGGTTATGAGATTTAGCGCTACGTGACGACGCAGAAAATTCCGTCCGTAGTCGCTCAGAGTATAGAGAAATTAGCACTACGAGACGACGCAGAAAATTCCGTCCGTAGTTGCTCAGTTTCCTTGAAAATATAAGCGCTACGTGGCGATGCAGAAAATTCCGCACGTAGTTGGTTAATTGACAGTTAGCGCTACGAAGCGATGCAGTAAATTCCGCTCGTAGTTGCCTAGAGTTTTAGCACTACACTTGCGATGCAGAAAATTCCGCATTGTAGTTGCTCAGCGATAAGCTTTAGCGCCCTACGTGCGATGCAGTAAATTCCGTAACGTAGTGGTTGAGATGACTTAGTAAGCTTCACGTTGGCGTTAGTTTTAATCGCCCGTGATGGTTAGAATGTTTAAAGGATATACATGGGGGTTTTGAAAGAAATCATAAAACAAATGATAAATTGTCATGTTAGTGTATGTGATATTATATCTTCGTTGCACTAACTTATTTGTTTATTTTGTAGCTTATTTAGTTTCATTGCGTGTCACCGCCGAACGAGACATCGACATTGTTTTGCGTTTGTATAGGTGGGCCGAGTCTCCAAGACATTATATTATTTGAACTTTGTAATGTACTGATTATATTATTTTTTTTAGATACACATGTAATTAGAACTGTATGTTGTAAATATTAAATGGTTCTTATATCTTCATATGATATATGATTATACATTGTATTATAAGTTGCTTATATTGTGGAAATTGTGAATAAAGAAGTTGGGAGGTGATCAGATATAGTTGAAGTATATTTTCATTACAGGTGAAATTTTGGTTTTATAAAAAATACAGCCGTTATGCTGCAGAAAATTTTATAAAAATATTTGAAATAGAAAAGCGAAAAATTTTATCACTCCCAACTAGTTACAGAAAATTCAAATCACTGAGTTTTAACGAGTAAACCGGAGAAGAAGTTAGGGTTCACTTCTCGGATGTCTTCGATCCGACAAGTCGGGTTCAATGAGTCCGTTGAAGTGCCCGGCAAGATCCTCCAGACAAGAGCTTAGATAAGGTCTGGGAAGGGTCCTGTCAATCATTATACCACTTTTGCAGCATATGTCTTAGATATTCATGTGCAGTTATTATTGAAAGTCGACGTGCTTTCATCATGCATTTGTTTAGCGACTCTGCAATGTTAGTGGTCATCATGCCATATCTTCTTTTAGGAGAATATGCATGTGACCATTTTGTCACTCCAATATTAACCAATTTTTCATGCATTTACGGACATACTCATTGAATTTGTTCTAAATATCTATCACAATCTGGCATTATATAACAATATGCTATAAGGTAAAACATATCCTCCACATTTGTTTGCTTTTTAAAGTGTTTATTCAGGTTTTGCTTCAAGTGGAAGAAACAGAACACATGTGGGACTTCGGGAAAAACATCACTCATCGCATTCACAATGCTTTTATGATGATTGGATACAATAATCAAATCTAATGGCAAGTGCTGTCTCCCACCGATAATCTCTCTCAATCTACTTAAAAACCAGGTCTATGAATTGTCTAACTCTCCATTACCAAATCCAAAAGCGATAGGATAAATCATCTCCTCCCCATCTTTGCATCCAGTAACAAAAATCACTCATTTATATTCACCTTTCAAATAAGTGACATTAATCGTAATAACTGGTCTGATGTATGATCGAAAACCCTTAATTGAGGCTCAAAGTGCAACGAACGAATATAAAAACCGGTTGTTTTCATCTGTCTCAATTGTAGTCACTGTACCAGTGTTTGTTTCTTTTAACATGTGAAAATGTAAAGGAAGTTGCTGAAATGACTCATCTGCTTTTTCGTATGCTAGTTTCTTTGCATATTGTAAAGACCTCCAAGCTTTAGTGTACATGATCTGCACACCATATTGCTCCAACATTTTTGCAATCAAAAGTTGAGGTGTTATACTATCAAGGCCTACTTTTTTCTGATACAATGTTGTTACGACAACAGTCTTTACATTGAGTCTATGTGACTCGTAAGCGTCCTGACAACATGTGTGCTCTGACACATACTTATACACATACCACATAGAACCACCCTTTTTATATCTTGCACGAACCTCAAAATTGCAGCTTAAATCCTTGTAACCAGCCTCATATCTAACCGTGTATGAGCATCTGACCTTATATTGATGCCTGAAATTAAACACACATTTTCCAATGGCTACATTCAGTTCATATTTACTATAAAAAAAATGCACCTTTATAGAATGTATCATGTCAGATGAAGGTCGACATAGCAATTGATGTAGCCTCAATTTCACAGTGATCGACACCAGGAACAATCCGATATGGTTATGAATGGTTGGTTTAAAATTGTGAACTTGAAAATCTAACTTCTGGATACTCCACGATTTTTGTATCAGCTCCAGTTTCAATGTCATCACCTATAGTTTTCTCATTATCATCTCTACTGTTCGATGTCTCATCACCATCACTATCTGCATCCCGATCTTCATCATCATAATCATTTCCGCCAAAATCAAAGTCATATATTGGACTTTCTACAGATGTAAATGTAGCGATAGAAGCTGAAACTTGGTTGCTACCACTAAAAAAAAAAAAACAATTTTGACCTTTACCTATAATCGGACTTGCAATTATATCTGTAGGTGCCTCCACATGCCTTGGATCTGATATTGCATTGATGGCAAACTGAGGGACAATAAAGCTAATATCTCTAGAATCTTTCATAATCTTATCAACATAAATCTCTCTATAATCAGCTTTTTTGTCTGAAATCACACCTCGGACACTGAGATCAATAGTAATAGATATCTTCACTGCGGGCATTCCCCTAGCTCGGAGTAAATAATGCAAACGAATATCCCATATTCTTAACAAATTTCATCAATTGAGAAAAATTGACGTTCTTAGGGGCCCCCATCATGAATGTCTCACCTCCAACATAGTTATTCCATTCCACTCTCTGTTACATTTGACTATTATCGGCACTTCACTCATTCCTATAAAATTTAAAGTATAAAATAAATTAGTGTAACACATACTCTCGTCATATTAAAATTTAATATCTAATTTCATATTGTCAAATTCATAAAAATCCAACCAAATATTATCTGATTAATACCAAACATACACAACTGAAGGAAAATTAGAAAAAAAAAAAACAAAAGTTGTTCATGTAACCCGATTCGGGTTATGTGAAATCATAAATCCTGAATCGGTTTTTGTGGATGCACATAACCCGATTCGGGTTCTATGATTTCATATAATCCGATTTAAGTTTTGTTTTTTTATATAACTCGATTCGGGTTTTATGTATACAGATAACCCGATTTAGGTTACGTGTATTCGCAAAACCCGACAAGACGCAGAAAAGCGCAGTTTTTTTTTTTTTCTTTTCGTTTTGTGCAGATCTCACTCACATAAGGTTAAATCACAACCAAAAGTCACTTTATTGGCCTAAAACTAAGCAATGTGAATAAAATAATTTGAAAATCAACCAACAACAATCACATACCTTAACTTAAAGAAAAACTTGAATGTAGAGTTTGTTAGAGACAAAAAATCTTCAATGTGGGTTTTTAGGAGTCAAAGAACTTAATGGGTGCACAAAATACAACTGTTATGGATGAGAAAAAAAAAACGTAAAGAATGACAGAGGTGAGAAGCTTTTGGAAGAGAAAAGGGAAGAAGAAAAAGAAGGAAAAGGGTAATTTCATAATTTCAGTAAGGTTATAATGAGAATTTTAAAGTGAAAAATACTTAGGGGTAATTTGGGTAATGTGGATATAGATAGTAATTAGTTTGTTTGAGATGTCAGAAAGGAATTTTTAAAAAAAATGGGTTAAAAATGTAATTTTCTTTTTGTTGTGGACTCAATTTAAAAAGCACTCTGATGGAGACATAGAATGACGAAGTTTAGTTGATGAGAATGAAGAAGAAGAATAGTGCAATGCTCGATTTTTGTTGTTGTTGTGGGTTTTTTTTTTTTCAATTTTTTCAAATCCAATTTTTTTTTTTTTTTTTAAAATTTTTTTTTTTAAAAAAATCTTCAATCTTTCTCTTTTATTTTTTCTAAATTTATCTTGTTTTGGGCAATAATTTTTATTTCTAAATTAATTGATGGACGATGAAGAATGTGTTTTCTTTTTGAAAAAAAAATCATTGTTTTTTATTTTCTATAATTCTAAATTGTAAACAAAAGAATAAAAAAAAAACGTAAGAGATGCAAGTGCCCTAAAATCAGATGAGTTTGATTAACCTTAATAAAATTTGACTCACGGAGATGATGGGTAATTGGTTCTAATAACTTTCTTCCTTGTCCTATTGGTAAATGGAAAGGATGTGCAATTCACCCTTTATTAAGATCCTAACAGGAAAGAATGGCACAATATGTGAATGTTTGATAGGCCGGTGGATCAGTAGATGATGTGGCTAACGATGAATCAATTAAATTTTTATTATTCGTACTTTTAAAACAAATAATCATTCCCATAAATCTTGAAGGTATGAATTTTAACTCGAGTTTGTCGTAGAGTGGAGGAGTGGCCGCATTCCACACACGCACGTGACACTACACAGCACAAGCTTGACCTCACCTTTAACAAATCTTCTCAGCGACTTTTCTGGGTCTGAAAATGCTTCTCTCCGTTGTATGGTAAGTTGTCGACTTTCCTTCTCTTTTAGATTCTGCTAGTTTTGTTCTTGGTTGATAATTTTGTTACTTGAGGAAATAAATCGATGGATACTTTACTTAAAACGCCTAATAAGCTCGAATTCTTGGCCCAACTTCATTGGGTTTCGGATAAATCGAAGAATTTAACCTCTTCAAAGATTCAGAATCTAAAGAGGGGTTGTAAAACCGTTTGTGTTAAGGGCAGTAGGAGTGCACTTCTGGAGCTAGTTCCAGAAACAAAAAAGGAGAGTCTCGAGTTTGAGCTTCCCTTGCATGACCCAACAAAGGGCATTGTTGTGGATCTAGCTGTTGTAGGTGGTGGCCCTGCTGGGCTCGCTGTTGCCCAGCAAGTATCTGAGGCCGGGCTTTCTGTTTGTTCGATTGACCCCTCCCCTAAATTGATTTGGCCTAATAATTATGGTGTTTGGGTGGATGAATTTGAGGCCATGGATTTGCTTGACTGCCTTGACACCACTTGGTCTGGTGCTGTTGTTTACACTGACGATAAAACAAAGAAGGATCTCGATAGACCTTATGGGAGGGTTAATAGGAAGCTGCTCAAGTCAAAAATGCTGCAAAAGTGTATATCCAATGGTGTTAAGTTTCACCAGGCTAAAGTTATTAAGGTTATTCATGAAGAGTCTAAATCTTTGCTGATCTGCAATGATGGTGTTACGATTCAAGCTGCTGTAGTTCTTGATGCTACAGGGTTTTCGAGGTGCCTTGTTCAGTATGATAAGCCGTATAATCCTGGTTACCAAGTGGCGTATGGAATTTTGGCCGAGGTGGAAGAGCATCCATTTGATGTAGATAAGATGCTTTTTATGGACTGGCGTGATTCGCATTTGAACAGCAGCTTCGAGCTTAAGCAGAGAAATAGTAGAATTCCTACTTTTCTTTATGCAATGCCCTTTTCGTCGAACAGAATATTTCTTGAAGAAACATCGCTAGTAGCAAGGCCTGGTGTGCCCATGAACGATATCCAGGAAAGAATGGTGGCTAGATTAAGGCATTTAGGCATAAAAGTTAAAAGCATTGAAGAGGATGAGCATTGTGTCATTCCTATGGGTGGGCCTCTCCCGGTGCTTCCGCAAAGAGTTGTTGGAATAGGCGGTACTGCCGGAATGGTTCACCCGTCAACTGGGTATATGGTAGCAAGGACTTTAGCAGCAGCTCCCATAGTTGCAAATGCCATAGTTCGATGCCTAGGTTCTGATAGAAACCTTACAGGAGATAGTTTATCTGCTCAAGTTTGGGAAGATTTATGGCCTCTTCAGAGGAGGAGGCAGAGGGAATTCTTCTGTTTTGGTATGGATATCTTGCTCAAGCTTGACTTACAAGGCACCAGAAGATTTTTTAATGCGTTTTTTGATCTGGAACCTCATTACTGGCATGGATTCTTATCATCAAGACTGTTTCTTCCTGAGCTTATATATTTTGGCCTTTCACTCTTCTCTCATGCTTCTAATGCTTCTAGGATAGAGATCATGGCGAAGGGAACTCTTCCTTTAGTTAAAATGATAAACAACTTGGTACAGGATAGAGACTGAGTTGATTGGAATATCCATTAGCCATATGGTTGATGTGTGATGCTGCATCTGCATCTTAAATTTCATGCTTTTGCACTAATTGTCAATATAACATTTAAAATTAGTTTCTATGTTTATACCTTGTTACATATATGGTCCGCACTTGTGATCATTGTTATGAGATAGATTTGTTTGAAGTTTAGTGGATGGTCCATATATGTAGATAACTGCTCATAATCATACACTTATCGATATTTGATAGTCGATACTCTTGATTCCATAGAATTTTTATTTATTTGATCATTTACTTCCTTTTTTGCTTAGTGAGTCGGAAAAATGATGTTACTGTCATTGTAAATTAGCTATCGATACCTGAAAAAATAGGTTATGTGTACAAGGAAACAAAATTAGAACCGAACCAATTGTTCATACAGCAAGAATGCTTTCCAATGGAACTGCTTGTTTCTTGGAGAAATTGAATGAACAAGTTGAGGTAGATCTCTACTGGACAATTGTCATCACATATATATACATCTGGGGGTTGTTTGTCTTTTGTGTTTCCCTTCCTTTTCCCTCCTGATGATATGTCCGATTTGCAGCCAGCGATGTATTTGTGAGACAGCGTTTCATCCGATTAATATGAAAGCCAAGTTGAATTTTGTTTTTTTTTTTTTTTTTTTTAAGAGGATCAATGGGTTTCTCCCTTCCCCCCTAATTCACTTCTTAAATCAAAGTTTTCAGTGGTGATGGGTGCATGTTGCGATGTTGAAATAAGATTCAAGCAGTAACAAATACCATGAATCTAAGATATTTGTTTCAAAATTTACATCTCAAATTATTTGATAATTTATTTGAACAAAGTTATCATATATCACATTCTAATATAATCTATATAATAGTTTCAAATATCATTAAGGATTTTGAGATAAATATAGGATGTGTAATATGAGGGTGCATCTGGATACGTTTTTAAAATGATATTTTTAAAAAGTATTTTAAAAAACAAAAAATATGTTTTGAAAATAACTTTTTAAAAAATGGTAATGTGTTTGGTAATATTTTTTAAAATTCATTTCAAAATTGAAAAATGATAAAATTTGTTTGGTATCATTTTGGAAAATGAAAAATAATAAAATACTTTTTCTCTCACCTTACCCCTCTCTCTCTCTCTAACACACCCCTCTCTCTCTCTCATCGGTCTTTGTTCTTCACACAACCCTCTCTCTTACACCTCACCACTCTCTCTCACCCTACTTCTTTACGCAGTAGCACCTTCTCCCTCGCATCCGTTGAAACAAGCTCTCCATCCTTGCCTTCGTCACCTTATGCTAGCTTTGCATCTTTGATGATTCACGGTCAGAGACTTTTCATTATTGTCATCATCGTCTTCTTCTTCGTCTAGGTCTTCTTCTTTGTCATCTTTTTGTTGTCGTTGGAGATAATTGGGTCAAGATGGCTAGTAACTGGTTTGTAATGACTTTTTGATTTTTTTGATTTTTTTTTTCATTTTTGTGGTTGAACCAGATTGGTTACTCGATCATTTTTGTGGTTAAACCAGATTAGCCTCCATCCTCGGAGTCTTGGGTGTTTGTGGTATTTTTTTTTTCAACAATCCATCATTTTTGATAATTATAAAAAACGGAAAAAAAATTGTTTTCCAATTCCAACATTATAATTTTTGAAAACATGTTTTTTATTTTCCAAAATATGTTTTTGAAAACGATTATCAAACACATTTGTAAGCATTTTTTGTATTTAAAAATGGAAAACTGTTTTAAAAAACGGTTCCAAATATCCAGTTAATTTTCCTATTATATTTCCAGGATGACTTATAAATGCGTTTTTTGTAAATATTTCTTGGTTGGATTTAATTCTAATTCTAATAGAAATTCAATACTTCATTAATATCACTGGACCTGTATGGTAGTGTGATTGTTACAACTGTTTTGTAATTTTTACTTTTGAATACGAATTGATCATACCTATCTAATATAACTACATTATAAAATTACAATCCAACACCCAAATGAGAAAAAATCGTGGGTCATTCTTTACCAAATCATTCTAATTGATAAACAAGTCCCCTTTCAAGCTTGATAAATAAAAATAACTTAATTTAGACTCTCTCATGATGAAGACATTTTTATATTTATTTTATGATCCAAAATTCCTATTCTTTTAACTTGATTCTCCAGATTTTAGTTGTTTTTTACACTGTTTGCAAGTTTTTTAGGTTCATTAATGTTGTTCGGTGTTCATATGAGAAACGACATGTTTTCAATACAAATTAAAGTGGTTTAGAGGTGTTTGAGCATGTTTCAAAAGTTGGCTAGGTTGGTCCAAAATGAATCTGGACAAAGAGGAACATTCTGGTTTCAGGTGCCACTTGTTGCATCACCTGTAGACAGCACCACACATGGCTCCATATAACAAAAAGCAATGGAAAATCAGAGCAACTTACTCTGGCTGGCTGTAGCCAATGTCGCCACTTGTAAACGGCACTGCAGCAGGCATCGTGTACCAGAAACTTGTTTTCATGAGGGTTTCAGGGACAATTATGTCTTTAGCCATTTGTAGGGTTTGACACCTATATAAACCCAGCCATGCACATCCAAGACAGAGGAGGGAGAGAAACTAGCCTCCATCTTCTTCAAGAAACATTTAGAGCATATTTTCAACAAGGATTCAAGGAGAATACAAAGTCTTGACTAGGGTGACCATTGAAGATCATGAAAAGACCATTCAATTGCGCTCATGGGTGTTTTATTCTCTTGTTTGCCTTGTTGTTTTCATGATTTAATCATGTGTAACTAATTTGCTTGTTAGAAACTAGCGTTGTGTAAACTTTGAATATATATATTTTAATATGAAATTCAGTTGTTATTTATTTGTATGTTTATTGAATATTTTTATTAGTTTTTTTATATGTTTATGGGAGAAGTCTTGTTGCATGTTAATAACCCGAATGAATAATAACTTAATTAGTATAATTATTATGTGATTTTGTTATTGATGAATTAATAGGTTTTATGATTGAATGGATAGATTGACCAAAATAAATGTGTTTAATTAGGGACTTGGAGTTTATCTATGAGTGAATAGATAGATTTACTATTGATTTATCTCTGATCAAACAGATAAATTCACTATTGATTTACAATTAAGATTTTTATTAGTACTTAAGTGCACATGATTGTTTGCTAATTAAAGTGAGTGTGCTTTTTGGACCAATTTGAGTATTCTCACTAAGTAAGATTGCAATTAAAACAAATGAGTTGAGGCTTTAACTGTCAAAGTTGCATAATATTGATGATCTATCATTGGTCATCAATTGATATTGTTTCTTGAATTCGCTTGGCTAGTGGTTATTCTTGTTTCTTAGTTTTTAGTAGGAGTGGGCATGTTGAACCCAACCTAAGCAACCCGACCCAACCTGACCATTTGTGGTCGAGTTGGGTTGGGTTAAGAGATCAAATCGAGAACCCGACTCGAACCTGAACTATAAAAACTTAATTTTTCACTATTACTCACCTTGTCATTGACCATATCAGTTTTTCATTCATTCTCTCTCAAATTTTCTCTCATCTCTCTCCACCTCCACACTCCACACACAGCCACCTTGACACTTTCATAATCGTCCTTCACGGTGGATCGACAGTCCTCCAGCTCTAGTCTTCAGTTTCCACACTCCACAAGTGTATGTTCTCTTTAATCTCCATTTTTTTTTTCAAAATCAAATAACCTTAAAACCTGATTTTTTTCACCTTCAATCTTCAACTTTCTTGGATCGACGAGAGGCAAGATGTGGCTGGTTGAATGAGAAGCCGAGAGGTGAGGTGCGGGTGCAACCAGTGGAATATATGAAAAGATGGAGGGAAAGACCGAGAGAGTATAATTTGGTGGTCGGGAGGGAGCAGAGGGTGGAGCTGTGACCTATGAAGGTGTATGTACTAGTGGGTAGTGAAAGTGGAGGTGGATTGAAACAGGGGGTGTGTGTGTGTGAGTGGGAGGATGGAATATATAGTTGGAATCATGGATGTGTCATGTGTGTGTGGGACTGTGAATGGAGTTAGTGGATGAATAGATTATATAGATGTATGTGTGTGAGTGATTGTGTGAGGGAACCAAAGTTTGAAGACATTTTGAATTGTGTGGTCCAAATCAAGTCAGACAATCAGTGGTAGTGGACTGTCAATTGTGTGACAGTGTAAGGCAGTGACGGTGTGTGTTTAGTGGATGCCTTTTAATTTAATGTGACTCAGTACTTGTATGTCTTTTAATATTGATCTTGAGTCTTTTAATATGTGGATTGTTGTGAGTTGTGACTTTAGACTACAAATATAACTTATGAAATATTTATATCACAAATTAATCACACAACACATGTTATATTGTATTGGTATTAGTGGAGCAAACACAAACATATTAAAGAAAATATAAATTCTTATGCACTTTTATTGGTTTGATGTTTGTTTGTATTGCTAATTTTTTTTTTTTGGTTTTATTGGTTTTTTCCTGCTGTTATAAGTTAAGTTACCATTTAAGTATTTGTTGAGTTATTGAGATTTGAAAAAACGAAGGCTATTATGGATAAGAAGATGAAGGATACATTTAATATGGTAATGAAAAATTCAAACACTTTTTCATAGGGTCCTCTAAAATCGAAATATTTAATCATCTAAAAGATTTGTTATTGAATCCTCTAAAATTGTTTTGTAGATAGACGAGCATGATGATGATGTTGACAATGACATGGAAATCCCCAAAAAGAGTCAGCCAAAGTCAGATGTGTGGAAATGCTTCACCAAATATGGTGATAAGTCTAGATGTAAGTGCAATTATTGTGGTAAAGATTATGCATGTTCTGCTAAACACTGTGGCACTACGACTTTGTGGAATCATTTGCAAACACAATGTGCACAATACAATTCTGTAAAGGCTGGGGAGGATAAAAAAAAAAAACCTTAACTTTTGGGCCTATTAGTGATAACAAAAAACTTATGGCCGTGGGTTTTGACAAAGAAGAGTGTAGAAAATGTTGTATTAGGATGATTATTGTGGATGAATTACCTTTCTCTTTTGTAAATAAAGAAGGGTTTAAATATTTTGTAGTGTTCTAAATCCAAGGTTTTGTCTTTCATCTAGAAGAACACTTGCTAGGGATGTTTTCTAACTTAGATGGAAAGTGTAAGCTAAAAAAAAAAAAATTCATTGAATAAAAACCAAGAGTTTGCCTAACCACCGATACATGGACTTCTATTCAAAAATTCAATTATATGGTAATCACCACCCATTTCATTGATTGTGAATGGAAGTTGCATAAATGAATTTTGAGTTTTAGTATTGTTCTTGACCATAGAGAGGAGACAATTGGAAAAGTTTTAGAGTCATGTTTGAAGGATTAGGGTATTCAAAAATTGTTTACGGTTACTGTAGATAATGCCTCTACCAATAAAGTGGCTATAGATTATCTAAAGAAGAAGTTGAAAAATTGGGAAGAATTCGAACTTGTGTTAGGTAGGAAATTTTTGCATGTGAGATGTTCTGCTCATATTATAAATTTAATTGTGTTTGATGGTTTGAAAGATTTGAATGATTCAATTGTTCGCATTCGTAATACAATACAATATGTTAGATCTTCACCTTCAAGACTTCCAACGTTTAAAGCTTGTATTGAGCATGAAACAATTGAGAAAAAAAACCTTGTGGTAGTAGATGTGCCTACTAGATGGAACTCCACCTATTTAATGTTATCTAGTGCTTTAAAATTTGAAAAAGCATTTGATAGATTATTAGAGGACGATGGACGTTATAGGTTGTACTTTGTTGAAGATGAAAATGGGAAAAAAGGGTAGGGCTGCCAAAAGAGAAAGATTGGAGTAATGCTAGAGTGTTTGTCAAATTTTTGCATGTTTTTTATGACATTACTTTGAAGTTTAGTGCTTCTACATCCATTACTTCCAATATGTTCTTTTATGAATTGTGCTTTATTGAAAATGAGTTGACTAGATTAGGTAAGAGTGATGATTTTTTGTTGTGTGATATGACAATTGGAATGAAGTTGAAGTTTGACAAATATTGGGGGAAAATTGAGGAAGTGAATAAATTGTTGATAATTGCACTTGTTCTTGATCCAAGATACAAGTTGGATTATGTCAAATTTTGCTTTAGTGATATGTTTGATGAAAGGAAGGTTTTAGAGTTAACTAGTGGCATTAAAGATCTTTTGATTAAACTTTATAGTTTTATGAAAGTGATGATAACATTTCAAGTAGTCAACAAGTTTCTAGCTCCAATCTTTCCATTAGTGAGGATGACGTGGGAAAGATGAATAAAGGTTTTGATTTTCATTTGGAAAAGCTCAAAAAGTTCAAGGAATGAAAGAAAAAAATGATTTTGTTGTTTCAAAGAATGAAGTTGAGAGGTATTTGATAGAGTCCGATGAACATTTGGATGATAAGAACTTTGATCTTTTTGGTTGGTGAAAAGTTAATTCTTCTAAGTACAAGACTCTATCTCGTATTGCAAGGGATGTCTTTGCCATTCTGGTGTCTACAATGGCTTCTGTGTAGGCATTTAGCATGGGAAGTCATACTCTTGACCCATTTAGGAGTAGCTTGACTCCAAAGATGGTAGAGATATTGGTTTGCTTGCAAAATTGGTTACAATCTATTAATATTTGCTTGGACCTTACACCATCCATGGATGAGATGGAGTTGTATAAAGCAATTGAAAAAGGTAAATGATTTGTTTTATTATGATAATGTTAAATGTGCAATTTTATATATTACTAATATTTTTTTCTTCAATTTATGTATAGATTGGAGTGAGCATACCTTTGGATCTATGAAAAAGAATGTGAATTGGTTATTTTTCATGCTATTAAGATAATTATTTTAAATAAAAAGCTTATATTTTACTTACATATATTTGTTCTTTTATAATTTGCAAAAGTTGAAAACATGTTAGCTAATTACACTTTAGGTTGACTTGCATGTTTTATTTGATGTTAGATGTGGTGCATGCAGTTGATGCTTTGGGAGCTACCAATTGGGCATAATATTTTGTGCTTTTTTATGCTTATGAAGACTTTAATGATAACAAACAAGTTGTGTTGATGAATTTTATTAGGATTATTGTCTTGGTTTTTATTTATTTATTTTTTCGTGCCTTTTGTGGTGAATTGAACTTTTTTTTTGTTTTATAATTATGTAGTGACTTTAATCAATGGGAACGTTTTGTATTTGAATGGGTTGATTAATAGAAATGTTTTGTATATTTCAACGAGGTGCCAACCCGATCGACATAACCCAACCCAACCTGATGATTATTGAATTGGGTTGAGTTAAAGAATTGATTATGTTGGATTGGGTTGAAAAATTTTCAACCTAACCCACGTTAGGTTGGGGATATTTTTAACCCAACCCGAACTCGAAAATGCCCACCCCTAGTTTTTAACAATTTTAATTGTTTTCCAATTCAACAATTCTCTTTTAATTTTCTTGCAATTGTTGTTGGGTTTATGCCCTAAAAGCTTTTAATTATGTAAATTGCTTTATAAATAGTAATAAAATAATCATTTCATTCAATTTATATATTTTGCAAAAATTGTAAATATCATGAGAAACATCTTTAATTATTAATGTAATCTCAACTAAGTATATACGTGTTATATATAATCAGATTTAGTGTAAGATAAGTAAACTAAAGAGTCCGCAAAAAGCAAATGAAGCTAATACTTTGTTTATGCTGAATCTACAGTTGCAGTCTATTTTGTATTCAACATAATAGTCTTATCCAAGACTATTTATATGTTGACATGAAAATAGAGACACTTCATATAACAAAGATTATATGGGACTAGACCATGATAAATATGAGTCTTTAACTATTATATGTTAAACTTAGAGATTTACATTTATCAAATAAATGATTATTTATGAATTGATTTTAATCTTGAATGTGTTATGAACTTCTCCCTATTGAGTTATATCCTTTAATTTATATGGGTGAGATTGGTATAGATGTTTAGTCAATAATTTCGTACTTTAGGAATATGATTTAGTAAGTAGCTGGGAATAGTCAATACAATAGTAGAATCCACTCCTTACGAGAAGTAAAGAAGTAGCTTATTTAAGGGTTGATTCATATCTTAAACAATAAGAGCGCTCAACTTTATGTTTATATGTAAATAAAAAGATAAATTCATAAGTTGTTATGGATATATTATTTATTTGAGAATAAATTTATCTAAAGTTAGATAAATTTATAAGTTTTAAGATCTAGAAATAATTAAAAGGTAAAATGGATAATTTTGCCCTATCTTTAATTATGAATTATTTATAGAGGGTCAAATCATATATGATATAACGATGTCACTTCCAAGAAAGAGATGAGAATGTGGGAGATCAATCAAAGTTGATAAATTAATAATCAATTCTTGATGCCATCTCAAAGTTCACACAAAACTATAGAGAAAAGCTGTAAATTTATTTAATCAACTTCTATTTGAAATTTTAGATTTAATAAATCTTTTATAGCCATACAATCATAAATTTAACAGGAAACTAAAATAAATCTAATTTTAATTAACCGTACACACCTACTCTTATAAGCACATCCACAGTGGGCTTTTAATTTAATTAAATAATTTAGCCTAATAATTAAAAGTCTAATGTAAAATTAAATAAATTACACTAACCTAAAACTCAACTCATAATATAAATTAGGCCTAAACTAATGCAAACAAATAAATAATAGCCCAATTTGCATTAGAATTGTCATCAAAGCCTAAAGAATGATCTTCTTGGACTTGGTCTTAGTCTTGAATGATATTTTGAAGCCTTGATGTCCCTTCAAGCCGTCCAAGCCATATTGTGTATGACTCTTAGCCCAAATCTCTTGGACAAGCCCATTTAAAGTTTCCTCCATCCTTTTAGCTCAAGCCGTTATCATAGGTCCTCCATTGATACTCAAAAGAGCCAAAAGCTTACTTCCTTGGTTTTTATCATTCCCCCTCTCCTCAAAAGAATTTGTACTCAAATTGGCTCCTACATCAAAATCGAAAGGAGAAAGATTAGAAACATTAAAAGTAGCACTAACATTATACTTACTTGATAAGTCTATCTTGTACACATTGTCATTGATGCATTCAAGCATTTGGAATGGATCATCTCCATGTGGTTGCAACTTAGATTTGTATTGATCAGGAAACCTTGCTTTGCGCATATACACACAAACCCAATCTCCTGGTTCGAACATAATTTTCTTTCGCTTCTTGTCAACTTAAGTAACATATTGCTTGGTTCCCGGCTCAATATGTTGCTTAACTCTCTCATGTAGTTGCTTATCAAATTCAACTTTCTTCTTATCATCCAAGTTAGCCTTTCCTCTATAGGTAAAGGTATTAAATCCAAAGTAGTAAGCAAACTGAACCGATACACAACTTCGAATGGTGAACAACCAATAGTCGAATGCACACTTCTGTTGTAAACAAACTCTACATTTGGCAAACAATCTTCCAAATTCTTCAAATTCTTTTAGATGATGGAATGTTGCAAAGTATCCAAAGTTTTATTAACTACCTCAATTTGTCCATCAATTTGCAGATGACAAGTAGTAGAAAACAATATCTTTGTTCCTATCTTTCCCTACAAAGTCCTTCAAAAATGGCTTAAGAACTTCCTATCTCAATTTGAAACAATGCTCTTTGACACTCCACGGAGTCGAAAAATCTCCTTGAAGAATAATCAGCAACAGATGTGGCATCATCGATCTTATGACATGGTATGAAGTGAACCATCTTCGAAAACCTATCAACCACACCAAACACGAAATCTCAACCCCTTTTGGATCTAGGTAAACCCAATACAAAATCGATAGAAATACCAAGGTTCACTAGGTATAGGTAAAGATGTATACAAACCATAGGGTAAAACTTTAAACTTAGACTTTCTACATGTATGCACTTCTCACAAATTCGCTTAACATCTCTTTTCATGTGTGACCAAACGAACATATCTAAAATTTTCTTAACACCAAAATGTCTCATTAAACCAACCTTATGTGCCTCTCTAATAAGCAACTCTCTTATAGACCCTTGAGGAATGCACAATCTACTTTCCTTGAACAAATACTCCTTATGTCTATAAAACATTTTAAAGGCAGCCTTCTCACAAGCAACATACACATTAGCAAATTCAGGATCATTCACATACAATCCTTGATATCTCAAAACTTAACAATCTTATATTTAAAGTAGAAATCAATGTATATTTGCAAGATAATGCATCAGCTGCAATATTTTTCTTTACGTGCTTATACTTAATCACATAAGAAAACATTTTTATGAACTCTACCGATTAGCATACCACTTACTCAACTTACCTTATCCTTTCAAATGCTTTAAGGACTTATTACTAGTATGGATTATAAATTCCTTAGGCCACAAATAATGTTGCCAAGTTCCTAAGGCCCTAACTAAAGCATACAACTATTTGTCATAAGTAGGATAATTCAATAGTGCTCTACTCAATTTCTCACTAAAATAAGCTATAGGACGCTTATATTGCATAAGAACAGTTTTTATACCTATTCTCCGATGCATCACACTCAATCTCAAATGTTTTAGAGAAATTAGGCAATGCAAGCAATGATGTAGAACACAATTTATCCTTAATCAATTCAAATGCATATTGTTGCTCACTATTCCATTAAAAACTCATACTCTTTTTCACAACCTCAATTAGTGGTGCAACTATGGTGCTAAATCCTTAACAAATCTCCTATAAAAACTAGCCATACTATGAAAGCAACGCATTTCACTAACATTTCTAGGCTTAGGCCACTCCCTAATAACCTTAACCTTCTCCTCATCTACTTCTATCCCTTTTGACATAACAACATAGTTCAAAAACACAATCTTATCCGTGCAAAAAGAACAGTTTTTCAAATTAATATACAACTTTTCTTTTTTTAACACATTAAGCATACAATGTAAATGCCTAACATTTTTATCTATGCTCTTACTGTATACTAATATATCATCAAAGCAGACCACAATAAATTTTCTAATAAAAGAACATAAAACATGATTCATTAATCCTATTGTGGGTATATTTTGGGCTATGTAAATGGGCTGGTAAAAGCCCAATAAACTGACCCAGAGAGTTGATCCAATATGTAAAGCCTAAGATTCAAGGAACAAACCCGGCTCTCAGCTCTCAGCTCTCTATGCATCCAGCTCGCAGAATTGAGCTCTCAACTCTCAGCTCATTAGTCAGCATTACTCAGCCCGCTCTATGCACAGCTCGTTACTCAAAGCAGGGTCTAGCTCAAGGTCGTCCCAGATAGGCTCTACCTCGCATAGTGATCAGTTAGATAAGAAAATCTATCAGAAAAGGCAGTAACCCGAATTGATTGTGATTCTTTTACCAAAATTGGAAATAAATTCAAATTCAAACTCGGTAAACGTGATCCCTGATTTTGCAGAGCAGTTTCCTAATTCGATGCTAACTGATTAGGAAATGTAGTTAATGTGGAATTCTTTTTCTATTTTATTTCAACTCAAATTGTAACCGACTCTCCCTATAAATAGAGACTGAAATTCATTGTAACAGGGACACACAAACATAAGTAATATGATACTGCTACTCTGCGTAATTATTGAGAGGAACAGTCGTGGACGTAGGTACACTGACTGAACCACGTAAAAAATCTCTTTGTGCATTGTTCTTTGTTCTTCCCCTCTACCTTCTCTTTTTCTCTTGTTTTCTTGTTTGTTTTTTTTTTTTTTTTTCAATTGATTATAGATATTAGGCTTTGAACCGTTGGTCGAACAAAAACCAACGTCAACATTTTGGCGCTAGAAGGAGGGCCCAAACTGTAATCTTTAAGTTTTCAACAACCATGACAAAAGGAAGAATAACCAAAAGTTTAGATGCGGTGGTTGATCAGCTAAAGAGGCAGACAGACCAGCAGTAGCATGATGTCCAACCGCTGGAGAATGGTGTTGTGCCCATGTCAAGCACCTCTCACGCCCTCATGACAAGTGTTGTTGTAGGTATACCTCCACCAGTCTCTCGCTAGCCAACACCGTTGAACTCTATAGCTGAGGGGCTGCATGTATGACACCAACGATAGGAAGCATTAGAGAACACAGTGCAACAACTGGCTGAGGCAATCAGGGCACTGCTATAAGCCCAAGCACGAAATGCACCCATATCCGAGGTTGTTGCCCTTAGAGAAATTTACCAGCAGCAACAAGAAAAAGTACCAGCTTCTGAAAGACCACTCAAGATCAGCCACGACCTGCCAACTCAGTTCGTTCCTTCAGCTCGCGTTCGAGAACTGAAGGTCACTGAGCTCGTGGAGCTAGGAGCTCACAAAGGTCTCGTCTAGAATATGTGCTAGACTGTAGCTCCCCAGGTCGCGAGCTTAAGGGAGGATATAACCCTCAAAACCCAGTATTAGAAGAGCTCTTTCAAATGGTCCAGCAACTTGAAGCATTCCCCGACACTTTAAGCCAATGCCATCAGAATAAAGAGAGGTCATTTTTCACTAGGGAGATCAAGATACAACCTCTCCCTCCCAGGTTCAAACTCCCCAACATTTCACCTTATAATAGGGATAGTGATCCCTACGACCATCTGGACGCTTTCGATATACAGATGGACCTACAAACATCTAACGCCTTGGTGAAATGCCGTGTTTTCCCAACTACATTGGGTTACGTTCCGCGAACCTGGTTCAAGAGTCTCCCAGCTCGTAATATAGGTAGCTGGGAGGAATGTCAGCAAAAATTCATCAACCAGTACCGAGCTCTGAAGAGGCAGCTCACACCACCCTACCACCTCGTTACAATATTTCAATAATAGAACGAGTCCTTGAAGGACTACATTATCAGGTTCAGACAGGAGGTCACTAATGTGGAAAATCCCTAAGATGAAAGCATCCTAACTGTGATCTCAGTTGGGCTTCGCAAGGATGGGAAACTCTATGAGAACATCTACAAGTCTCCAGTGAGGGACTTGAGCGAGTTCTACGAGCGAGCTGCCAAGGAGATTAGATGGGAGGAAACCTTCGACCTCAAAATATCTAACCAAACGGATGAACTGGGCAGTTTCAACCAGCTGAAGAAAAAAAGCAATGGTGGGAACGGAGGTGAAGGTCAGAGTAACGGTGCAAACAGTCAGGTGGCTAAGAAGGCTAAGAATGAATCCAAAAATAAGCAACCTCAGCATCAGGGTCGTCATGATAGCTACAAAACCTTATCAGATACACATGACAAGATCTTTGCAACGGAGAAAAAGATGGAGGACTTCGGGAAACCCAATCCCATGAAAACTCTTGCTAGGTTCAGAAACAAGAGCAAGTTTTGTGACTATCATGATAAAGGCGGACACAATACTTCACAATGTTGGGAACTAAAGGACGCCATTGAGGACTTCGTCAAGAAAGGTCGCTTAAGAGATTATGTGATTCAACCGGTAAGTTCGTGACCTCAACAGCCTCTATAGCCAGTATAATTGCAGCCCTAGTGAAGCCCTAAAAAAGACATAAAACCCGCAGTACACTCACAACGTAGTTGCACCAAATAGGTCATGTCTCTAACTTGTAATTCAATATCTGAAATTAATAAAAGCTATGAATTTCCCTTGTCGATGGCCAGTGACCTCTCCATCAAATTTTTCTTTGAGAAGTTTAATTAAATCTTGCTATATTAGCTGAGGTCTGACCTACTGAATATAGTTTGGTTAGAATTATGTTGTTAGCTGAGGTCTCAACCCTTTGGATAGCTCCATCAATTATGCTATTAGCTGAGGTCTCAACCCTCTGGACAGCTCCATAAATTATGCTGTTAGCTAAGGTCTCAACCCTCTGGACAACTCCATTAATTATGTTGTTAGCTGAGGTTTTAACCCTTTGGACAACTCCATCAATTATGTTGTTAGCTGAGGTCTCAACCCTTTAGATAGCTCCATCAATTTAGCTGTTAGCTGAGGTCTTAACCCTTTATACAACTCCATCAATTATTCTGTTAGCTGAAGTCTCAACCCTCTGGATCGCTCCCTCTGGACAGCTCCATCAATTTAGCTGTTAGTTGAGGTCTCAACCTTCTAGATAGCTCCATCAATTTAGCTGTTAGCTGAGGTCTCAATCCTCTGGATAACTCCATCAATTTAGCTGTTAGCTGAGATCTTAACCCTCTTGACAACTCCATCAATAATGCTATTAGCTAAGGTTTCAACCCTCTGAACAGCTCCATCAATTTAGCTGATTAGCTGAGGTCTCAACCTTCTAGATAGCTCCATCAGTTTAGCTGAGGTCTTAGCATCGCCACGACAGACGAGGATGCAACCCTCTACATAGCTCGACAAAAGCTCACTATGACTCTGACAGGTTCCGACTTACTGGCTCTCAACCTTATGATTTGAAAGGTGCTGCCTGTGAGCTGCTATTATCGAGCTAAACCATTATTAATGAACTCTTATCCGCTGTTTAGGAGTTACTATTGTTAAACTCATTTCTGCTACTTATGAGCAATTATTATTATCAAGCTTTAGAAAGTATCTGTTGAGACTATTATTATTATCGAACTTTGGAAGATATATATGTCGCTTATGAGCTATTATTATTATTATTGAGCTCTAGAAAACATGACCGAGCTAATTTCTTATTTAAAGTCCACAAGCTACAATCTGCGAACTATGACTTGTGAGCTATGTTGCATCAAAATCAGCAATTTCTAAAGCTCTCATCAGATGATCTTACGGAGCGAGCTTTGGCAACCTCTTTCTAAGCAGCTTCAGCTAGCTATTTAGCAACTTCAGCTCGCTACTCAGCAACTTCAGCTAGCTATTCAGCAACTTCAGCTCGCTCCTCAGTAGCTTCAACTAGCTATTTAGCAGCTTCAACTCGTTGCTTAGCAGCTTCCAGCTTGCTACGGTCAGGGCGACCTCAGCTTCCTCCCTAGCTTCCTCAGCCTTCATCAGCTTGACTCGAAGGACTTACTCTATTTTTTATGATCTCTTAGCTTCTACTATTGTGAACGGGAGCTCGTCAGACAACTTTTTCAAGCTCTTTCTTCTCCTTGAGAACTTGAAGCCGCAACCGCTTCATCGCTCTCATAGTGGCATGAAATGCACCGAATAAACACTTAACCCAAATAGTTGCCATGAGTCAAGTGTTGGGAAAGAATTTGAAAAGGCAACACAACAGATAGTAACACATCGACTTTTACCAACGGCCTTTAGCTCCCAGTCCGAAGATCGCACTAAGAGTTAGGAGGCTAATGTTGTAGGTATATTTTGGGCTACGTAAATGGGCTGGTAAAAGCCCAATAAATTGATCCAGAGAGTTGATCCAATAAGCAAAGCCTAAGATTCAAGAAACGAACCTAGCTCTCAGCTCTCAGCTCGCTATGCATCCAGCTCGCAAGATTGAGCTCTCAGCTCTCAGCTCTCAGCTTGCTAGTCAGCATTACTCAGTTCGGTACTCAGAGCAGGGTCTAGCTTGAGGTCGTCCAAGACATGCTTTAGCTCGCACAGTGATCAGTTAGATAAGGAAATTTTCCAAAAAAAGGCAATAACCCGAATTGATTGTGATTTTTTTACCAGAATTGGAAATAAATTCAAATTCAAACTCGATAAACGTGATCCCTGATTTTGTGTAGTAGTATCCTGATTCGGTGCTAACTGATTAGGAAATGTCGTTAATGTTAAATTCTTTTCCTGTTTTATTTCAACTCAAATTGTAACCGCTTCTCCCTATAAATAGAGGTTGAAATTCATTGTAACAGGGACACATAGACATAAACAATATGATACTGTTACTCTATAGAATTATTGAGAGGAACAGTCGTGGACGTAGGCACACTGGCTGAACCACGTAAAAAATCTCTTTGTGCATTGTTCTTTGTTCTTCCCCTCTGCCTTCTCTTTTTCTTTTGTTTTCTTGCTTTTTTTCCATTGATTGTAGATATTGAGCTTTGAACCATTGGTCGACCAAAAACCAACGTCAACAAATCCAATGAAAGTACTAGGTGCATTAATTAAACCAAAAGGCATGACTAACCACTCATACAAAACATGTTTTATTTTAAATGCAGTTTTCCATTTATCTCCTTATTTCATTCTAATTTGATGATATTCACTTTTTAGATCAATCTTAGAAAATACACAAGATCCATACAACTCATCCAACATGTCATCGAATTTAGATAAGGGATGTCGATACTTAACTATAATTTTGTTAACAGTTCTACAATCGATGCACATATGCTAAGTGTCATCCATCTTAAGCACAAGTAGAATGGGTACAGTATATGGACTTATACTTTCCCCCACATACCCCTTCTTCATCAACTCCTACCTTTAAAGCTTCTTTGTCTTCTTAGGATTACTTCTATATGCACGTTGGTTTAGAATTGTAGCCTCGGGCATGAAATTAATTTAATGCTCTATTCTCCTCTTCGATGGTAATCCATCTGACATCTTCTCAGGGACTACATCCTTAAAATCCTACAAAAAAGTTGTAACAATACTAGGCAAAGAAACATTAAAGTTAGAATTAGAAAAATAAGTGTCCTTATACAACAATACAAACATTTGCTATTTGACTAGAAAAGTAAACCTTACATCACTCCCTTTTGCATAAACACTCATTTTCTTTTTCTTACTTTCCTTCTTTTCATTCTTTCCTTTACACTCGAACTTCCCACTTTTCTTTTGCACACACTCAAGTGTTTTATCACTCTTCCTCTCACACTCAACTCTCTTTCTTTCGACCTCACTAGTGTTTGAACTCTTAGCCTCTCTCTTTCTTACTCTCTTTTATCCTTACTTGATCTTCATATATCTGTCTGGGTGTTAAAGGCACAAGAGTGATCATTCGCCTATTCATGGTTAAAGAATATCTATTCTTAAATCTATCATGTATTACCCTTCTATCATATTGTCATGGACGACCAAAAAGCAAGTGACCAACATGCATAGGTGCAATGTCACATAACATCTCATCTTTGTACTTACTAATAACAAAAGGAATTAACACTTGTTTTGTTATCTTAACCTCTCCATAATCATTTAATCATTGTAACTTGTATGGTCTAAGATATTTTGAAGTTGGTAAATTTAATTTCTCTACTAATTCGAAGCTAGTAACATTGGTGCAACTACCTCCATCATTAATCACACTACACACCCTATCCTTAATAGGACATCTAATATGAAAAATAATATCATGCTGCACCTTATCGTCTTCCTTCACTTGTCCATTGAAAGCACGCCTTACTACTAACAACTTTTTATCTACAGGATATTTAATTTCAACATCATTAGCATCTTCCAAAGGCGATAGAGTTCTTTAAAATTTATGTGGATTTATCTGGTCAATGGGTTAACTAACAAAATCTTGTATCTTTTTTGGAGATGGAGTTCGCTTTTCTCTCCTAGATGGTATCATTTCTCTAAGTACTATGAAAAACGCAATTCTTCTATGACATATCTTAGTGTCCCTTTATTTCATGGTCCCTTTAATAGGGAAACTACTTCTGTCGTGGCAGCGTAAACTCTCTCGCTTGCCACTAGGAATTAAGGAATCTGCCCTGTGTAGTCGCTGATGCGTAAACTTTGGGCACACGTTACCCTCTCGCAATCGGTCCGATCTACACTACCCTTATACATGCAGAGGGTGACTCAACTGACTCTCTCTCTTAGGAGTCGTCCAGACTCCACTCTAGGTTAGTGACTCTCTCACATCTACCGTACACGCATAGGGTACTCAACTGAGTACTTAACTGAGGTTAGGGTAAACCATAGGCGTACTAAAATACTTTTTCTCGATATTTTACAATAAACTTGTTCTGAAGGCAGAAAACTTAAAATCTTTTATTTTAAGACATTCTCGATATAAAAATATACTCAATTCAAAACTCACATGCTAGAATTTTAGTATAACTTCAATAAACCATTTAATTACATAATGAATAAATTCATATGAACAATAAGTAAAATACATTCATTCATATATAAATAAGAAATAAAATTTAAATAAAATAACACTTGAATAACTAGCTTTCTACTCACAAAACACCATTCGATAGATAAAGATTTTTCTCCAGAAGCCTCTGAAACTTTCTACTTTCACCCTAAAACATCAAATACTCATTTAGAATCACTAAACTCACTAATACAAAAGTTATAAATAACTTCTAAGACTATTAACTCTATAAAAGCCTTTTTACGCCAAAACTTTGTCAACTAAGTTTTAGCTTATCCGAGGCTTTCGAAATCTAATTTCTTTTTACGAATCCTATTTATTATCACCTAGGAACACCCCGGTATGCTCAAAATAATTTTCTAACCCTTGGAACGAAAAGTCCACGTTTTTTACCCCATTTGGTCGAATGCTACCTAGGGAGAAATCTAGAGGTCTTGTTCATTCCGTTTTCGCTCCAATAATCTCTCTAACTCTCATTTAGGTCAATCATGAAGTGAATTTGAAAGGAAACAATCATCGGGTGGGTGTTCCTAGCTAAAAACTACCGTTTTTCAACATTTTTTAATGCACATTTTTAATACGACTGTCTTAAGGGGAAAAATAACCCTAAAAATGGATTCTACACTTAAAAACGAGTCTGTAGATGCGTCCGTAGTTAAATTTCAAGTCTGATAGGTCGAAAAACTTATCTCCGTCATACATGGTGGCCGGCGGCGACTTTTCAACAGCGTATTCCGACGACCACGGTGGTGGGAGGTGCGGTTAGGTGAGTTTTGTTGTCCTTAACACGCTTGTCATGAAAATGGGGTTGGTCGGAGTCAGAATCGCTTCGTTTCACCGGGATTTATGGAATCTACGTCGCACGAGCTTTCCAACGATATCAAGTTTGGTCAAAACGGAGGTCGGATGTGGCCAAAATGAAAACTCAAAGTAGGGTTCGTGAAAATGAAAAACTAAAAAAAAGAAATCTGGAGAAAGAGAGAGAGAGCGCTTCTAACAATGGGAGGAAGAAGAAGAAAGATTATGTAATTTCGTAAAATTTTAATTTGGCCCCTCAACTATTTATAAATCATAACTTTAAACTAAAACTTTAAAAATTTAACTTTTTGGCCCTTATACTTTTATACAATTTTCATAAAATTTTTCAATTCTACCCTTCAGAAAATTTAAGGTTTTTACAGCTTTGGTTGATGACAAAATGAAATTTGGTGATGAAATACTTGAAGAGATTTGCTTGAGATCTCTTGATCCCCTCTTTAATATCCACTTAAAACTACTAATTCTTCCACCAATAAAATGGCTCCAAGTGGCTCTCTAATATCCACAAACTAAATTACACTTGGCTTATATGTATTGGTGAAACTCTTATAACCTTTTGACTTTGGTTGTGAGCTTATCTCACCCTATACTCTCCCATATCATTCTCTAATACTCTTGAGTCCTTTAATTGACATCTCACTAGCAATGCGACATCTCACTCGCGATGCAAAAATAAATTAAATTTTAAAGATTACTACTGAAGAGATACTAGTAAACTGTAATCATAATCGAAGGTTTACAATTTCTCCTCCTCTAAAAAAAAATTTCGACCTTGAAATTTAAAATCACATACCTGAATCAAATAGGTGCGGGTATTGTCTCCGCATCTGCTCATCAGGCTCCCACGTAGCCTCTTCAACTGAATGGTTCCTTCACAAGACTTTAACCAATGAAGTGCTCTTATTATGTAGAACCTGCTCCCTTCTGTCTAAGATCTGAACTGGACTCTCCTCATAGGTCAGATTCTCTCTCAATTCCACTGGTTGTTCTGTCAGCACATATGAAGGATTTGGCATGTACTTGCAGAGCATCGAGACCTGGAATACATTATAAATCTTGGATAACTTTGGTGGCAACTCAAGACGATAAGCCACGTCTCCCACTCTACCAATCACCTCATAGGGACCAATATATCGTGGACTAAGCTTCCCACGTCTGCCAAATCTGATGATCCCTTTCCACGGTGATATCTTCAAAAATACTTTATCCTCTATTTGGAACTCCAAATCTCGTCTTCTATTACCTACATAACTCTTTTGGTGATTCTGGGTAATTTTCAACCTGTCTCGGATAATCTTGATCTTATTGGTAGTCATATGTACCAATTCAGGTCCCAGAAGTTTCCTTTCGCCTACTTCAGCCCAACATAACAGCGTCCTGCATTGTCTCCCATACAGTGCCTCATATGGTGTCATGCCAATACTAGCCTGATAACTATTATTATAGGCAAACTCGATTAATGGCAACTGATCATCCTAACTCCCTTCAAACTCCATCACACAGGATCTCAGCATATCCTCTAAAATCTGAATGGTATGCTCAGATTGTCCGCCTGTCTGCGGATGGAATGCTGTACTGAAATGCAATCGAGTGCCTAAAGCTCTCTGCAAATTGGGCCAAAATCTAGATGTAAACTTGGGATATTTGTCAGATACAATCGAAACTGGAGCTCCGTGCAACTTAACAATCTCATCAACATATAATCTGGCCAACTTGTCTAAGGGATAAGTACTGCGAACGGATAGAAAATGAGCTGATTTCGTGAGCCGATCAACTATCACCCAAATATTATCATGTCCACTCTGGCTACGTGGAAATCCAACCACAAAATCCATGGTAATATGCTCTCATTTCCACTTTGGAATAGGGAGAGGCTGAGATAATCCTGTTGGTATCTAATGCCCTACTTTAACTTGCTAACAAATCAAACTCCTGGATACATACTCAACTATCTCTCTCTTCATACCTTTCTACCAGTAGAGCTTTTTCAAGGTATGATACATCTTTGTACTCCCTGGATGCATCGCATATGCAAAAGAATGAGCTTCATCCAAAATCTCTTTCTTAAGATCTGACAGGTCTGGAACACACAATCTCTGACCCATCATCAGTGTACCATCCTCTCTAATTGAGAAGTCCTGGCCTCTACCCAACTCGATCTCCTGTCTAACCTTGACCAACTGAGGATCCTATCTCTGTAACTCTCAGACCCGATCTACGAGTATCGATCGGACCTGGAATGTGGTTAACAGTGCACTTGAACCCGTAGTCTCTAACTGAACCCCTTAGGATCCCATATCTCTTAACAACGGAAGGTACCCTACCCTCAAATGAGCTATGGAACTGCTGGGCTGTCTACTCAAAGCGTCAGCTACCACATTGGCTATTCCTGGATGATATTCAATGGAGCAATCATAGTCCTTGATCAACTCTAACCACCTTCTCTACCTCATGTTTAATTCTTTCTGAGTGAGTAGATACTAGAGGCTCTTATGATTTGTGAATATTTGACACGAAACTCCATACAGATAATGTCTCTAGATCCTCAGTGCAAACATAACTGCAGCTAACTCTAAATCATGAGTCGGGTAATTCTGTTCATACTTCTTTAACTGTCTGAATGCGTATGCTATTACTTTCCCATTCTGCATTGTAACACACCCTAAGCCTTGTCTGGTTGCATCACTATACACTACAAAGCCCTCTGTCCTAGAAGGAAGTGTAAAAATGGGAGCTGTGGTCAACCTAGCCTTCAACTCATCAAAACTCCTCTGACAGGCCTCTGACCACTCAAACTTAACATCTTTTCTGGTGAGTTTTGTCAAAGGAATGGCGATCTTGGAGAATCCCTCCACAAACTTCCTGTAATACCCTACCAATCCTAAGAAACTCATAATGTCTGTAACTGTGGTTGGCTGCTTCCACTGCAGAATCGCTTCAACTTTTTAAGGGTCTACACTCATCCCGTTTGCAGACATCACACGCTCGAGAAATAAGACCCTATTCAATAAGAACTAACACTTATTGAGCTTAGCATACAGTCGGCGATCCCTCAGGGTCTATAATACCACTCTTAGATGCTCAACATGTGCCTTCTTACTGCCTGAATACACTGAAATGTCATTTATGAACACTATCACAAACTTATCAAGAAAATCATGAAACACCCTATTCATCAAATCCATGAATACAGCTGGTGCATTGGTTAGCCTAAAAGACATCACCAAAAACTCATAGTGTCCATAATGTGTCCTAAAGGCAGTCTTGGGAACATCATCTTCCTTAATTTTTAACTGATGGTATCCGAATCTCAAATCGATCTTCGAAAACACACTGGCCCTCTGTAACTGATCAAATAGATCATCAATGCGAGGAAGTGGATATTGGTTCCGTATAGTTGCTTTATTCAACTCACTGTAGTCAATGCATAGCCGCATATTGCCATCATTTTTCTTCACAAATAACACTAGTGCTCCCCAGGGAGAAATACTTGGTCGAACAAAACCCTTATCCACTAACTCCTCTAATTGTACTTTCAATTCCTTTAACTCATAAGGTGCTATCCGATAGGGTGCTCTGGCTATAGGTGTTGTCCCCGGAATCAAATCAATCTCAAACTCGATCTCCCTATCTGGAGGTAATCTAGGAAGATCCGTCAGGAACACATCTGGGAATTCTCTAACCACCGAAACATCCTCTAATCTGGCCTCTCTCTCAGATGTATCTATCACACAGGCCAAGTAACCCTCACACTGCTTCTTTAACATCCTTCTGGCTGACATAGCTGATACAATACAAGAAGAAAGCATCCGACGCTTACCCTTGAATACCACATCTGGCTTCCCCAGAGTACTGAATCTAACTTCATTTATAAAGCAATCAACGATGGCGTGGTGCGTAGCTAACCAATCCATCCCCAGTATCACATCAAAATCTTGAATGTCCAGCAATACCAAACTAATCGGGAATACTCTACCCTCAATCACAACCTCACCTCCTCTGAACACCCTCTCTGCCATTAAAACATCTCCAGTAGGAGTAGTCACCATCATCTTACATTCTAATGGCTCTAATGGCAACTCTACTCGACTAACAAAACTCTCAGAGATAAAGGAATATATAGCTCTCGGGTCTACTAATACATGAACATCAAAACCAGAGATCGAAACTACACCTGTAACCACCTCGGGTGTCACCTCTGCCTCCTACTGAGTGACTACGAAAACCCTGGCCTGAACTGGGGGTCTCCCTGGCTGTCCTCTAAATGGAGTACCTCGACCTATACCTCTTACTGGCTGACTAGGGCTCCTTGGTCCTCTCCCCTGTGGACCTCCCCTATCTCTCGACTGCCCTCCACTAGGCTGTACCGGAGTCACTGATCTCGACTCACTGCTCTCTACGGTAGTCCTCTTCGAGCAATCTCTCTTCAGGTATCCCTCCTGGCCACAATAATAACATCTTGTACTGCCAACATGACACTCTCCCCGATGCAATCTCTCACATGTCGCACACTGGGGTATCCTGCTCTGGCTGCTACCTCTACCTTGAGAACCTGATGGCGGCCTCACTGAACCCTGACTAGAAATGGCTCCCTGACTCTGTTGCCTCACTGAAGATCCTCCAAACTTGCTTCCTATCTTGGGGGTTTTACTAGGCCCTTCTGTTTGCCATCCTTGGCCCGATCCTCTCTTCTGTTGTTGTCCCTTCTCAGCCTAAACAATCCTCTCAACCCTCAAAGTTGCCTCTACCAACTTCCCATACTCTTTGTACTCCGTAGCAGCTACATATGCCTTGATTCTGAAATTCAGGCCCTGTAGGAATTTATGGCATTTGTTGGCTTCATCATCAACAATGAATGGCGCCACTCTGGATAACTCTGTAAATTTCTTTTCATACTCTTCCACTGTCATATTACCCTGAACCAAATAGTAGAACTCCTCGATCTTCGCATCCCTGTAGGCTCTGGGATAGAATTTCTCATTAAAATATTCTTTAAATTGGTCCCATGAAAGCGAAGTGGTCACTCTCATCCTCATAGAATCCTACCAATCTCTGGCTGAAGCTCGTAAGAGGAATGAAGCAATAGCTACTCTCTGTAGATCCTCACACTCCATCTGTTCTAGAACCCTCTCTGTACTCTCCAACCACTCTAGAGTCGCATCCAGACCCTTTGATCCATCAAAACCCTCGACGCCTAACTTTCGAGCTCTCTGTATGGTGGCGCCTGGTGCGCGAGGTCTCATACCCTGCATAATCTGAGCCAATCTCTCTATAGGATCGACTGCTAGCCCTGCCACTGGTGGCTCTGGCAGGACCTCGGGTTATGACTCATTAACCGACTCATGAATAGACTCCTCAGCCTGTGATGGAGGAAAAGGAATGGATGGAGTCTTAGCAGCGGCTCTGCGCATACAAGGATGACCAACTCGACGCATAACTCTACTACGATAAAAAACAATGAATGTCATGTAAAGTTTTATAACTCAATGCAATGAAATGCATAAATAACTTTTTGGATGCACTAATGCTAAAAAATGTTCTAAATAGTTTTAAATCGAAAGCTCTAATACCAAATTGACGGGACCCTTCCCGAATCCCTCATCTGAACTCGAGAAAGACCTCGTAGCACCTCGACAGAACTCCAACGAACCCTAACTTTGGCCCGATGAAATCTCATCGGAGCACCGAGACTTAGTTTAAACTTGTTTTCTAAACATTTACTAGGTGGTAAAGGTAAAAATTTTTCGTTTTTCTGACGAAAATCTGGCAGTATGCCAGTTGTTTATTGAACTATGTCACCTTGCAAATTCAAGTACAATTTAAAAACACTTATATAGCACTCAATCTCAACTACCAGGGGACTCCGACCCTCCTCCTAAAATCACTCAAACATGAAAAATCACAATCACGCAAATTGATTTGAAAACTAAAATTTTCTTATCAAAACATCTTTCTAAATACACACATCCAAAAACTTGTATTTACATTTACAATTACACTATACTTTAATACAAAATATGCACATGACAAAAGTATGAGCTATACAATGTGATAAAAGTCATCCGTCAGTCACTCCGCGCGTCTGTCTGAGCCTCACCTGCTGGACGACTCGCTCCTGTACCTAAGGGAGAGTTTTTAAGGAACACATTAGAAACAAACTGTGAGTAAAACTCAGTGAGAATTATAGTTTAATAAAACTAAAGAAAAACAGTTTCATTCTTTTTTAAAATACTATATTGAAACTCGTTCGAAAACTATTTTTCAAGTTCGTTCTCCGTATTTTTCTTAAACTTTCTCATTTTCTCACCTTGATGGTAACCCAGGAAAACTACTCCTATCATAGCAGCATAAACTGTCTCACTTGTCACTAGGAATTAAGGAATCTGCCCTGTGTAGTCGCCGATACGTAAACTCTGGGCACACGTTACCCTATCGCAATCGGTCCGATCTACACTACCCTTATACGTGCAGAGGGTGACTCAACTGACTCTCTCTCTTAGGAGTCGTCCAGACTCCACTCTTAGTTAGTGACTCTCTCACATCTACCGTACATGCATGGGGTACTCAACTAGGCACTTAACTGGGGCTAGGATAAACCATAGACGTACTAAAATACTTTTTCTCGATATTTTACAGTAAATTCATTCTCAAGGCAGAAAACTAAAATCTTTGATTCCAACACATTTTTAGTATAAAAATATACTCAATTCAAAACTCACATGCTAGAATCTTAGTATAACTTCAATAAACCACTTAATTACATAATGAATAAATTCATATGAACAATAAGTAAAATACATTCATGCATATATATATAAGAAATAAAATTTAAATAAAATAACACTTGAATAACTAGTTTTCTACTCATAAAACGTCTTCCGATAGATAACGATTTTCCTCCAGAAGCCTCTGAAACTTTCCGCTTTCACCCTAAAACATCAAATACTCATTTAGAATCACTAAACTTACTAATACAAAGTTATAAATAACTTCCAAGGCTATTAACTCTATAAAAGTCTTTTTACGCCTAAACTTTTTCAACTAAGTTTTAGCTTACCGAGGCTTTCGAATTTTGATTTATTTTTGCAAATCCTATTTATTATCACCTAGGAACATCTCGGTATGCTCGAAATAATTTTCTGAAGTTTGGAATGAAAAGTCCCCGTTTTTGACCCCATATGGTCGAATGCTACCTAGGGAGAAATCCCTAGGTTTTCTTCATTCCGTTTTCGCTCCAATCATCTCTCCAACTCTCATTTAGGTCAACCATGAAGCAAATTCAGAAGAAAACGTCCGTCGGGTGGATGTTCCTAGCCAAAAACTATATTTTTTCAACATTTTTAATGCATATTTTTAATACGACTGTCCTAAGGGGAAAAATAACCCTAAAAATGGATTCTACACTTAAAAACGAGTCCGTAGACGTGTCCGGAGTTAAATTTCGAGTTCGATAGGGTTAAAAACTTACCTCTGTCATACGTGGTGGCCAGAGGCGACTTTCCGACGACGTATTTCGACGACCACGGTGGTAGGAGCTGCAACTAGGTGAGTTTTTTTGCCCTCAACACGCTTGTCACGAAAATGGGGTTGGTCGGAGTTGGAATCGCTTAGTTTCACCGGGATCTATGGAATCTACGTCGCACGAGCTTTCCAATAGTATCAAGTTTGACCAAAACTGAAGTTGGATGTGGTCGGAATGAGAACTCAAAATAGGGTTCGCAAAAATGGAAAACTGAAAAAAAGAAATCTAGAGAGAGAGAGAGAGAGCGCTTCTGACAACAGGAGGAAGAAGTAGAAAGATTATATAATCCCATAAAATTTTAATTTGGCCCTTCAACTATTTATAAATTACGACTTTAAATTAAAACTTTAAAAATTTAACTTTTTGACCCTTACACTTTTATACAATTTTCATAAAATTTTTCAATTTTACCCTTCAGAAAATTTGAGGTTTTTGTAACTTTAATTGATGACAAAATGAAATTTGGTGATGAAATACTTGAAGAGATTTGCTTGAGATCTCTTGATCCCCTCTCTAATATCCACTTAAAATCACTAATTCTTCCACCAATAAAATGGCTCCAAGTGGCTCTCTAATATCCACAAACTAAATTACACTTGGCTTATATTTATTGGTGAAACTTTTATAACCTTTTGACTTTGGTTGTGAGCTTATCTCACCCTATGCTCTCCCATATCATTCTCTAATACTCTTGGGTTCTTTAATCGACTTCTCACTCGTGATGCGACACCTCACTCACGATGCGAAATAAATTAAATTTTAAAGACTACTATTGGAGAGATACTAGTAAACCGTAATCATGATCGAAGGTTTACACATATATATAGTGTTTTTACTACTGGAACATCTTTAATGCTTTTATGAATTATATTTTGCAAAAAAATTTCATGTCATCAATGTCAAGAGATTTGCTTCTTATATAGCATAGGTATCATTTAATAGACTATCAAATTAAAAAATTGGTCTCCAATGCTCTTATGTTTTTCCATTTAATGCTTCCATTTTTTTTTTTACTTTTAATTAAATTTGAAAATTAGGATTAAATAATTATTGATTTGCCAATATGTTTGTCTAACACACTCTCTAAAAATAGATAGTCATATTGACAATATCTATTCTTTTTTTGTGTCACCTTAGCTTGACAATGATGAGTAATAATTACATTGAAGAGGTTTATTTTGACACAGTGTCTATTAATTATATTTGATATGTAATTTTTTTACAATCTATGAAAGTATTGGAGATACTCTAAATGTTTTGCGAAAACATATTTAACCCATATTTAAATAAATAAATATATATATATATATATATTCAAGTGTCTATTCCCTTACATTGAGTTATATTCAAACCCTTCCTTTTAATAAAATGTTATGTATTTTCATAAGATTTTTTTTTTAAAGGAATCCAAACACAAAATACTTATAGAGAAAAATTTTATACTGTATTAAGTTTAGTGGCTATTTTTCCTAAAAATTTTAATTTAAAAATTAATTTAAAATAGGAAATCAAAATAAAAATTAAAAAGAAGCTCCGGAACTTAAGAAAATATAAAACTTTGTCTGTAATTATATTTCATATGTCTTAGAATTCCAACAAATGAAAATATCATAAAAATACAAACACTACAACATAATAAGCCTATAAAGGCAAAGCAAAAATGTCGTCATATGGTTTCAATGGCATTCGTTCAGCATGCCGTAATTTAGGATGTTGTGGAAACTTGACCATTTTTACGGCAATAGTTTAAAGTCGTTAAATAGTTCATCACAACAATACAATTATACTGTTACACTACTTCAATGGCAAAATAAATTTACCATTATATTGAAGAATAATAAATCATCAATTAAAATTTGTAGACCAATTTAGTTTTATTATGACAACTCAAAGAGATTTATTATTGGTCATTACAATATCATTGATAACAATGCCAAGTTGCTATTCTTCACTAAATACAATTAATTCAATATCATTAAATCATTTTGTAACTATTAATTAATTGTGTCAATCAATTTAATAAATAATTAAATTCAATGATTGACACATACATATGTATATATGATAAACATCTGATTATATTATCAATGTTCCAAAACTCGCTACTCGCTACTCGACCGGCAAGGTAGCGAGCAGCGAGTACTCGGCAACTCGACGAGTACTCGGTTTGACCATCGGTCAATGGTCAATTCGTTGACCTATGGTCAAACCCGGTCAAACCTATAAAAAATAAAACTTAAAATTTTTTTGTATAATTAAAATATAATCACATGACCACAAAAACCCTTAAAATTTATCTTATCCGACCTCCAAAGTCATTTTAATATAATTACATAATTACAACCTTAAAAAAAAATTTTTTTTTAAAATCCGAGATCGAGTTGGGCCAAGTCGGGCCGAGTTGGATTGAGTCGGGCCGAGTCAGCCCAAGTTGAGCCTAGTATTATGCCAAAACGATGCCGTTTTAGCAAAAGAAATTTAAAAAAAAAAAAACTGAGTTGGACCGAGGCCGAGTCAGACCGAGTTGGACCGAGTCGACCCGAGTTAGGCCGAGTTGACCCGAGTTGGGCCCGAGTTGGGCTGAGTTTCTACAGAAACCGAGTTGAACCCCCCGATCTGGGGGTTCTCGGCTCGGAACTCGGCCGAGCGGCGAGAACTTGGCCAACTCAGCCGAGTTTTTAAACCATGTATATTATATAAAGTTGATACATACAAAAAGTTGTCTTTTAATCCTGAAAACATCCAGTACAATTTGTTTCTATGTCAAATAAATTGTCATAGATGTTTCCAAAAACATATATATGAATACAATATATAACTGTTGTCACAACTAGAGCATGCAGCTCTATTTAACATATATACATATACAGTAACAAACTGCCAATTGATGACACAAATATGAGTTCCCATATATATATTAAGAAAGTGTTCAAAGCAAAAAGATTCATAAACACTTCCTTCCTTGGGTGCAATATTTCCATTTACTAATTTCCTGCAAAATAAAAATAAAAATAATAAATTTTACAAAACAAGGTAATGAAAAGTTGAACTTTAAATTATAAGACAGTTTTAACATAGGTTCTTCTAACTTCATTAGACTTTCATCAAGTTTTAAATACTTCTAAGTCACAAGACCACTTGTCAATTTCCAATTTAATGTTTTGATACATAGTGTAAAGTATATATTAGCACATTTTACCTAAAATAAAACATAAATTTTCATTGAACAACATTAACTTATTGGAAAACTTACATGTAAGATATTGGAATGCAGTAGTACAAGTTCCACCATTAACACATCTAAGATTAATTTACACTAAATGTAGAATCATTCTATCATAGAAAATAATTCCAGAATTTTGAAAATTAAACTAGCAAGAAACAATCCTAGTAACCAAACCTTTTCAAAATTATCCCAACTAACAAATACATAACACCCAACAACTCTTGCAAGATAGAATCTAAACTAACAAGAAACAATCCTAGGAGTGAAACAATTTGGAATGATCCCAACAAACATTTACACATCCAACAACTCTTGTAATAAAAAATCTAAACTAGTAAGAAACAATCCTACTAACAAAATCTTTTCAAAATTATTTCCCAACAAACATATACATAACATCCAACAACTCTTGTAAGATAAAATCTAAACTAACAAGAAACAATCTTAGTAACAAAACTTTTTCAGAATATACCGACAAACATATGCAACATCCAACAACTCTTTTCAAAATTATTCCCCAACAAACATATACACAACATCCAACAACTCTTGTAAGATAAAATCTAAACTAACAAGAAACAATCTTAGTAACAAAACTTTTTCAGAATATACCAACAAACATACACAACATCCAAAAACAACTCTTGTAAGATAGAATTTAGGGATTGAAAGAAACAAGTCATGATTACCATATATAATATCTACATTATAGTACTATAATTTATCTGTAATAGAGTCAATCAAAAGTGACATATTTTTTTGGCCAAGCAACTGTACTTCCTTTCGCATCAGCAAGAGTAAAAAAATCTTGGGTAGGTTGAGGCAAAGGCAATGTTGGTACCATGACTTCAATAACTCATACTTTGTAATTATCTACTCCAAGCTTCACACGATGTACCAAGACATCACAATTAGTTGTAGCCAATTCTGCTTTTCCAACCAACTCTCCACTTCTTGATCAATCAAGAAGTTTACAAATAGCTCATTCATTTAAAGTATTTGGAACAACAATATTATCTCCCTTGGCCTGCTATGAAAGAGTAATTTTATTAGAATAAATATCAAATGAAAACCAATACTTATAACAAGTAATGAAATATCTGTGGTTGTTGAGTAGGAGTAGAATTATGCATGTCATCCCCACCATAGTCATTATGTTCCTATCCAATAATTTGATTAGAATAAATATTAGTTGAAAACCAATAATTATAACAAGTAATGAGATACCTGTGACTATTGAGTAGAAGTAAAATTATGCATGCCATCCTCACCATAGTCATTATGTTCCTGTTCAAATATGATTAAAAATATAACATATACAACTGTAATTATAAAAATTAAAATATATGTTTTAAAAAAAAAGAAATATAATAATATACTTACCATTGTAAATCTTCTCCCAAATATTAACATGTTTTCCTGTAAATAAGCAATTACTTCTCTTAGCTGTGTTATTTCATCTTCAAGTTTCCTTATTTGAGTGTTATTTTGAACTTATGCAGACACTTTAGAAGGAGTTACTCCAAATCCCATTCCTCTAACCCAACCAACACGCTCTGGACCGAATAATTGTGTCAATGCATCACCATTTATTGAAGTTGAATCCTGAGTAGATTTTTTGGCATAATCATCTAGTTTTTTCTGCAGCCAAAGTATTGAAAATATTATAATTATTTAAACATAATGTGACATTTATATTCACAATGAAATATTATAAAATATGTTTACTTGATATACAATTTACAAATATATTTATTACCATTGATTCGCCAACAGTATCATTATTGGTTTCCCATTCTTTTGTAGATGCCCTTTAATCCAAACATCTACTCTAGAAACTGATGATGGCATCTGTGTCTCCTTTCTCTACAACTCCTAAAACTTTAATTAGTAAAAAACGTTCTGCAATATTTTAATGGCATAACAGTGTAATTTAATAAATGTAATTGTATAATATCCGATCTAATTTGTCATAAACTGTTGCATAGTTAAGGATTAGTTCAATGAGCTCTTTTCTAAACCTTCTTGTTTTTTCCTTTTTTAAAAAATGGGGAAAAAGGAAAAAAAACTATGTGCAATGTACTCCAATGCAAAGAATAATAAAATTAAAAGAAAAACAAATATCATTTCATCCTTTAATCGTGCATATCCTTTACGACTTGTTGTGTGGGGCAATTTTTGTGATTTTCTCAACCTTTGAAATCTTCTACTTTTTGCCTATAAAAATAGAGTCTTAGGCATAAATCACGGTAAATTTGTAACTGAATTAAATTCAAATAACTTACTTTCCATTCTGTAGATAATCGGTTCTTAACAAACCTTTTCCATTCGTCATCTTTCACTATTTTAGGTTTCAACAACTTCAATTTCTTTTTTGTGTTGACAGCCTTGATTTATGATCTGCCCACAACTCATGCATTCGACTAAGTATGCCATCTTTTCGAGTTTCATCAATTTGAAACTTTCGCTGCAATATTCTCAAAAATATAAAATATATAAGCTTTTATATCATATTATTAACATTAAATTATTTTAGGAATTCCAAGATAAGTATACCTTAACCAAATTCCAAAGCATTTGCTTAGTGTTTGCATCAACATCCTTCCAACACCTTATATCGATAGGCACAATCTCTCGTACAATTATTCCTATGGTTGAACTCAGTTCTACAGAAGCTTTTCCAATAGGTTGAGTCCTTTCATTATACTCAACCTCGAGACAGTCATTTTGTCTTGTTGCCATGACATTCATTCTTGTTGGGCCTCTTTTCTTCTTTTTAGCTTCATATATAAATAGAGTGAAATTTATAATAGTGCATTCAAACATATGATTTATAGCAAGAAAATAAAATATATATATAATACTATGAACATGTATTGATGCAAATAGACATGAATGTATAGTGATTTCTAAAATAATATAAAGAATATACATCACATACAATCATATATAACCAAAACTTGTAGTGTGAACTATTTTGACACCATACAAGACCAATATTTTCTTTTAAGAAGAACATTTACAATAATTTTGTAAACAATTGATAGTATTCTTATAACATGCATAAAACTAATAATAACCAAACTATATGTATATATAGATATATATATATATATAAAGTAAATCAATAAAAAAATGTTAGAATAATACAAAACCTGGTGCTACCGACTCGTGTTTCATCCAGATTACGTGAGATTGGCTTATGAGTAGATACTGAGTTGCTTTGTCTTTCATTTCTCATTTCATCATTTACTGTTTCATGGTGCTTTCTCTTTGTACCCTTTTTTCTCTTTTCCAGAAACTGAATTAAGAGAATGTAAAGGAAAATAAAAACAAATGCTAAAATAATTATTGAAATTGAATTGTTATCAGCTGTATAATGTAATAATAATTCAGATAAATTGTATTAGGATTAGTTTACCTTCTCAGCATAATGTTCAGCCATATTTCCCAAGTAAATGAGCAAGTCTGAAACTACCTTATATCAAGCTGCTAACAAAACAATGATAAAATTTCAATAATAGTAATAAATCTAAATAGTTGTAACAATTCTACAAATCCAAGGCATACCCCACAACAATTTAAAGAAGGAATTAGTATAACTCAATACAGTTCAAATTCACAAATATTTGTATAAAATCCAATAAAGACAGTTGATGAAACTAAAAGAAAATAACATGAAAAAAATTATCATTTATCTTTTTATCTATAATGTTTCTATTTAAAAAAAAAAAAAAAAGGTCATTTGAATACCTTAAAATTCTATACCCTCATAGTCCTTCCTTACACAAGTATCATCATCATCATCAATGGACTCAAGTTCAGATATTTCTACAGGGGTAGAATTTGAATTTGTATGTTCTTGGTACGTATCAAGTTCATGATAGGTCCTTGGTGTTGCCTTAAGTACTACATGCCAACTTGAATTATCATAATCTTGAAAGTAGAAAACTTGTTTTGCTTGTGATGCCAATATAAAAGGATCCATTTGCCATTGACTTTGTCGTTGGTTCAAATTCACTAAAGTCAATCCATCTACTTGTTTAACACCACTAACAGTATTGGCCCAATCACACTGAAATATAGGCACTCGAAATGTGCGTAATCGAGCAAAATAATATCTTTAGTAACCCCACGATAAGAAACCTTTCAAGCAATCACTACATTATCTTTTACACTAGATCTACAAACAATTTCCACTTCAATGTAAACACCACTATCTTGAGTGGACTTTTTAGCTTTCTTTGTATGAAAACGCATGCCATTAATAATATAGCCATTATATGACATTGCATGCAGTCTTGGACCTCTTGCTAATGACTTCAATGTGTCTGACACATTAGTGAAATTGTTTCGAGCCTTAATCTGTTGAAGATTCAAATAGACTTATTCATAAGTACATAAAGAATTATTCTAAGCTTAGATTTATATTTAATATTTATATTACCTTTTCAGATAACCATGAACTAAATGTCTCAGCATGCTTTTTATTTAGTTCTTAAACGTCCCATTGGAATCGCCTACATGATCTCTTTAATTCATCCATATGCAGTTTAAGATAATTGTGAAGTAGTTGTAAGACTCTGGAAGAAGATTTAGTCCTAGAACACAAAAATGACAGCATAATACTTACTCACGATATGGCTCAACTTCTGAAGTGTTTAATAATACATAATGGTGTGCAATTTTCAGCATAGATTCAAACAAAGTAAGTGGCTGCCCTTTCAAGATTGGACGTCCTTGGGTAATTGTTTCATCCAAAAATTCATCATTGCAATGATTTAATGCACCTACAACAGCTACTTTTTTCATGTATCCACTACAAAACCTAGCACACTTTTCAGCTAGATAACATTCATCTATGCATCCTTCAGGCCTAGCACGATTCCTAACATATCCTTTGAGTACCTTCATATACCTAAAAACAAATAACAAATTTAGACTAATAACCAATGATAAATAGCACTTATAAAAGAAGAAAAACATTCACCTTTCAAATGGATACATCTAACGGTATTGCACTGGTCCACACAATCTTGCCTCTCGACCTAAATGAGCTGTCAAGTGGACCATGATATCAAAGAAAGAAGGAGGAAAGTACCTCTCTAACAAGCATAATGTCTCAATGATATCCATCTCTAATTTCTCCAAGTTATTTTTATCAATAACTCTTTGACAAAGTTCATTATAAAATGCACATAGTCGAAATGTTGCCTTCCTTGGTCTATTTGGTAAAAGATCTCTTAATGTTACTAACAATAATTGTTGCATTAGCACATGACAATCATGCGATTTAAGGCCAATTATTTTACATTCTTTTACTAAAATGCAATTTGCAATATTTGAACTATATCCATTAGGGAACTTTAACTCATAAAGTCGTCTACAAAATATTTGTTTCTCTTTTTTCGATAGTGTGTGAGATGCTAGAGGCAAATAGTGTTTACTTCCTCTCTCTTAAGGATGCAACTCCTTTCGGATACCCATGTTCATCATATCCCTACGAGATTCCAATCCGTCCTTAGATTTTCCTTTCATGTCCAACAATGTTCCGATTATGCTGTCACAAATATTCTTTTCTATGTGCATGACATCCAAGTTGTGGCACAAATCTAATTCCTGGAATCAATAGAAATATATATATGTGTGTATGTATGTATGTATGTATGTGTATGTGTGTATGTGTGTATGTGTGTGTGTGTGTGTGTGTGTGTGTGTGTGTGTGTGTGTGTGTGTGTGTTTGTGTATAATCACAAAATAAGATTTAGATACTAAGAATAGAAAAATAGCAGTGACATTAAATTAGTGTCACCTTGCAATATGGCAAGTTAAAAAAAAAATTGACTTCTTTTTTCGTATGCATTTTGGTGTAGAATGTTGTTTTCTTTTCCTCTTCTTATCAAATTTGCCCCAATTATTTTGCACAACTTTTAAAGAAAGTAAAATTTCATCACCTTTTAAAGGCTTAGGAGGTCGTCGTGTTACCTCAACTCCATCAAACCAACCTTCTTTCTCACGATGACACGGATGATTTGGAGAAAGAAATTGTCTATAATCCAAATAAACCATCTTCTTACTATATGGTAGCCATTAGGAGCATGTGTTTGGACCACATATAGGACATGCTAATTCTCCTTTTGTGGTACATCCAGCTAGATTGCCATATGCTGGAAAATCATTTACTGTCCACATTAAAATAGCTTTTAATGTGAATGTAGTCTTACTTAAAGCATCATACATCTCTACCCCATTATTCCACAACTCTATCATATCATTTATAAGTGGCTCTATGTATACATCTGTGTCATTTCCTGGTTGTTTGGGTCTTGGTATCAACAAAGTTAGCATTATATTCTCCTCAGCCATACATGCCTATGGAGGAAGATTATATGTCACTAATAAAACTGGCCAGCAACTATATGTAGAACTCAATTGTTAAAAGGATTAAATCTATTAGCTGTTAGACCAGACCTAAGATTTCTTGGCTCTAATGCAAAATTGGGCCATTTTCTATTTATTGTGTCCCAAACCAATGAGTCAATAGGATGCCTCATTTTTCCATCTCAACTTTTATTAGCAAAGTGCCATCTTATTTGTTCTGCTTTTTCAAAGGACATAAACATCCTTTTGATTCTTAGCATTATTGGGAAATAATGCAAGATTTTATTAGGCACTCCTTTTCGAATCTTATTATTCCATTGGTTTACTTTCCATCTTGAGGAATGACACTTAGGACAAGTATCCAAATCTACCTTGTCTTTTATAAAAAGACAACAATCATTAACACATGCATCAATCTTTTTGTACCTAGTATCAAAATCCTTTAATAATTTTTCAATATTGTACAAAGAATCGGGTAACATGTTATCCTTTGGTAACATATCTTGAATAATCTCTAGAAGTTCATTAAAGCTCTTATCTGACAAACCATGAGTAGTTTTATGCTTATATAAAACTACAGATGTTGAAATTTTGGTGTAATTTGAGCAATTTGGATATAAAGGAGTTTCCGCATCTTTCAACTTTTGTAAGAAAACATTTTCTTCCAAGTTTTCTTGAGTGTCATCAAGATGGTCATATTCATTATTTATGACCGAATCATTTGGAACATAGACATCTTTAAACATTCTATAAGTCTTTGTCATATTGACATCTATATGTGGATAAGATTTATTTGGAACTTCTCCATGAAGAACCCAATTATCATATGTGGGATCCATCTCATTTATCACTAGGTGTTCATATACTAATTCAGCATATTGGTGGCAAAGGCAACGACATGTCTTACAAAGGCATATAATCTTCGTAGGATTTCCTAAGTTATCAATAGTTGCATTAACAAAATTTTGGCTCCTTCATGATATTCTTTAGAAAATCTACATTCTAGAAGAAAAATGAAAAAAAAAAAAAAATAAGTGAATATGAAGGCTTAAAGAAATTTCTTATTGACATTTATTGTAGTGTTTGAGATTAAAACCTATTTAGCTTCACCCACTCTTTATCCATCAATGTAAATGTACTTGTGATGATAACCTGATTTCATAAATTACATAACTTTAGTTCAAATAAAAGGAGTATCTATTATTAGCCAAACATAAAAAGAGTATCTATTTTTTTTTTTTAAGGAATAAAAACAGTATCTACTAGCATAGCATACATCATCATCATCATACATTCAATAAAATTTTGGGTGATATGATGCAAATAACAATAAGGAATGAGTATATCAATGGCATGTTTATACCTCACAAGAATATGGAGTTAATTGCCTACAAACTTGTCAAATTTGCTTGTCAAATTGAATAGACTAGTTTCATTTTCAAATGCAAGAATGTATCTATATATAATGGCTAGAAAAATAAAATTCAGTTTGTAGGAATAAGATACAATAAACTCTAAATTAGGCCAAGAGTGAAAGACTATATACAATTATTAATCAATAAGTCCCCACGAGACCATATAATTATGTAACCTAAAATTTAATCTTTCATATTATATTAGATTTCAAACTCTTGACGGTTCACTCCTACAAGCATTAACTTTAGTTATACTCAATAGAACTTTTTGTAATTTAAGAACCAAAAAGATCCCATTTTGCTTTTCTTTTTATATTTCTATAACACACCAAGTTCTTCATTGCTATAACCAATAAATAAGTATAAATACACAAAAACACCAACTTCACCACAAGACACATATACAAGCTCAAAATTTTCCACAAGAAAGCAAAAATTCAATGCAAACAATACAAAACATATAAAACATTTTAAAGGGCAATCCAATGAAGGGCTCACAAACCTTTAATGTTTTCTTTCACTTTCTTCGGATTGGTTTTAACAGGGTTGTTCAAGCTGAAACAAAAAGAAGAGTTTCAAAAGGCAAAGATTCTTTTTTAGGCTATCTGCTCTTGCCAATTCTCGCTCGCATTAGATCCTAGGATCAAAGCGATTTATGGAAGTTAAAGTTGTAATATTAATCAATTGTAATGATATTACTGGTTAAAACCAATCTTTTGATGTATAAACGACACACAAACAATGGGAGAGATAAGCTTTTCTTTCAACTGTTGAACAAGAGGTAATAAAGTTAACTTGTCTTGAAACTCCACTTCTTTGGGCTATAATTTTAAACTCCTCCAAATACTCAACATTCTCCCTCAGCTGTTTATCATACCCACCTGCAAAAGCAAAGCTAGGTATATAATCTATCTGTAAATTTAAATAATACTGAATATTAGCATATATATATATCAAAATACTGAATATTAGCAAATAAGATGAGTTCCTTCCATTTGAATATTGACTACTACTTGGAACTTTATTAGCTTTACTTCATCATATATATTGACTACTTGCAAAATGTATATCATAATACTGAATATTAGTAAATAAGATGAGTTCCTCCCATTTGAATATTGACTACTGCTTGGAGCTTTATCAGCTTTACTTTATCATTTCACTGTTAGCCATGTACTTCACAAAATTCAAAATTGTTAGTAATGACTATTCCATTTCAAGGCTAAATTTAGTTAATCAAATTCTAACCAACCCTTAACACAAATCATTTTACTTATCACCCAACTAAATCGCATTTGGACTCCTTGGAGGTGGCCTTAGCACCAAATAATGGATATACATATATATTTGAAATAATAATGATGACATATACTTGATAGAAAACAACATTGCTTGACTTGTAAAAAGCAAAACATGGCCTCACTAGATATGTTTTTTCTTTTTCACTCAGAAATTTCCTTAACTTACATTATTATAAACTATTACTTAAATATGAAATTATAAATTAATGGCAAAAAGTGGAGTTGTCATCAAACTTATAAGATATAAGGATCAAACCAAAATGCCAGATAACATACCTACATCCCTTCTTTTACTCTCAACAGTTGTTCGTTCTTCTTCTTGCCTTTTGGTCACCTAACTTACTGGGTATCTTCTCCTACAGAGAATATAAGTTGTTTCATAATAAGTCTTATCGAAAGCAGTAGACAGATGCAGAAAATGGTTCTTTAAAGGATAATATATACCCTAAAAAGCAAAATGATAAAAGTAAGAAGTTGAAAAAGATTGGAGGACCATACAGAAAGCTATTGACATTTTTTCTTTACACAACAAGGAAGCAGAGGACAACCTAAGTGCCAGCTTACTGATCACTGATTTACCAACCTTTACTTTCAGTCAGTGCAATTAAAGCAAAGTAGACAACACACGTAACTAACCCAAACGAGCCACTAGGGGCAAAGAGCTTAATGAACTGTGAGGCTTCAACAAAGCAAAGCACAAAGGGTGGATAAGGGGCAGATATACAGGGCTCCCCTGTATCAAAACAACTAAACAATGCAATACAAAATCAGTATCACTATCAAAACAGGATGAGACAGAGTTCTTATCAATCTCAACAAATATGACAATACCACTAATCTCACAATACTTCTAGTATTATAATACTAACAATTATCATAAACAAAACAACATAATATTTCAATTTGAAAAAACAAAAAATAAAAATCTGCCCACCTTGAATATGTTAGTACATGCAGTAGGTTGAAAACTCCACTGAAACTGTTGACATAAAAACACACAAATATTCAATACATCAATATATCTACTAACCGAGAATTTTGTTATTTCAAATCATGATGTTCATCAAATCAAATACTTCAGTCAACACATTCAAATCCAAATCCATGGAATAGATTCAAGAAGTAAGATCAACAAACTAGGCCAGAAAACACATCCAAAATGGGGACAAAGAATAGAAATCGTTAGTCGAAAAAAAAGAGTATATATTGATCTGGATTAAAAAACCTAAACGAGAAGAGAAACAAAGGACGTACTTATTTTGGAATGAAAAGAGATGAGAGAAACCTAGTTGAGAAGCCTAACAACCAATTCAAGAGCAAAGATCCCAAAAAACACCATACAGTATACCTTTAATCCTATAAATACTGAACAAAACATAGGAAATACTAAGTATAATTATACTTTGGGTGTTTGTTTGTATATCAGACAACGAAAAACATAGCTACTGTCACAAAAAATCAGTAAAAGTTGGATGAAAATGAAGCACAAATTAGAACAGAAAGCCAAGCAATGAGAGTGAACTAGATAACTCCACAAAGAAAGCTTTTTCATTTTGTTTTCATGAAATCTTGTCAACCAATATTGGGTTTTGTTAAAACAAATAAAAAATTAACTAGTTTTGGTGGGATTGTACAAGCAAATTAAGGAGGCAGGAAAAATAAGGAGGGAAAGACAAGGAACTGGTGTGAAACCAAGTGTTTATTAGTTTTATATAAATGTATTATTTTATAGTATTGAATTGTAGCCACTTATTTATACAAGCAAGTACCATTGAATATTTTACTTGATTTTTACGGGATTTTATAACATAATGCCTTGGTTTTCCACTTTTGTCCATTGCTTTTACGGGATGCAATAAACAAAAGCCATGATTATGGTTTTGCAACAATAAAAAATTATACTTTATTGCATAGTTGTATTTTAACGAGACTTTTTAGTCTTATGCCGTAAAGTTTCTGTCCTGAATAATTAGTTTTCTTGTAGTGAAAAGATTTTATAAGATAAAAATGGAAGGTTTGGTCTTACGTAAGGGAGTATTCACTTACGAATATATATGTGTATGTGTGTGAAAATTAAAAAATATAACTAAAAATATTTATAATGAATTGCAATAAAATTAAATCACCATTTACCTATCCTCTATATTCAAATTTTGCATGTAAGGAGAAGAAGAATTGTTTAGGGTGTGAACAAATATTATTGAGGGTTATTTTGGAATATTGAATAGTGTGAAGAGAAAAATATTATTAATTTTATTATTAGTTAATGGGTGTAGGAAAAAAGTTATTTAAGTAGCAGTAAACACAACCACTATCATATTATATTTACAATCAAATGGTTTATTTATGATAATGAACTTGAGCCAATAATGGCCGCTAAACTAAAATGAACAAGAGTTAATCAAGTCACAATCATTCACATGGTTCATATTGAAATGTGAGTGAAGTGAAAGGATTTGACAATTATCAATGTAAACCCCTAGTTCCGATTCTTAATCTCCTAGCGAGTGAAACTAGATTGTGAAGTTAAATAATAAATCTAGTTAGTGTTAATCCAAATCGAATTATCGAAGAGCGAACGCTCGTTTGAGAATATTACTATAATTAAATTAGTAAAGAAAAATATTAATGAAGAGTAAAATAACTCATCCGCAAATAAGAGACAAGTTAAAGAAAACAATATGAGTAATTACACAATTGAGAATTTAGAATGTGTTATTTAGAATGGATAGTTAATCACTAATTTAAACTTAGTTAAAGAGGTGGACGATAGTCAAAACAAATCAAAGGGACAAGCTTGATGTTATATGTACTTTTCGGGCTCATTAAATGGGCTGGTAAAAGTCCAATTTAGGCCCATTTCAGACCCAATAAGGTCAACCCAGTCAAAGCCCATCAGACGAGGCTCAGATATCAACTCCAGGCCCAGCAAAAGGTATAGCTCATCTCAGCATCCTGTCAGCTCGCTGCAACGAGCTCGTTTCACAGCTCACCTCATGCACAGCTCGTCTCTCAATGAGCTCGAGCTCAAGACCGCCATAGACACGTCAGCTCGTCCAAAAGCGTAATAAATGCAGTATCTTCCAGAAACAGGCAATTACCAAGTTCAACCATGATTCTCTCTCCGAATATGGTAATTACCCAGACAAACCATGATTTCCTTATCAAATATGGAAGTCTATTCAAAATCAAATTCAAATCAACCTTATCTCGAGATAATTACAGTAGTTTCCTGATATTATTCAAATATATTAGGAAGCATAATTATTGTATAATTCTCTTCCTTATTTTTCCTGATTATTTGGGAAGTGTAATTAATTCAGGATTCTTTTCCTGATTTGCTACAACCAGAATTGTAACACCTCTTTCTCTATAAATAGGGATTAAGATCATTGTAACATCATTAGAGAATAATCAATAACATACTGTCACTCTGCAGAATTTAAGAGACAGACAGTCGTGGACGTAGGCTAATTATTGCCGAACCACGTAAAAGCTTTGTGTTCCTTGTTTGATTCTCGGTTCTAGCTTGTGTTCTTTCTTGGTATTTGTGTTTTCTCACGTTGATTGCAGGTATTGGGTATTGATTACTTGTCGACTGAAATCTAACGTCGACATTTTGGCACTAGAATGAGGGCCCAAACTGCAATCTTTTTAGTCTCAACTCATCGATTTCCGATATGGCAAAGACCAGATCAAACAGGTTCCTTGGAGATGATGACCAAGAGAAGAGTCACATGAACCAGTCCCAACAGAATGTCCAGCCCACGCAGGACGCACCCATGCATGTTGCAGGAACGTCCCATGGACAGGCACTGGGCGCCGCGACAGGCATCCCTCCTTTGCCTCCCCGTCAGACCGTTCCAATTGCCCCATTAGCTGAAGGGCAGAATGTGCTGATCCAGAGGCAAGAAGCGCTGGAGGATACGGTCAGACAACTCACAGAGGCCGTTAATATGTTGGTACAAACTCAGGTACAGAACATGCCCAGGGTTGATGTTCAGGTTCCAAGGCGTGTACCCCAGCAGCATGAAGCAATGCAAGTACCTGACAGGCTGGCAAGGGAAGTCCCGCGACCTACAGGCTCAGCTCGCTCCTCCAATGCGCGCTCTAGGGCTGGAAGACACCCTGTTCGGGAAGAAAGGGAGGTCGCGCGCCCAGATAGCCTGGTGGAAAGGCTAAGCCAGGGTGGAAATCTACAAGCAGAAGTTGGACACGATAGAGCCAGAGTTGCAGCTCGGCGACTTAATGATGAGCGCAGACAAGGAAGATCCTATCAACCTGACGGTCTGTTCGAAGAAGACGAAAGGTATGATCCGGAGCACCCTGCCCCTAGTCATGATCACAGGCGGAGGTACGAGCTCCGAGATCCGCAGGTAGAAGAGCTCCTTCAGAGGGTCCAGCAGTTAGAGGCACGACCTGGAGCCCCGAAGCAGCGTGGGTATTATGGGGGAAGGACTCCCTTCACGAGGGAGATTGAGACACAGCCTCTCCCCCCGAGGTTCAAGATGCCAAGCATCCAGCAGTATAATGGGGACAGTGACCCCTATGATCATCTCGACGCTTTCAACGTTTAGATGGACCTGCAGTCAGGAAGTCCGATGGTAAAGTGTCGAGTATTCCCAGCTACATTGGGGGATATTCCGAGGACGTGGTTCAAGAATCTCCCAGCTCGCAGCATAGGAAGTTGGGAACAATGCCAACAGAAGTTCGTTGGTCAATACAGGGCACTAAGAAGACAGCTCGCTCCATCCTGCCACCTAGCCACCATCTTTCAGCGTCAGGGTGAGTCGTTGAAGGAATACATCACAAGGTTTAGACGCGAGGTCGCTAATGTTGAGCATCCATCAGATGAGAGTATACTGACAGCGATCTCAGCTGGGCTGCGCAAGGATGGAAAGTTATACGAAAGCATTTACAAGTCCCCGGTGAAGGATCTGGGGGAATTCTATGAGCGAGCTGCGAAGGGGATTAGGTGGGAAGAGACCTTCGGCCCGAAAAAACTGAATTAGAAGAATGAAGCGGGCAGTTCCAGCCAGCCAAAGAGGAGAAGCAATGGCAGGAACAAAGAAGGAAGAAATAGTGGCTCGAGTCACCAGATCGCCAAGAAAACAAGAAGAGAGCCAAGGTATGAGCGACCTCAGCGTCAAGGTCACCATGAAGGATACAGCGTCCTGACGGCATCACCGGACAGGATTTACGCTGCGGAGAGAAATAAAGAGGATTTTGGGAGGCCCAATCCTATAAGGGCTCCCGTTCATCAAAGGGATCAAAACAAGTTCTGTGCCTATCATAATGAGGTCGGGCACAGTACTTCAGATTGCTGGGCGTTGAAGAACGCCATTGAGAAATTGATCAGGCGAGGTCGCTTGGGAGACTATGTAGCAAGACCCGCAGACTCGCGACCTCCATAACAACGACCTCACCATCAACAGCCAACACATTAGCATCAGCCCCAACGAGCTTCCGAGCCAGATCACGAACCTGCGGTAAGAACCATTTTTACCATTTATGGTGGCCCCCATATCGCAGGAGACTCCAACAGATCGCATGAGAGGTATGTCCGAGAGGCAAATCATTCTTTTCAGCTCAATGGGTCAGAAGGACCTACAAAAAAGGCAAAGCCGACCTCGGACGAGATTGTATTTACAGATGAAGATGCAAGAGGAGTGATCTGGCCTCATAACGATGCGTTGGTCGTGCGAGCTAAAATCAGCAACATGGAAGTTAGGCGCATCATGATTGATACTGGAACCTCGGTGAATGTGATGTATCAGAGTTGTTTTGATCAGATGGGGCTGCGAGCAGAACAAATGGTCCCCTGAGCCTTTATTCGGATTCACTGGAGACGCTATAGTACCAGTGGGGCAGATTAAGTTGCCATTGACTCTTGGGGAGGCAGGTCGTCAGGCAACGACCCTGACAGACTTCTTGATCATTGATTGCCCATCAGCATATAATGTGGTCCTCGGGAGACCTGCCATGAACGAGTTGGATGTGGTTACTTTGACCAGAACTCTCACAGTTAAGTTCCCAACTCCTAATGGCATCGGATGTATTCGAGGAGAGCAGCACTTAGCTCGACGCTGCTATGAAGATGCTGTCAAAATGCGTGTAAGAGGAAAGAAGGTGAACGTGGTCTCAGGGGGCGAGCCACGAGCTATGACTGAGAAAGGAATCAGTCTCGACCTAGACCCTCGCGAGGTAGATGCAGACCGAGCTACAGTGCCAGTTGAGGAATTAGAAGATGTACAAGTCAGGGAGGTTGATCCAGAGCGATGTTTGAAGCTGGGAAGAGGATTAGCTCCAGAACTAAAAACCCAGCTCGCTGACTTCCTAAGGGCGAACTTAGATGTGTTTGCATGGAATCATGAGGACATGGTGGGAATAGATCCAAAGGTGATGTCTCACAGGCTTAACATTGATCCTCACTTCAAACCAGTTCGTCAGAAGAGAAGAGCAATGACAGGGGAACGTTACTTAGCGCTAAAGGAAGAGGTAGACAAGCTGCTGGTTAACAAGTTCATCAGAGAAGCCTACTACCCGACCTGGGTTGCCAATCTCGTACTAGTGAAAAAGAAGAACGGGAAGTGGAGGACTTGCATCGACTTCACTGACCTAAATAAGGCGTGCCCTAAGGATAGTTTTCCCCTGCCAAGGATAGACCAGCTCGTGGATGCTACTGCTGGCCACGAGCTTCTGAGCTTCATGGACGCATATTCGAGATATAACCAGATCCCAATGAAACTTGAGGACGAAGAGCACACCTTATTCATGACTGATCGAGGATTATATTGCTACAAGGTGATGCCCTTCGGTTTGAAGAATGCTGGAGCGACCTATCAACGCTTGGTGAACATGATGTTCGAAGAGCAGATCGGAAATGTAAACTCCTAGCTCTGACTTCTAAAGTCCCAACGTTAGGAATCAAGTTAGAGAGATAAAATATAACTCTCTACGTTTAATTGATTTAATTTCCTAGCCTCCGAAATTTATTCATTTAGAATGCGACGAAATTCGTCGTATTAAAAAGTTTAGTAACGTCCCAACGAAAATCTAAGTCAAGAAATCCAAGATGTTAGTGAATGATAATCGAATTAAAATTCGATTAAAAAGAGAGAGTCAAGATTAATGAAATAAGCTTAACGTTTTAAAAAAAAAAATAAATTCTTGCGAGACGAGAATTTGAATCGAATAGAAGCGAAATAGACACGGGAGACCATGAGGGGTAATCGTGAAAGAGCACTAAGAAGATGATGAGTTGAATGAGAATTAAAGAAAAGAAATGGGACAAGATGCAAATATTAGAAGATGGTCAATATAAATAACAAGACTTAGGGCTGAATTTTCAGCAGAAAATTTCAGCCCATTCAGTCACCAGCAGCCTTCCTTCGAGAGAAACCGAGAGGAGTCGAGAGAAAGAGAGCAGGGGCTGCTGCCGGGAACCAAAAGAGAAGACCAGAAGGGAGAAGAGAAGCAGACCAGAAGGGAAAGGCTAGAGGCAAGGAAGAAGAAGACAGCAGCAGCAACCAAAGCAGACTCCCGTGCACCAGTAGCTCGCGCGACAGTACAGGTCGCGATTTCGGGCAGCTCGCGTGAGGAGGATTCAGAGGCCGTGAACTGCAGCAAACTGGGCAGCAAAGGAAGAGAAGAGGGAGGAGACACGAAGGAGAAGGAACACCAGCTGCTGGTCGAGCAGAAAACGAGCAGAAACAGAGCAGAAACGGCACCAGACGCGAGCTGGAACAGAATAGCGACGGGGTGCAGCGAGCTGGTCGGTCAGGGAAGAAACAACCTCCCAACCAGCCTTCCATCCCCTTAATCAACCTCTTAGGGTCCCTAGTAAGTCTCTCTCAACTCCCCAAACAAAGAACCAAGTAAGAGAAGCAAGTTTCTTAATCCTTTCTTGCTGAAAATTTCAGCAGTGCTGCTGAGAAGTTACTGCAGAATTTTTGTTGGTTTATGTGATTAGATTGCTTGTAAATCTTGTTAGAACCTTAGGAGATTGTTATAGAATCATCAAGGATGAGTTTTGGGTGTAATTGATGCCATAGCTTGATGTAAATGGGCTGTTACACCCTCCCTCAAAATGAAAACCGAGAGTAGAGTTTTAGGAACACCAAGTGATTGAGAAAAGTTTTGAGTGAATTTTGAGCACTCTAATGACCAAGTTAGATTTATGTTTGTGTTAGACACTTGAAGGGCAGTAGTTAGACATTGAAATTAGATGGTTTCGAAACCAATTTCAAGTATAAAAGAGGTTAGATAAGTTAAGAAATTGTTGAAGTTGAAAAAGAGGAAAAATTGACAATGTGAGAACCCGAGCTCAAATCTTGAGCTATAAGAGACCTGACCATGTTTGGCTTATTTGGGGATGTTCTACACCTCAAATGATGCCTAGGAACCATAGAAAACCATAGGTTTTGGAACGGATCGAATCCGATAAAAATTGTGCAAGTTATGCCCAATATAGTGCCGTTAGAGCTTTGAGAAGTGAAATGGCTATCCGAATGCAATTTTTATTGCATGGTTTGAGTTTGATTCATCATTATTAGTTAAATGAAGCTTAGCTATGGAAGAAAAACTAGCGTCGCTAACTCAAAACCAAGAGTTTGCAAAACGGGCACTTAATTGCGCCCGAAAGTGTCCAAAACGGACGTTTTTCTTAGATTTGACATAGCAAACGATGGAGTTTCTCGATGAAACTTTACGGACGACTTAGTTATGTGATAAGGAGATGCTAGAAAAAGGAACGGAGGTGAAACCATGGCTGGTTTCAATTCTGTTTTTCGTGGTCAACCGTATAATTAAAAAAGTTGACTTTTTGTTTTAAGCTTTTGGAGACCAAACGAAACATATGGGGATGATCCTAGGGGTCTAGAAGTAAAACTTTTACAAAGAAATCGAAGTTAGAGAGTTTCGGTTGAGTTAGAAACAAGTTAGGAGATTATATAGAGAAAATGGGTCTTAATTGAGATTATTAACCTTGAAGTTGAGATTCTCAACTTTTCAAATTATCACTAGTGATGATGAGATCATGTTGTGTAGGTGACGAGCACGTGAGCGGCGTCCAGGAGCCTCATCGAGACGCTTGACGCGGCCTCGAGGTAAGTGGTTCGCCACTTAATAGCTTTTTAAATGGTCATGCAATTTCTTGATGATGTTAAATGACTATAGTAGCTATGTAATAAAGGAAATCGGAAATAATATATAATGATATAGTTAAAAGTTAAGCGTATGGATTCCTATGTAATCCATATGTTTCTAGAAAATGATTATGAGTTGTATGTAGAGAAAATGAACTAAGAAAGTTTTCAGAAGATGTAAAACTAGTGAGTTTTGTGCTTTTGCACTTGAAGAAATTGATTATAAAACCCATGTATATGCCTTAAGAGGTTATGAGAGTTAGTGCTACGTGACGACGCAGAAAATTCCGTCCGTAGTCGCTCAGAGTATAGAGAAATTAGCACTACGAGACGACGCAGAAAATTCCGTCCGTCGTTGCTCAGTTTCCTAGAAAATATAAGCGCTACGTTGCGATGCAGAAAATTCCGCATTGTAGTTGCTCAGTGATAAGATTTAGCGCCCTACGTACGATGCAGTAAATTCCGTAACGTAGTGGTTGAGATACCTTAGTAAGCTTCACGTTGGCGTTAGTTTTAATCGCTCGTGATGGTTAGAATGTTTAAAGGATATACATGGGGGTTTTGAAAGAAATCATAAAACAAATGATAAATTGTCATGTTAGTGTATGTGATATTATATCTTCGTTGCACTAACTTATTTGTTTATTTTGTAGCTATTTATATTTAATTGTGTGCCACCGCGGACGACAGGTCATCATCATTTTGTTGTATATATATAGGTGGGCGATCTATGATATGTGATGATGTAAAACTTTATGGATGAGATGGATATGTAATTGAGAAACAAATATTCATATTTTGAAATTGTATATTTGTAAATATTCATGCATTTGATATATATGATGCATCTAGATATATTCTACATGAGTTCGTACTTGTGAAAAGAGAATTGGGTGTTGATGTTGCATGTTTGTAAAAAAAAAAAAAAAAAATGATGATGATTTGTGCATGTTTGGGAATAAAGAAGTTGGGAGGAATTGAGGTTTTAGTCGAAGTGTAGATTTCTTGACAGGTAAATTTTGGTTTATCAAAAATGCAGCCGTTATGCTGCCGAAAATTTTATAAAAATATTTGAAATAGAATCGAGAAAAATTTTATCACTCCCAACTAGTTTAAAAGAAAACTGAATTTTTGAGACCAAACGAGTAAACCGGTTGAAGAAAGTTAGGGTTCGCTTCTCGGATTTCTTCGATTCGACAAGTCGGTTTCGATAAGTCCGTTGAAGTGCCCGGCAGGATCCTCCAGACAAGAGCTTAGATAAGGTCTGGGAAGGGTCCTGTCAGGAAAGACCATGGAGGTCTATGTCGATGACATGCTAGTGAAATCCAAGCAGATAGGTGACCATGTTCGCGACCTGGGAGAGATGTTTCAGATCCTGAGGAGCTACCTGATGAAATTAAATCCGTTCAAATGTGCGTTTGGAGTAGCTTCTGGGAAGTTTCTGGGCTTCATGGTCAACAGTAGAGGAATTGAAGCAAACCCTGAGAAGATCAAGGCATTGATCGACATGAGATCTCCAGCCAGGGTGAAAGACGTGCAGAGCCTCAATGGCCAGGTCGCAGTATTGAGCAGGTTCATTTCGAAAGCTACAGACAAGTGTGTCCCTTTCTTTGATATTCTGAAGAAAGCGAATAGCTTCGAGTGGACTGAGTAGTGTGAAACAACCTTCCAATAGTTGAAGGAATATATGGGGCGAGCTCCACTTCTTTCCAAGCCCAAAGAAGATGAAAAGCTGATCTTATACTTGGGAGTGTCGAAGCAAGCTCTGAGTGCTGCACTTGTGAGGGAAGAAGAAAAGACACAGCTTCCGGTGTATTATGTAAGCAAACGGTTACAGGATGCTGAAACCAGGTACTCGCAGATGGAGAAACTAGCTTACTGCCTGGTAATTGCATCAAGGAAGCTGCGACCTTATTTCCAAGCTTATACAATTGAAGTCCTCACCCAATACCCGTTAAAGCAAATCTTGCAAAAAGCGGACACCTTAGGTCGTCTGTTGAAATGGGCAGTGGAGCTCGCACAGTTTGATATTCAGTTCAAGCCAAGAACGGCTATCAAAGCCCAAGCTTTAGCAGACTTCATTGCGGAGTTTACAGGACCTGTGGATGATGAAGCTGAGTCTTCTGAAGGTCCAGCTTGGGAGCTATATATTGATGGATCATCAAGCGAGCAGAGAGTTGGAGCTGGAATTTTACTGATCAGTCCTAAGGGCCACAAGATCCTTTGTGCTCTAAGGTTTGGCTTTCAGGCGACAAATAATGAGGCTGAGTATGAGGCTCTGCTCGCGGGACTGCGTTTGGCTAAGGAGATGCGAGCTGAGCGTTTGAAAGTCTTCAGTAACTCACAGCTCGTTGTCGACCACGTATTGAGGGAATATCAAGCTAGAGGACCAAAAATGGCCCTTTACCTCCAGAAAGTTCACGAGCTGCTAGGTGCATTTCAGAAGTACGAAATGAAACAGATCCCGCGAGCTCAGAACTCGCATGCTGATGCACTAGCTCGCCTCGCGACTACGCGAGACGCAGATTTCCTTGGGGCGATCCCAGTTGAGTTTCTACCAGCTCCAAGTACGGAGGAAAAGAGTATGACGATGGCCATAACCGTACAACCTAGCTCTTGGATGAGCTCGATCCTCAATTATTTGCAAGATGGAAAGCTGCCAAGTGACAAGCTGGAAGCCCGGCGTTTGCGAGCTAGAGCAGCCAGATATTGCATCTATGATGATGCACTGTACAAGAAGGGGTTCTCAGCTCCACTGCTAAGATGCATTGATGGCCCTGAATGTGAAACAGTACTGAGGCAAATACATGGAGGCCATTACGGGTACCACACTGGGGGGCTGTCTCTAGCTCAAAAAGCACTTCGTCAAGGCTTCTACTGGCCCACCATGAGGCAGGACGCCATCAACTTAGTAAAGAAATGCGACAAGTGTCAGAGGTTTGCCCATATTCCGCGAGCTCCACCGGCTTACCTCCAACAGATGGTGAGCCCATGGCCCTTTGCTATCTGGGGGATGGATCTGATTGGGCCTCTGCCAATGGCTCGGGGAAGATGCAAACATGCGGTGGTCGCGATAGATTACTTCACCAAGTGAGCGGAAGCAAAAGAGTTAGCTAAAATCTCCACAACAAAGATTGAGAAGTTTGTGTGGAGCAACATTATTTGCAGATTCGGAGTCCCACAGCAGATCGTGACTGATAATGGGACCCAGTTCGCTGGTGACCAGTTTCTCAGGTTCTGCAACGACCTCAAGATCGTTAAGAGCTTTTCAGCAGTGGATCATCCACAAGCCAATGGCCAAGTTGAAGCAGTGAACAAGATCATCAAGCAGACCCTGAAGATGAAACTGGAAGCAAAGAAAGGAGCATGGGTAGATGAGCTTCAAAAAGTATTGTGGTCTTACAGAACCATAGCTCGCAGCTCTACTTGCGAGACCCCATTCTCAATGGTATATGGATCCGAGGCTATGATCCCAGCTGAGTTTGAAGTTACCTCGCAAAGAAGAGCAACCTTCAATCCAAACAACAACGATCAGCTACTTGCAACAAACCTGGACCTGCTTGAAGAGCACCGGGAAACGGCCAGGCTAAGGGTAGCTGTCTATCAGTAAAGAATAGCGAGGTACTACAACAAGTATGCTCGGATTCGCAGATTCAATGTAGGAGACTTAGTATTGCGTCTCATTCTGCCTGGAGCCCGCAAGCCAAGTGATGGATCCTTAGGCCCGAACTGGGAAGGACCATATATTGTCACAGCAAGCTTGGGGAATGGGGCTTATCATTTAGCTAACAATGAAAATTGAGCTGAGGTCCCTCGAGCATGGAATGTCGAACATCTCCGCCCTTATTATCAGTAAAACTCTTTGTAATATGTAATTCAAAATTATTCTAGTTAATGAAAGCTCCATTTCCCCAACTTGTGACTCAATTCATTTCACTATGGCAAACGGGCTGCGAGCTAAAAAGCAAGTGACTAAGTGTCCTTGCATAGCTCGCCAATGAGCCTAAAAAGCAAGCGAGGTGACGACCCCTGCATAGCTCGCTAAAAGTAAAGAGCCAAAAAAGCAAGTGACTAAATGTCCTTGCATAGCTCGCCAATGAGCCTAAAAAGCAGGCGAGGTGACAACCCTTGCATAGCTCGCTAAAAGTAAAGAGCCAAAAAAGCAAGTGACTAAGTGTCCTTGCATAGCTCGCCAATGAGCCTAAAAAGCAGGCGAGGTGACGACCCCTGCATAGCTCGCTAAAAATCAAGAGCCAAAAAAAAGCAAGTGACTAAGTGTCCTTGCATAGCTCGCCAATGAGCCTAAAAAAGCAGGCGAGGTGACGACCCCTGCATAGCTCGCTAAAAATCAAGAGCCAAAAAAGCAAGTGACTAAGTGTCCTTGCATAGCTCGCCAATGAGCCTAAAAAGCAGGCGAGGTGACGACCCCTGCATAGCTCGCTAAAAGTAAAGAGCCAAAAAAGCAAGTGACTAAATGTCCTTGCATAGCTCGCCAATGAGCCTAAAAAGCAGGCGAGGTGACAAACCTTGCATAGCTCGCTAAAAGTAAAGAGCCAAAAAAGCAAGTGACTAAGTGTCCTTGCATAGCTCGCCAATGAGCCTAAAAAGCAGGCGAGGTGACGACCCCTGCATAGCTCGCTAAAAGTAAAGAGCCAAAAAAGCAAGTGACTAAATGTCCTTACATAGCTCGCCAATGAGCCTAAAAAGCAGGCGAGGTGACAACCCTTGCATAGCTCGCTAAAAGTAAAGAGCCAAAAAAGCAAGTGACTAAGTGTCCTTGCATAGCTCGCCAATGAGCCTAAAAAGCAGGCGAGGTGACGACTCCTGCATAGCTCGCTAAAAATCAAGAGCCAAAAAAAAACAAGTGACTAAGTGTCCTTGCATAGCTCGCCAATGAGCCTAAAAAAGCAGGCGAGGTGACGACCCCTACATAGCTCGCTAAAAATCAAGAGCCAAAAAAGCAAGTGACTAAGTGTCCTTGCATAGCTCGCCAATGAGCCTAAAAAGCAGGCGAGGTGACGACCCCTGCATAGCTCGCTAAAAATCAAGAGCCAAAAAAAACAAGTGACTAAGTGTCCTTGCATAGCTCGCCAATGAGCCTAAAAAAGCAGGCGAGGTGACGACCCCTGCATAGCTCGCTAAAAGTAAAGAGCCAAAAAAGCAAGTGACTAAGTGTCCTTGCATGGCTCGCCAATGAGCCTAAAAAGCAGGCGAGGTGACGACCCCTGCATAGCTCGCTATAAAAATCAAGAGCATAAAAAGCAAGTGACTAAGTGTCCTTGCATAGCTCGCCAATGAGCCTAAAAAGCAGGCGAGGTGACGATCCCTCATAGCTCGCTATAAAAATCAAGAGCATAAAAAGCAAGTGACTAAGTGTCCTTGCATAGCTCGTTAATAATGAGCCTAAAAAGCAGATGGCTAAGCGCCTCTGCATAGCTCGTCAGCATTTTAACAGTCCAGTTGTACTTACAAAATTTTAATAATTGTTAGATTAAGTAATTGCTTTGATTATTATCAGATTTTAAACTTATTGATTATCAGCTCACAAGAAATTTGATAACTCTAAAAAATTGAAGATCACGAAATAAGTTATACACATAGCTTAAATGCATTCAAACACAGAAAGAGTAATGAAAGAAATTTCATTAAAATATAAGAGTTGTTTACAAATAAAAAGCTGAAAAAATACAAATAAAAAGAAAAGAAAGCAAGTTGTCAATCTCGAACTGAAGGGCCTGGGTCTGTTGAAGGTTCTTCATGTGAAGGAGGTGCGCTAGGGAGATCAAGGTCGATAACTGGCTCAGCTTGAGAGGTCGTGCCAAGAGCTTGCTCTGAAGGAATTAGACCAGCTGAGGATGAGGTAGCTCGTGATTTGAAATCCTCAACGGTTTCAAGTCCTATATCCCCGAAGATAGAAAAATCCATTTCCGGGTGGGACGTCCACAATGTGAAGAGAAAATCACGACCTGTTCTTTCCTCAGCCTCGTCCCTTGCATCTGCAACTTGCACCTCCAATTCTCGAGCAGCCTGCTCTCTGAAGACTGTTAGCTCCTCGAAGGTATTGTCGGCAAGCTGGTTAACGTCCTCAGCGTTTTTTTGAACGGCTTCTGCTCGTTTCTTTTCAGCCTCGGCTTGCTGAATAGCCTTCGCTACCTGTTGCCTAAGCACCTCAACTCGATGCTCAGCCTCCTCGGCACGTTTAGCCGTAGTTGCTACCTCCTCAGCTCGTTTGGATGCAGCCTCCTCAGCACTTTTAGCTGCAGCTCCCATTTCGTCAGCTCGTTTTTTAGCTTCCTCAGCTTGTTTTTCAGTAGCTTCAGCTCGTGCCAAGGCAGCCTCAACTTGGCAATGAAGCACTTCGATTTTCTCCTCTACAGTTGAAGCCTTCTGCTCTGCCAGCTCAGCCCGTTGCTCAGACCGTTTTAGATCTTCCCCTATTTTGAGTAGCTCATCCCTTAGCATGTTGCGCTCATTCTCCATTTTATGAAGAGCTTCCTCGGCTGCCTGCCTTACAGCGTTTGCTTCAGCGATCTGAGCTTCCTGACCTTGTATTCTGCCCGTGGTCAAGCGAGCTATATCATCAGTGGCCTCCTCCAACTCGTCTTCCAGCTTCCTTATTGCATCGTTTGTAGCCCTTGTCTGCCTTCTCCGCTTCATCGCGCCAAGAGCACCCTGAAAATGTTATAAGTTAGCATTCAATAAAGAAAAGAGGTCGGCAGATAAGGGGAAATGACTTACTAGCATGGAATGGCGAGCTATGAATTCGTCCAGATCCTCGCCCCTAAGATATTTATTTTCCAAGACATTTGTGTGGTTAAGCATGATCGTGTCCCAGTTGTCAAGGAAGGAGATCAAATATCTTCCCCCAGACCCAACCTCAACGGTTGGTTTCGTTGGCGAAGGGGTCCTCTCAGCTTCTGGAATATCGCGTTCGCCATCCCAAGTAGCAGTAGGCCGTAAGTGAACGGTGCGTTTAGTTGCTCTTTTGCTGGGGCCAGCTTGGGTTTCCTGCGGAGCAACCCTAGGAGGAACGTCACCTTTTCCAGGCAACGAGCTGAAAGCTATAGTCGGCTAAAGACTTGAAGAACCAACTGCAGGAGGCACTTTGCTGGGTGCAGCGGTTGAAGGAACAGCGGCCTGTTTCTCAGCAGCAACAGGCACTTCGCTGAAAACAGTGACCGCAGGAGTTTCGTCCTCGACTGATGACTTTGGGCGTTTTGAAGGGGCCGCAGGGGTGGCCAAGGCCTCGGCAGGTCGTTTTGCTGAAAGACTTGAAGAGGCAGGAGATGTAGCAGGCTGTCCAGCAGGAGGAGATTTTAAAAGAACAAGTTTCTTCCTGTTGGCTGGAATTCGGCTAGAGGAAGGAACGGGGGCTGGAGCGCGAGCTGGAAATGGTAGCGAAGCCCCTGGGGTAGATGTGTTGTGGAGAAGAGGATGAATCAACTTGTACACTAGGGGCTGTGTGGATTGGATCTGATCCTGTCCGAGCTGGGGCAGGAGCTGAAGAAGCAGTTTTTCGAGATGCATCCTTTGATGGGGTGCGAGCTGAAGACGATTTCGCCTTTGAAGAAGTGAGAGCTGAAGACAATCTCGCCTTAGAGAAGGCGCGAGCAGGAGCGTCTCGGGTAGAAGCCTCCCGAGCTGGAGAAGGTGAGCGAGTTGCACCCGCTGATGGTGAAGAGACTGGTGGCGGAGTTCGGGAAGCAGACGTGTCCCCAACCCGAACTGGAACTTCAAAAACAGAACGAAGTCTAGGCTTATCGCCGATTTTGCCTATGTCCTCCTCAGATCGCAGAAGAAGGGATTCCTTAGGAGGAGCAAGGCCGTAAGCTCTAAGGATCACATCGTCGAATTTGATGCTGATACCTGCGTCCTCTGAGCTTGCGAGCTTGTCAAGAGCTCGTTCCTCCTCGCTGCTGAGAGGAGACTCGTCCATTTTCAACACTGCACAGTAAATGATTAAAAAATGGTAATAAAGATACAAAATAACCTCAGCTCGCTATATTTTCCTTTATGTATACCTGGTTTCAGGACAAAGCTGAAATTTTGGAGATCTGCGAGAGAGGGGCACGAGACGTAAAACCAGCTCGTCTTATACGGCCCGACGTTGGATTTGCCCTTTGCTTCTCCTTTGGGTAAGAGATCTTTGTATTGCGACTGACGGGCTGTGAGGTAGTAAATACCATCCGACTTCTCTCCTTTTCCTGCACTCAGAGCCTTGAAGGAGTAGAACTGTTGTATAATTTTTGGTGTAGGGGGACGAAGGCCGTTTCTAAGGAAGGCCACGGCCAGCGAGGTCAGCTGCGCATATGAGTTTGGAGTCAACTGGAATGGCGCGAGCTTGACCTTGTTGAGAAATACGATTAAGTACGGCGGAATAGGGAACCGTAGCCCCTGCTCGAAATGCTGAGTGCTAACAGCGATGAATCCCCTAGGCGGATAACATGCATGATTACTTGAATCAAGTAACAGTGCACGACAACTAAAAGGAATGTGGAATTGAGTAACAAGTCCTTCCACATCAAGACGTTTTAGCGAGGAAGGATGACGAGCGAACGTATCCCGAGCTGCTCTTCCCTGTATAGCATGTTTTCGGGCTGCATCATGCTCACGAGCTTCACTACTTGGAACATTTCCCTTGCGAGCTCCGCTTGAAGACATCTGAACAAGTTAAAAAACCAGATTGAATCAGAAGAAGAAACGTCATGTCTAATAAACTCAAAACTCAGAATAATGAAGGTACAACAATGGTGGTGAAACTAAATAAACCGAAAGCAGAAAGTTTGTCTTACTTTGAATCGTTGATGAGACTGAAAAATGGCGAGAAAGGGTGTTGATTTCGTGAAAAGGCAGTAGGTCCTGGTTGCTGGAAAGCTTGAACACTTGATTTCTTTGAAAGAAAATGACAGATAAAAGAAGAAAATAGAAGAGGTTCCATCGATTTATATAGACAAACGAGAGTGAGCCCCAACCGTCAGATCTTTGAAAAGCGTAACCGTTATAAATCCGACGGTGCAGCGTGAAGCACGGCTTTGGAAATCATGTAGCCGTCAGTTGAAAGACGTGCGCATTAAATACGCGTGTAAAGGACGTGCAGACGTCGTTTCAGTTACCACCTGCATGACCGCCACGTGTCGCAACTGAAAAGGTGGAATTTGAAAGTGCACAGAAGCAGTTATAAAGGGTAGCTTGCCAAAGAAGCCAGCTTTTACCAGCAAGATCAAGCTCCCAGCTCGCAGAAGCGAACTGAGAGCTGGAGGGCTAATGTTATATGTATTTTTCGGGCTCATTAAATGGGCTGGTAAAAGTCCAATTTAGGCCCATTTCAGGCCCAATAAGGTCAACCCAGTCAAAGTCCATCAGACGAGGCTCAGATATCAACTCCAGGCCCAGCAGAAGGTACAGCTCATCTCAGTATCCTGTCAGCTCGCTGCAACAAGCTCGTTTCACAGCTCACCTCATGCACAGCTCGTCTCTTAGCGAGCTCGAGCTCAAGACCGCCATAGACACGTCAGCTCGTCCAAAAGCGTAATAAATGCAGTATCTTCCAGAAATAGGCAATTACCAAGTTCAACCATGATTCTCTCTCCGAATATGGTAATTACCCAGAAAAACCATGATTTCCTTATCAGATATGGAAGTCTATTCAAAATCAAATTCAAATCAACCTTATCTCGAGATAATTACAATAGTTTCCTGATATTATTCAAATATATTAGGAAGCATAATTAATGTATAATTCTTTTCCTTATTTTTCCTGATTATTTGGGAAGTGTAATTAATTCAGGATTCTTTTCCTGATTTGCTACAACCAGAATTGTAACACCTCTTTCCCTATAAATAGGGATTAAGATCATTGTAACATCATTAGAGAATAATCAATAACATACTGTCACTCTGCAGAATTTAAGAGACAGACAGAACCACGTAAAAGTTTTGTGTTCCTTGTTTGATTCTCAGTTCTAGCTTGTGTTCTTTCTTGGTATTTGTGCTTTCTCACGTTGATTGCAGGTATTGGGTATTGATTACTCGTCGACTGAAATCCAACGTCAACACTTGATATTCCATAAAATGTTAATGAGATATAAACCAATCACTTAGAATAAAAATTGAAGAAGAAAAATAAAAAGAGAAACAAAGCTGCCAGAAAATTTAATGAAGGGCAGTTGTGAGAAATAGAAAGAATAGAGGGGGTTTGACGTGTAATTTGAAAGAAGATGGGGCATGAATGCAATTTAAGGAAGTGTTAGTAGTATATATATGGCACTTAGCTGAATTTTTTTAGAGAAAAAGAGTGAGGGTCATGACAAACAAGCAAAAGCCGTGAAAGAAGAAACAAGACAGCAGCTGCAGTAATCGTGAGACAGCAAAGGAGAAGGAACGACCAGCAGAAAAGTGGAAAAGAAAGTCCATCCCAACCCATCCAAACCTCAAAACCATCTCTCTAGGACCTCTTCCAAGTCCCTCTCACTTCTCTAAACAAGAATCAAGTGAGATCTCATCTCTTTTCTCCCTTATACTTGCTGAAAATTTGAAATAGAGAGCTGTTGACAGTTGTGCAGAATTTTTGTGTTATGTTGTGTTGGGTGTTCTACACTTCAAATAAGTGTGGAACCCTAACTAGATGATGTTGAGTTTTAAATAACATGTTTTTGTATGAGAATGGTAGATTAGGGTTGTATGTATGGGCTGCCATACACTTGATACAAGTGAAAATAAAATCTGTTTTCATGCACTTCAACTAGTTGACAAAAAGTTTGTATGAGTTGTTAGTGTTTAAATGACAAAGTAATGTTTATGTGTGTATCAAGCCTATAATGGACAGTAGATAACCTCTTAAATTTGATGATTTTGAACTCAATTTCAAGCATAAAAATGGTTGGAAAAGCATAGAAAAGCATATAGAAGTGGTAGAAGTTCAAAAGAGTTAGTTTAGACAATTTTGTAATCCCGAGCTCAAATCTTGAGCTAGAGATATCCTGGGCAAAAATGACTCATATGGGGATGTTCTACACCTCAAATGATGCCTATGAGTCATAGAAAATCATAGGTTTTGGAACGGATCGATTCCGAAAAAAATTGCACAAGTTACCGCCAAAATAGTGTTGTTAGAGAGTCGATAGGTGAAATAGTTATGCAAATGCAATTTTTATTGCATGGAATGACTTTAGTTGATCATGATTAGGTAAAAGAAGCTTAGATATGAAAGAAAAACCAACGTTGCTCATCCGATGTTAAAAAGTGCACAAAAAGTGCACGAATAGTGCCCGAAAAAGAGTGTTTTTCTTAGATTTGATATAGCAAACGATAAAATTTTTCGATGAACTTTGACGTGTGACCAGAATGTGAGATAAATGAACCGTAGAAAAAGAACGAAGGAAAATGGAGCCTCAAGCAGGAGGCTGGGTTACATTCTGTTTTGGTATGTCAAAGAGGCAAAAAATTTCGATTTTTCATTTCGGACCTCTAAAAATTATACGGACCACATGGGGGTATCCCTAGGGCTCCAAAACTGAAACTTTTGTGAAGAAATCGGAGTTAGAGAGCCTAGGTTGAGTAAAAATGGAGTTGGGAAGTTATAGCGCAAAAAGGATAGTTTTTGAAAAAGTTATATTAGAAATGTTATTGTAAAGTTAAAGTTGAGTTATGAGTTGTCACTAGTGATAAGAAATTGTCATGTAGGTGACGAACGAGCGCACGAGGTCCTAGAGACTCGTTAAGACGCTTGACGTGTATTTGCGCGACTTCGAGGTAAGTGTACTATCACTTATGCTAACTTCCATTTCATTATGTTCCATATTGTACATAAGTGTTAAATGAGAATGAAAATGATTTTCCAACATTAAAGCTAAAGTTTGAGTATATGGGTTCTTATGGAATCCATAAAGTAATTGAAATCAATTATTAAGTTGCTTTAGAAAGAGTTGAATCAAAAGAGTATTCAAAAGTTCCAAAAATTATTAGTTTTGTGCTTTTGCACTTAATAAATCTAGTTTTACAAATCTATGTATATGCCTTAAGAATTTATGAGATTTAGCGCTACGTGACGACGCAGAAAATTTCGTTCGTAGTCACTTAGAGTATAGAGAAGTTAGCACTACGTGACAACGCAGAAAATTCCGTCCACAGTTGCTCAGTTCTACTAGAAGGTATAGCGCTACGTTGCGATGTAGACAATTCCGCACGTAGTTGGTTATTTTACAGTTTGGCACTATGTGGCGATGCAGTATATTCCGCTCATAGTTGCCCAGAGTTTAGCACTACAATTGCGATGCAGAAAATTCCGCATTGTAGTTGCTCAATTATGAGATTAATCACGCTACGAGCGATGCAGTAAATTTCGTATCGTAGTGGTTGATTTATAGCAGTAGCTTCACGTTGGTGTTAGTTTATAACGCTCGTGATGGATAGAGTATTGGAAGGTTATACATGGGGATTTTGAAAGAAAACCTTAAGATTTTGAAATCTTAAGAAACTAAGTTTATCGTTTATTTCATTAGTGCACAGTATATTATTTGATTTTGTTGCACTAACTCGTTTGATGATTGTGTAGCTTATTTATATCCTTGAGCGCTGTCGTAGGATGGTGGAGTGACGATACTCTCTTTTCATATACCTATAGGTGGGACGAGTCACCAAAAACATCTTGTGTAAATTATGTATATGAATGTATATTATATGATAACTAGGACACTTGTATTTGAGAATTGTATATTTGTAAATATTATGCATTTTACATATGATGTATATGCATGTACATCTTAATATGAGTCCATGCTTATTTTTGATGGAAAAAGTTATGATATTGCATGATTGTGGATAAGGAAGTTGGGAGAAAATGAAACTATAGTTGAAATGTTTGTTTACTCGCAGGTAAATTTTGGATTTCTTAAATGTAGCCGTCATGCTGCCGAAATTTTAGAAAATCATTTTAAAATGAAATCGCGAAAAATTTTATCACTCTCAACTGTTTTTAAGAAAACCAAGTTCTTAAGTTTAAACGAGGAAACCAACTAAGAAAGTTAGGGGTTCGCTTCTCGAATTTCTTCAATCCGACGAGTCGGGTTCAGGAAGTCCATTGAAGTGCCCGAAAATATCCTCCAGACGAGAGCCTAGATAAGGTCTGGTTTGGGTCCTGTCAATCAATGCTTACATCACCAAAACCTAAACTTGAAACAATTCAAAACGGACAATTTCAAATTCATAGCCATGAAAAAATTGGTTGAGAAGGGTAAGACTTATTGGGATAGATTAATTATTTAATTAGCTAGTTTGTGTGAAAGATAATTTTGCATTGTCCCTTTTATATTTGGGTTAAACTAATTAAATTTAGTCATAATATTCTAAGAAAGTGAAAACATTAGATCATCATACAGCATCAAAAGAGGTCATTATTTCTTGTTTAGACCAATTTGTATTTAATGTTTATTGTATACGATACAATGATATATATATATTTATGTATATATATTGAGTTTATAATTTTTTATATCTTACATGCCTTTTAAGTAGATGCTATACTTTGAAGAGTTTGGTACTTAACGTGGGGTTTTAGTTATGTAGTTTCGTTTTCATAACTTTATTACCTTGTTTCAAAAAAATAAATTCTTCAACGACATATTTGATTCAATCAAACAATATGAAGAAAAGGAGATAGCAGCATAATTTTATATGTTGTTATGGAAAGCTTCAGTTCTCTATAATTACAGTTGCAGGTGGCTAGTATTAACAATGAGAATTTCAACATTAATTTATAATTAAACATAAATATAATCAATAATTTTGATAATTGACAATGTATTTCATTTCATCTTCATAAGAAAGACATTGCAGTGGTAATTACTAATTGAAATCTTATTGAACATTTGTAAATGTGAATCTGTAAATTAAATTTTTGGTCAACAATAGTCTTGTTTAGAAAATGATTATTGCTAAGCAACGGTATATAATATGCTAAATCATATTAATTTGTAACTAATTTTATTTTTAATTTCAAATCACATCCCAAACTTTAATTTCTTACATTCATTATTCTAGTAATCATACTAATATATGCTAAAATCAATATTTTTATTGGTTTATAACATATACATATAAGAAAATAATTACTATGATGGTTAATCATTAATGGTTTACAATCATTTCCCAACAATAACATAAAAAGACTACAATAATAATGGTCTAACCCACTGAATTTATCTTACAACGGAATTTTAAATACTAATAATTTAACCAAATAAACTGTTCTACGCGAAATTAAACTATGCTCCCCGACAATCAATTCCTTCTTATTCTTCAAGTTGGGGTTGAACCTCTAACAACTCCTGTAGTATTATCTACGGGATTGGCTATGGTACAAACAACAAAGTTGTTTGTATCATACAAACACATTTCGCTGCCAATTGGCAGTTAAATAGTGTTTCTTTCAACCTGCAGCAACCGGTTGCTGCAAATTAGAAATAATAATTTAATAAAAAAATATAAAAAAATATTTTAATAATAAAATAATATATAAATATCATTTTTTATTATAAAATATAGTATTATAAAAAAATTATAAGTATTTTAATTTATTATTAATATTTTAATATTAAATTAAAATATATTATATTATAATTAAAATAATATATAAATATAATAATTTATTATAAAATATTATATTATATTAACTATTTTTTATTATTAAAATTAACATTAATGTAGAAGTTGTTTATTCAACAACTACAACGTTCCTCTTAATAAGTTCAGTACGTCAACTTGTTTAGATAAACGTGGAAGTTGTTAACTGAACAAGTTTGATGTTAGAACAACGTCCAAAGTTGTTCAAACTTAACAAAATTTGGTGTATGACGTCAGCAAACGTCAAAGTTGTTCTACGAACAACTCCAACGTTATGTTAACAAGTTAGGTGACGTTATCTTGTTGAGATCAACGTCGAAGTTGTTTTGGGAACAAGTTTGACGTTCCGACAACGTCCAAAGTTGTTCAAACTTAACAAAAATAAGTGTATGATGTCCAGCAAACGTCAAAGTTGCTCTACGAACAACTCCAACGTTATGTTAACAAGTTAGGTGACGTTATCTTGTTGAGATCAACGTCGAAGTTGTTCTGGGAACAAGTTTGACGTTCCGACAATGTCAGAAGTTGTTGAAACTGAACAAAAATGGGTGTATGATGTCAGCAAACGTCAAAGTTGTTCTACGAACAACTCCAACATTATGTTAACAAGTTAGGTGACGTCATCTTGTTGAGATCAACGTCGAAGTTGTTTTGGGAACAAGTTTGACGTTCCGACAACGTCAGAAGTTGTTCAAACTTAACAAAAATGGGCGTATGATGTCAGCAAATGTCAAAGTTGTTCTATGAAAAACTCCAATGTTATGTTAACAAGTTAGGTGACGTCATCTTGTTGAGATCAACGTCGAAGTTGTTCTGGGAACAATTTTGACGTTCCGACAACGTCCAAAGTTGTTCAAACTGAACAAAAATGGGTGTATGACGTCAGCAAACGTCAAAGTTGTTCTACGAACAACTCCAACGTTATGTTAACAAGTTAGGTGACGTTATCTTATTGAGATCAACATCGAAGTTGTTCTGGGAACAAGTTTGACGTTCTGACAACGTCGAAAGTTGTTCAAACTGAACAAAAATGGGTGTATGACGTCAGCAAACGTCAAAGTTGTTCTACGAACAACTCCAACGTTATGTTAATAAGTTAGGTGACGTCATCTTGTTGAGATTAACATCAAAGTTGTTCTGGAAACAAGTTTGACGTTCCAACAACGTCAAAAGTTGTTCAAACTAAACAAAAATACGTGTATGACGTCAGCAAACGTCAAAGTTGTTCTACGAACAACTCTAACGTTATGTTAACAAGTTAGGTGACATCATCTAGTTGAGATCAACTTCGAAGTTATTCTGGGAACAAGTTTGACGTTCCGACAACGTCCAAAGTTGTTCAAACGTAACAAAAAGGGGTGTATGACTTCAGCAAACGTCAAAGTTGTTCTACGAACAACTCCAACGTTATGTTAACAAGTTAGGTGACATCATCTTGTTGAGATCAACGTCGAAGTTGTTCTGGGAACAAGTTTGACGTTCCGACAATGTCAGAAGTTGTTCAAACTTAACAAAAATGGGTGTATGACATCAGCAAACGTCAAAATTGTTCTACGAACAACTCCAACGTTATGTTAACAAGTTAGGTTATGTCATCTTGTTGAGATCAACGTCGAAGTTGTTTGGCTAGCAAGTTTGACGTTAGGACAACGTCCGAAGTTGTTCAAACTTAACAAAAATGGATAGATGACGTCAGCAAACGTCATAGTTGTTCTATCAACAACTCCAACGTTATGTTAACAAGTTATGTGACGTCATCTTGTTGAGATCAACGTCCAAGTTGCTTAACGAACAAGTTTGACGTTAGGGCAACGTCCGAAGTTGTTCAAACTTAACAAAAATGGACGTATGAAGTTAGCAAACGTCATACTTGTTCCATGAACAATTCCAACGTTCATGTTAACAAGTTTCTAATTTTTATTTCTGATTTTTTTTTTTAAAAAAATTTTGATTAAGAGTATTTTAATATTCATAGAGTTTGTAACGCATTTGACTGAAGGCACCTCCAGTCACGCCCAAGCGTGATGGGATAGCCTTCTGTCACTCTTAAGAGTGACGGAAGGCTTTCCCATCACAGTGTTCTTAGGTGTCGTTGAGTGTGACATGTAGGCAAACGACATTATATATATAATTTAACATTTTTTTAACACCTAATATCCGAATATAAGAGTTTTTAACTAATTATATTTCAATTAATTTTTAGATCTTTTGCATATTAGTATTTGATCATTTCTTTTATCATCACATATAAACAAATACAGGAGAGCCTCTCATCACTCCCAAACATGACGAAAAGCTCTCCTGTCACGTCCAAGCATGATAGGAGGCCCTCCCATTACAATTGTCTTGGGCGTGATCAGAGGCTCTCCCGTCACAATTCCTTTGGGCGTAATAGGAGGCTCTCACATCATGTCACGACCAAGCGTGATAGTAAAGCCTTCTCTTATGATCTTCCTATCACTTATAGGCGTGATAATAAGGTCTTCTATCACGGCACATATGATAATAAAGTCTTCTTTCATGGCAAAAGTGTGACAAGAAGGTCTCCTATCACACTTTTTTTTTTTTTTTTGGCTTTCTTAGGACTTTTGACCCAACTACTTATAATTATCTATTTATTTATTTATCTTTGTTTTTGTGCAATTACAAATTAATTAAATTACTCATTATTTTGGATTTTGATTTTAACATTTTGTATTAAGTAATTTTTTTTCTCAAACAATACTAAGTATAGTTATTATTATTATTCGTACAAAACAAGAATATTATTATTGTCATACAATCCACACCCTAAGGAAGAAAGAAATTTATAATAACAACCAAGCAAATGAGATATATTTTAATAATAGTGAAAATTTCAAAAACAACTGTTCTTATGTTCTAAATTAATAAATATAACTTCATTTTATTTTAAATTAGTTATTCTTTCTAAATTTTTTAATATAATAATTTTAGTTTCACACAAATCCAATCAATAAATTTTAAAATGTCAAAATTTCATAAATTCTAAAGCGGAAGCCTTCCACCGGTCATGGGTGTGTGACTGTGCTCACATCATGATATAGTTATGTACTTATTCCAATATTGGTGTGTAGCTACACCACTGTTTTAGCATGACCGCATTCCTATACCAATGCAAACCTTTCATTGATGATGGATATGCAGCAACACTCAAATTCTGGTATAGCCGCATGTTGGTGTGCGACTGCACCATTGTTTCAGCGTGGCCGCGCACCAACACTGATATTAGTGCGTGGCTGCACCATTGTTTCAGCGTGGCCGCGCACAAACACTGGTGTTGGCGCGCGGCCGCATCATTGTTTCAGCAAGGCCGTGCACCAACAATGGTATTGGTGCGCGGCCGTACCATTGTTTCAGTGTGGCTGCTTACTCATGCCAATGCAAGCTTTTCATTGATCTCAGTGTTGATGTACGGTCGCACCACTGTTTTAGCGTGACTGCGAACCCATACCAGTGTAAGCTTTTTATGGATCATGACTGCACTGCTGCACTTACATCTTGGTGTGGTTGCGTACTTACATCAGTGTTGGTGCGCGGCTACACCACTATTTTAGCGTGGTCACACAACTATATCCGTGTAAGCTTTTCATTGATCTCAGTGTAGGTGTACCACTATTTTAGTGTGGCCATGCACCCACACCAATGTAAGCTTTTCATTGACCTAGTGTTAGTGTGCGACCGCACCTTTGTTTTAGCGTGGCTGCGCACCCATACCAGTGCTTTTAATCATGCTTGCCTCATGTCACACACAAGCGTGATATGACAACCTCCCGTCGCGCCCAAGCGTGATAGGAGAGCCTTCTATCACTCTTAAGAGTAACGGAGGGCTTTCCCATCACAGTTGTCTTAGGCGTCGTTTTAAGAGTGACAGAAGGCTTTCACATCATAGTTGCCTTAGGCGTCGTTGATCTTGTATGTGATTATTTGTCCTTTTTTTTTGTTTTTGAGATACCGTTATTTTTAATTAAAATAAAATAAAAGTAAAAAAAATTTGTATATCAAAAAATGAAAACCACTTCCTCTCTCTCTCTCTGCCCAGATTATCTTTCTCTCTCTCTTGTATGTGATTACAGTTGGCTGTGTTTATGTTGGGGTTGTTAGAGATTGGTTCAAAGTGTGTAAACCCAAACCAAATTTTTTATTTGTTATATTATGTTGAGTTTGTATTTGGTTGTTTTGAGTGAGTGATGTGAAAGATAGGAGCGATTATGTTTTCAATTTTGGTGGAGGAAAAGAGTGAGTTTTGGTAGAGGAACATGAAGTTCTAGGTTTGATCAAACCTAGAACTTCATGTTCTTGTTCTTTTTTTCCTATCCGCAATTCTGGGTGTTGGTTTGATTTTGATGTAGTAGTGTTTGAGTTTAATGTAGGGTGCTTAATTCTGGGTTCTTTTATGTTTTTTTTTTTTTTTTTTTGGTTTTTTTAATTTTGATTAAGGGTATTTTACTTTTTATACAGTTTTCATCACGTTTGATCACAGTTAAACGATCAAATGGACTAAATTGATGAATTTTAAAACGTTAAAGATAACAGATATTCAAAACATATAAGTTTAATATTTCATTAAATGTTTCAGACTAAAATGAAATTTCCCCTTAATCTTTTTATATTTAATAATTTTATTTTAACACATCAAATCAATAAATTTTAAAATGTCAAATTTTAATGAATTCTAAAGCAGAAGTCTTCTATCGGTTATGGGTGTGTGACTATGCTCACATCACGAGATAGTTGCGTACTTATTCCAACATTGGTGTGTAACTACACCACCGTTTTAGCACGACCGCACTCTTATATCAGTGCAAGCCTTTCATTAATCATAGGTGTGCAGTTGCACTTAAAAAACGGTGTGATCGTGCACCAACACTGGTGTTGGTGTGCGGCCACGTTGAAACAATGGCGCGGCCGCGCACCAACACCAGTATTGGTGCGTGGCCACACTCGACAGCACCATTGTTTCAACGTGGCCGCGCATCAACACCAGTGTTGGTGCGCAACCGCACCATTGTTTCAGCGTGGCCGTGCACCAACACCAGTGTTAGTGCACAGCCGCACCACTACTTTAGCGTGGCCGCGCACTTATACTAATGTTATCCAATTTAATTTTTAGTTTTAAAATGTAGAAAAATATAATAACTTAAATTGAATTATTTTATGTAAAATAACTTAAATTGGATTAAAATATTTTTTAAAAATATTTGTTTATAAAATAATTTTATTAAATTTATTTCTTAAAAATGTATAAAAGTATTTTTTATTTTATTTTTTTATATAAAAAGTTACTCTTACAATTTAACTTTTGAACATACCATATGATGAAACTAAAATATAGTAATTTTTTTTTTGTTAAATTAAAATTCTTACTTATTATTGAATTGTAAATTCATTTAGAATTGTTTTTGAATGCGAATTTGAAATGCAATTTAATTATGATTTATTTTTTTAAAAAATAAAAATTGTTATAGTAAAATTTTTAAAATACTGTGACAGGAGAATCGTGATGGGAGACTGTCCTAGCAAGCTTGCCTCTTGTCACGCACAAGCGTGATGGGATAGCCTCTCGCATGCCTAAGTGTAATGGAAGTCTTCCATCACACTTGCCTTAGGTGTGATAGGAGACTCTTCTATCATGCCAAACATGATGGGAGGCTCTTCCATCCCATCATGGCCAATGCTTGCACTAGTCATGGATATATGGTTATACCACTGTTTTAGTGTGACCATGCATCTATACCAATGTAATCCAATTATATTTTTAATTTTTTATTTTAAAATATTGTAAAATATTATAACTGAAATTGGAAGCTATCCTATCACGCCTGTGTGCGATGAGATGCTTTCCTATCACGCCTTAGGCATGATAGGACGCTCTCCCATCATGCCAAATGGGAGACTCTTTATTTATTTTTAACATTTAAGGGTATGTGAGACAATTCCTTATCACTTAATTCATTAATATATAAGATAATGTTTTTTCTTAACCCTAATGGTTTAACATGAAATTAACTTTATTTATTCATAATTGTTATGATATAAGCTTTTGTAGTAATTATATTAACTTTTCATGATCAACCATAAGTTAACAAAACTAAAATTCAATCAAGCACAATGTGTATATAATTTAATATCATTTTTAACACCTAATATCCAACATAAAATACGAATTATTATATCAGTTTTACATTAAACTTAGAATTTCCTTTTTTATATTTATTTTACGACAATAAATTTTATCTATATCTCATATAAATAATAAATATATTAATTTATACCTACAAATGTATCCAATTAAACTTAATCAAATTAACAAAAATTTTCAAAAATAAGTACGAGCTGTAAATTTACTATCTCATGATATCTTCAAACTAGATAACTAATTTGTAATTTACTTAATGTAAAATTTGAATTATTAGTTCAAATTAATGTTTTTTTGGTAGGAAAAAAAAAAAACAAATTGATAAAATATTCATGATTTCCATAACATTCGAATATTATTTTTTCACAACGATACCATCTAAAAGTAGAAGTAAAGTTCATAAACATTAGATTACACCTTATTTCACTTATCATTCAAAATCATAACCAACAAAGGATTTATATAAGTTATTCAACATCAAACTATTGTTTTACTTATCTAAAAATTAATACTGTCAAACAACCCTTTCTTCTATTTTTTAATAAATTTTCTTTCACATGCTCAAAATTCTAAAGAAAATAAACCCACAACACATCAAAAAATTTTAACATTTATAAAATAAAAATGGCAAAGTTCACTTTCATTCTCATAAAATCGCAATGTCATCAAAGAAAAAAAAATTCCAAACATTTTAAATTCCACTCTTATAGGTAGATCAACCTAAAAAATTAATAGATTCTTTTAAAGCATTTTCTACACACTCAAGCTTGACATTCTTTTGACCAAATAGGTCTACGTAGATGAAAGTTTGCCAATCCATATTTTACCAAACACCATTCCCTGCAACAATTTTGATGATAATATGCATTTACATCCAAATTAAAAAAATAATAATAATAGAATGGGAGATAGTAGTACAATCCAAACCATTGAAAGAAAAATAGTAACAAAGCAATAGATGAGAATCTATATAAAAGCGCAATACCAACCACAACTATTTAAATAGAAAAAGAACAACAATTGGCAATTGAACAAATGATACAAGTTCAAAGCTAGTTTATATGATGCATAAATTCAAGCTTTTAGTTCAACATTTCCCTGTATATCTAACAAATAACATAGATATTATGATTGTTCTTTCACAATATATACTATTAACTATAATTTAAGTGACAATGCTTTCAGAAGTTATATTGACCCAAGCTATAATTTCAGTGCCTAAGACATCCTACAAACCGCTACCATCCTTAGCTAGCATACTAAGCAACCAAAAAGGAAAGAAAACATATACATAGCTAAGAAACAAAATAAATTTGTAAACACAGAACATGGTACTACTAACAAAATTCTAACAATTCTTGCATAACAATCCAATAACTTCTATAAAATCAAACTAGATCATCACTTGGACTACATTACACACCAACCTAAAAAGATGTAGCATCCAAGTAATTACCAAATGCATAAGGCATATAGTCACACATTCATAAGTAGAGAGTATAGTAACAAGTATTCGTACTTCTTCAAATTCAGACCTAGAAAACACCCTAAAATTAAAATAAAGAGAAAAACTTTTATAATCACTCAGATTATATAATCTTTGACAAATGTATTTTTAATGATCAACCTTTTCAGAAACAAAGCACCGACACAGTTGTCATCAAGGATGTTGAAATCTCCATTTCCTGAAATTGTGTCAAGAAGAAACATAAGTAATATACATATGAATTCAGAAAAAGGGGCTAACTAGGCTATTTAAATACGAGTGGATCCTGAGTTTATTTCTACTAAGTATTGACTGCACAAATAGTCGAACAAGATATAATTAAAAAAGTCAACTTAACATATACAAGGTTGCTTGATAATAATCAATCATCATATATACAATATAGAAGACATTACAAGAAAAAAAAAACTATTAGAAAAAATCAACAAAAGATCTGCTAGCTATTTATTATTAAAAAAAATTATATTTAGCCTGAAAAAATAATCATGTAGAGCAAGATATAAAAAACTTATATTTTAGATCCAAATGGACTTTCTAAAACAAAACAAGCATTTGAAACTAAAGCAGAGATATACAGAAAAACCAAAAAAGGCATAAAGGTCAAAATATTTCCTCACTATATTGTAGACACTATTTCCATCAGTTTAAGTATATTAATGGTGTGAGATGCCAAATCTGCAAATTTTATAGGATCACACTATAACCACATACAACATATTGTGCGTCTTAAGAAACAAACTAATAGTATTTTATATTGAAGAAAGTTAAAACAGGGGCTAGAAGCTTACAAGAATTCCTTTAAGATCATTTGAAGTATATCCATGGACAAGCTTCCCTCTCTCTCTTCTACTATATCTAAAAACAAGAGAATGTAGACAACCGAATGGTTGTATTACAAGTAAAACAACTGGGAATGGACAACAGAAAATAAATATATATATCACATACAATTAAAGCACCAACCTTCCTTATGGTCGAGTTGCCTTCACAACAGATTCCTTACCACCATTAGATGTTTCAATCTCAGTTTTTACTCGAGCATTATGTTTCTCAACTGTTGAATACAAACAAAAAACAGCTCACACTCCATATTTTTTTTTGTACAATTAAGTGCAAAATAATAATAATAATAATCAATCTTTTCATCACATTATAACTTTGACATCATTTCATTCTCCTTGCTGACAACAAAAAAAAAAGGGTCATAAATTGAACCAACTACAAGTCAGTCCAGACCACAAAACAACCCAACTATCAAAACATATCACTTTCAATCTCTTAAGAATACTGTCATATTATGTCGTACTGGCCTAGAGATTCAACTTCTCTAGACCAACACTTGTTGTTACAAATTTTCGAAAGATAAATTCGTAAACTCAATTGAATATGATATTCAAAAGTGTCATTACATTTCCTATCTCTATCAATTTTCTCAGCAACCAAACACAATAAAATTTTCACTAAATGGATCTCCGAAACATTTTTTGTTCATTTACTATGTATGTTTTCTCAACAAATTAAACATAATTTCAAATCAACAAAATATTAAAAGACAAAAACAGAGAAAAAGAGAAAAACCAGTTGCGTCCTACTTGCTTTTGACTCTGATGTGTTCTTTGCTACCTTGCTTTTCTCTCCTTCTTCCCATCCCTGCAAAAACAACAATCACATGATCAGATTTTTCAATTAAAAAAAAATATATCATATGAACTGAGAACATAATATGACTATTTGGAGAGGGAATGCACCATTTGTTTCATGAGATGGAACGAGGCAACACGAACGTAGCAGAAAGGGGCTTCCTGCATGACCATGAGTGGTTTCTCTTCTTCTGCGCTCGGTTGATTTAAAGAACCACACTGCAAAATTTTCTCCAAAAAATAAAGGCGAGACTTTTCTTGGGAAGTGACGAAAAAAAGAAATCACAAAACAAGATCATAAAACCCAAAAAAAAAATACAACTTCAAATTCCAAAAAATCAAATACAAACCTTTCAATAAGTTCCAACATACTATTGGAAACTGAAATTGTTCTTTGATTAATGTATCCTTAGATCAAGAGAATGAAATAGAAGAGATAGAAAAAGATTCTGCAAAATCAGGTCTGGTAGCAATTGAACCTCCATAGCCATGGCAGTGGCTAGAGGGAACAGATGAGAAAAGGAGAGGATTAGGTTTGTGTAATGTGTGGTTGTCAGAGGAAAGAGAGAGTTTGTTCCAGCCTCAACCGGTTGCTTGTTTGCCCCATTAAAAAATATTTTTTTTTTCTATTTTTTATTATAGCCATTGGATCTCATTTTTTCTTATCCAATGGACCCAAACTCTCCCTTGATGTTGTTTGTATCATACAAACATTTTTTTTTGTACGTATTATAGCCATTTCCGTATTATCTACACATTGGCGTTACCACCAACCTTAAATTCCTATTTCACAATCCATCAATTATTAATAGGAACCACCGTGAGCCCATCCCTTAGGTGAAAAAGGCGAAATTTGCTCTTTTTCTTCTTCTCGATCTTGGCTGCCAGTCTTTTTCTCCTCTCAGCAGGACTTTCACTCCTGTAATGGGACTTCACATGGCTAGTAAATTTTTGTGAGCTAGAGGACACTGCTTTGCATTTGAGGCATACGAATGACCCATATTTCTTCCTTCGAAGATATGAGTAACCCCATCATATTCAATAGCTTCATCATTCGACTCATTATTGTTTGTTTGAGATGTTCTTTGGTTATTCATAGCAGTAGAAATTGATATCAGGTTCCTACTAGGCTCACCCACGTGAGAGTTTCGATGGATTTTGATATCTTGTAGGTCAAAAGTTGGGTTTAGGTTGGGACTAGGGTTTAGGGAAAGGCTTGGACTTTGGCTTGGGACTTGAGATGATGCATAGACAACATTTGTTGAAGTAGGCTTATTCCAAGCTACCCCTATATGATCAATATGATGATCAATGCTTTTTCTAAGGCCTATAGTTGTGGGGGTTTCTATAATAATTGAATTGTTTTGGTGATTATGTTGAATGCTAGATAAAGAGTACTTATTCTTAGTTGGTCGACGATTAGCTTGGTTTAATGCAAGCAGCCTTTGGTTTCCAAAATCTGAATGAGATGAAATGGAAGACTACTATTGTAAAGCCTTGAAATTTTATTAAGGGTGAAATTGTAAAATTTTATGAAAGTTATATAAAAGTAAGGGTTTAAAAATTAGAGTTTTAAAATTTGAGTTGAAAATCGTAATTTCTAAATAGTTGAGGGGCGAATGGAAATTTGACCGGATTATATAGTCTCCTTCAACCTTTAGCCGGCCATTTCTCTCTCTCTCTCTCCTCCATTTTTTTCAGCAGCCCTTACCCCGTAACCCCGACTTTGACACCTTGTTCCGGCTTCGTCCGAGCTCCGTTTTAGTCAAATTCGGTATCGTTGGAAAGCTTGTGCGACGTAGATTCCATAGGTACCAATTTCATCAATTTTTATCACCGTTTGGGTCTCTGATTTTGCAGAAGAAGTTCTGCCATTAACCAACTTTTATTTTCTTAGATCTCGGCGAAACCAAGTGATTTCAGCTCCGGTTAACCTCATTTTCGTGACGAGCGTGTCGAGGACAACAAAACTCATCTAGCTGCACCTCCCACCACCGTGGTCGCCGGAATCGATTGTCGGAAAGTCGCCGTCGGCCACCGCGTACGGTGGAGGTAAGTTGCTTGACCTCTCGAACTCGAAATTCTGCTCCAGATGCGTCTACGGACTCGTTTTTAAGCGTAGGATCCATTTTTGAGTTTATTTTTCCCATAGGACAGCCGTACTAAAAGTTATTCTATATTATGTTACTTTATAGATTCGATTCGGAACGACTATAGCTATATTGGAAATCAAAGTTTTCGGAGTGATTAATAACTCATATTAAGGTAGGAGTTTAACCCTAATCTTTTAGAAATTTTGATATTAAAGTCAATGTTTAATTGAATTTTCATAATCTTAAAAGTATAGTAATTAATTGTGGAAAAATATTGTGGATTATTTGTGGAAATATATTGTGGATTGCTTTGGAAATATATTGTGAATTGTGGAGATATATTGTGGATTGTTTGGATATATATATTGTGGTTTATCACAGGTTTGCAAAATGTTCAGTTTATCAAATTAGCAGCTGTTATGCTGCTGAAGTTTTTTTTTTTTTTTTTTATATAAGAAGGGTTTCAAAATATCAATTTATATATATATATATAAATGGTTTCATGTAAATTGTTTTATAACTCGAATAAGGTAAAGATCTACTGTCCTAATCATTATGTGAGGCTATCATGAATTATTCGTATAATACGACTTTATGTCGGGGTCACTGCGTAGAGTATCAATGCGCAGGGTATTTTCTGGTATGATTACCAGGGTCACGGTGGGCCAAACATTGTTTTCTTTTTCAAAAACAATTTATTGAAATTATAGGCCACTGGGTATATGACATCATGAATTATTCATATAATACGACTTTATGTCGGGGTCACTGCGTAGGGTATTAATGCGCAGGGTATTTTCTGGTATGGTTACCAGGGTCACAGTGGGCCAAACATTGTTTTCTTCTTCAAAAACAATCTATTGAAATTATAGGCCACCGGACATATGACTAGGGAACGGGATTTGCCTTGATTCAGAAAAATGCTATGACTCGACTTAAAACTTTAGATGTTTTATTTCTATCTTGGAAGCATGTATATATATATATATATATTTGTGAAATATTATATGAGATTTGTTAGACAGTGACCATGTAGGTTTTTAACCATGACTTTAAAAAGTGTTTTCTTTTTTTGAAACCATATCGAGATTTAAATCCTATTGGGCAATTGCTCACCCTTCCTTTATTTTTCTCCCTCCAGGAAATGTGCAGGATGAGTTAAGTGGCCACCCGATTGAGTAGATAGACGACTAGGAATCAAGGGCTTGACTTGTGATGTATTTATTTAATTATTATTATTATTATTTTTATTTGGACATTTATGGATGAATGTTTTGAAACCAAATTGAGAGGACTCTTATTGATGTATTTAAAACCTTGTATTCTAGACACCAGAGTTGAGAATTTTTATTTGGAAATCTGAGTAGATGTGAAAGCTTAATTGTGATAAGCTGATTGCATGGTTAAGTGTTCTTAAATTTTATTGTGGCTATGAATCCATGATTTTTAGCAAGTGTTCACATATCTGTGGGGGTGGGTTTTCACTGAAATTATTTTAGATTGGTTGAAGTTTTTCATTATACTTTTCTTAATATTTTAAATTTGGTACTCTGGAGTATCTAAATAGAGATATTTTTATTAATTAATATTTACAATTCTGCCACGGCCTAGGGCCCAGGTCGCGACAACTATTACCTTGCGAGAGCAAACGATCCATGATGGAAGTTGATGTAAGAAGTTGTGTATTTCTTACAACATCGAGGAACGGCCCATGGTGTTGGATTAGCATGTGGAATCCACCGTTAACGAAGGTAACAATTTAAAGCCTGCTCGATGCAATCAAAGTTCGTCTCACTTCAGTTATGCTTTGACAAAACCTTTGCTGGCCATAGCCTGCGACATCAAGGTGAGTATTTTGAAAAAGATGACCATTTTGGTGTTGAAACCCAATAGTATTAGCGGTAAGGTTAGAAAGAGCATGTACAGAGCCAATAAAACCAGTTCCAATCGAGTAATTTTGATTGAAAATCGATTGAAGTGGAAGGATTTGCCCGCTATTGATGGTTTTATCACCAAAAGCTGAGTCAAAATGGTTCAAAAAGGAAGAATTCTGATTTTGAGCCATGGAAAAATTGGATGAGAATTGCAAGAATTCTAGGTGGGATGATATTAAAATATCTAGGTAGGTTGTGTGAGAAATAATAAGTTCATATACATACATATATATATATATATATTTATAGCAAAAGGCTATTCAAATTTGGAAAACTATTAATTTTAGCATTGACAAGCCGTAATGAGAAACACTCAAATAAGGCAATCTCACTATACCAACAATGGTCACTAACATGGATTATGGTTATGAGCGAATTTGTTCCTTTTCCAATTAAGGCAAATATTAATTTGAAAGATGTAAACCTTGTAATGTCAGTTTAACCTCATCCTTTCTTTTGGTTTGCTCTTAAATCCATTAGATTTTTAACATAAATGCTGGTTTGGCAAACTTAAATGACTCTCTAAAAATGAAATCTTAGAGAAATTACAACTTAATTACCTTGGATTTTAGGCCTTAAAAGCAAACTTTATAGGTAAATTACAAACTGCACACCTGCCGTTTACCCACGCATATGGGTATTAGCATTTAGTCTCTGAAGGGTAATAATATCATTTGACTTGTGACGGTGGTATACACAGGTAAAATGTGCTTCATTAATTAGATTTGACAAGGTGGAAAATATTTGAAAAAGTAAAAATCAAATTAAAAAAAAAAAGACATAAAAAAGGAAAGTTAAGACCTTCAAAAATGGCACCATCAATCTTTATATCTCTCAATGAATGTGACTGATTTTGTGATAAATCAGGGCCATGGAGGTAAAGGTCTCTTTCAGATGGGTAGCAAAACCTTTCATAAGCAATATATCCAGCCCAAGGAAGAGAGACACATGACCAAAATTGGTCATCAAGAATCTATTCCTATTGGTGACGTGTCAAAGTGAAATGACGGCCAATTGGCCAATTCCATTTGACAGTAATTACATAAAAGTATCCTGACATTCATGATAACACTTACACCACCCAATTCCAAATTAAACACAAAGCAAGCAAAAAGTATTTACAATGACAATAAATAAGCAAATAAGCAACCTTCTTTAAGGTTGCTGTGACGACTGAAAACTCACATTTTGTGTTATTATTGCAAATTCAATTGTTTTAAATCTGATTTGAATGAATAGGATTTTTAATTTATGAGAAACACTTCAAATTTTAATTCAACCTAATATTTATTTTATTTATACCTATAAATAATTTTATGGTTTGGCTACCTTATTTATTAGTTGGGTGAGGTAAGTAATCTAAGAGTTGTTATTAATAGATCATCTTATTTAATTAATAACGTAGCACGTAACACTTTAAAGAAAGAGATCCTATGTATTTACATTTAATGCTTCTATATTTTTCATTTTATGCTTCCATTTTTTTAATTAGATTTAAAAATTAGAATTAAGTAATTATTAATTTACTGACATGTTTGTTTAACAAATTCTTTGAAAATAAATAATCATGTTGATAACGTTTTTTTAATTTTTAATTTGTTACCATCTTAGCTTGACATTGATGAGTGATAATTATATTTTAAAGGTTTATTTTAACTTAATATCTATTCGTTCTATGTGACATGTAATTTTTTTACAATCATGAGAGTATTGGAGATACTCTAAAGGTTCGACAAAAACATATTTAACCCATATATATATATATATATATATTGACAGGATCATTCCCAGACCTTATCTAAGCTCTTGTCTGAAGAATCCTGCCGGGCACTTCAACGGATTCCTCGAAACCGACTCGTCGGATCGAAGACATCCGGGAAGCGAACCCTTTCTTTCTGTATCCGGTTTACTCGTTAAAACTTAGTGATTTGAATTTTTATCGTCACTGGTTGGGAGTGGTAAACATTTTCTTTGATTCTTTTTCAAATTCATTTTATAAAAATTTCGGCAGCATAACGGCTGCATTTTTTATAAACCAAAAATTTGACCTGTAAGAAAAATAACACTTCGACTATTTCAATACACCTCCCAACTTCTATAATTCTCAATCATGCATCATTCATCACACATTCATAAGCATAACAATAAGCTTTAATGCCAAGTATACATATATGAATCATATATAGTATGCATGAATATATTTACATTTTGCAATCTCAACATCATTGAAATTCAAAATATACATGATTAAATACATAATACAAAAATGTATATACACGTCTTGCGCTATCGCCCACCTATCAATGTGTATGCAAGCAAAAGGTCTCGATCTCGTCCGATGGCGGCACGCAATAAAAACAAATGAGCTATAAAATAAATCAGAGGTTAGTGCAATAAGGATATATAATATCACATACACCAACATAAGAATTCATTATTGACTCGAGTTTTACAACTTCCTTAAAAATTCTTCCATGTATATCCTTGACTCATTCTAACCATCACGGGCGATTATAACTAACGCCTATCGTGAAGCTACTAAAGTGTCTCGACCACTACGTTACGGAATTCACTGCATCGTACGTAGAGCGCTAAACTATTTACTGAACAACTACAATGCGGAATTCTCTGCATCGCAAATGTAGTGCTAGATCTCTAGACGACTACGAGCGGAATTTACTGCATCGCGTCGTAGCGCTAAAGCTTATCGCTGAGCAACTACAATGCGGAATTTTCTGTATCGCAATTATAGTGCTAAAACTCTGGGCAACTACGAGCGGAATTTACTGCATCGCTTCGTAGCGCTAACTGTCAACTAACCAACTACGTGCGGAATTTTCTGCATCGCAACGTAGCGCTTATATTTTCTAGGAAACTGAGCAACTACGGACGGAATTTTCTGCGTCGTCTCGTAGTGCTAATTTCTCTATACTCTGAGCGACTACGGACGGAATTTTCTACGTCGTCACGTAGCGCTATACTTTTCTATAAACTGAGCGATTACGGACGGAATTCTCTGCGTCGTCACGTAACGCTAAATCTTATAGCTTTTTAGGCATACACATGGGTTTTTCTACTACTTTTTTAGTGCCAAAGCACAAAACTCTTTAGCTCAAAAACCTCTTAACACTTTTCTCATTTCATTCTTTTTAAAAGCAACTTAGTATTACTTTCTATTAACATATAGATTCCATAGGAATCTATACGCTTAACTTTGACCTTAACATTAACCATCATTTTCAATTTTATTTATTTCTTAATTACAATGTTTATGATAAACAATCAAGAATTTCCAAAGAATTGGAAACAAGCATAAGTGGCGAACCACTTACCTCGAAGCCGCGTCACTCCGTGTCAAGCGTCTCGACGAGGCTCGTCATCTACACAATATTTTCTCATCATTATTAATAACAAAACTCAATTCTCAACTATAAGGTCAAGAATCTCAACTAAGACCATTTTTCTCTATATATCCTCCTAACTTGTTTCTACTCAATTGAGACTCTCTAATCCCGATTCTTGTGGAAAAGTTTTAGTTTTGGACCCCTAGGGATATCCCCACACGGTCTGTTTATTTGTCGGAGGCTTAAAACGAAAAATCACATTTTTAATTTAAACGGACAGCCCTTGACAATGTGCACTGCTACGCACTGCCCGGGACTCCGTTTTCCTTCGTTCTTTTTCCTACGGCTCACTTATATCCCATTCTAGTCACACGACAAATTTCATTGAGAAATATTATCGTTTGCTATGTCAAATCTAAGGAAAACGTCCGTTTTGAACACTTTCGGGCGCAATTAAGTGCCCGTTTTGCAAACTCTTGGTTTCGAGTTAGCGACGCTAGATTTTATTCCATAACTAATCTTCATTTAACTTATAATGACTAACTAAACTCATTTCGTGCCCTAAAAATTGCATTAAGCTAGCCGTTTCACTTCTCAGAGTTCTAACGGCACTATTTTGTGCATAACTTGCACAATTTTTATCGGATTCTATTCGTTCCAAAACCTATGGTTTTCTATGGTTCCTAGGCATCATTTGAGATGTAGAACACCCCCAAATAAGCCAAATATGGTCAGGTCCCCTCTAACCCAAATTTGAGCTCGGGAATCCCCTTTTTTTTGTCTATAACAATGCCTTTGCAATTCTAAACACTTCTCTAACTTTTCTAACCTCTTTGAGGCTTAAAATTGGTTTCAAAACCATCAATTTTCAAGGTCTAACTACTGCCCTTCAAGTCTCTAATACATACATAGGTCTAACTTGGTCATTAGAGTGCTCAAAATTCACTCAAGACTTTTCTCAATCACTTGGTGTGCATAAAACACCATTTTCGGTTTCTATTTTGAGGGTGGGTATAACAGCCCTTATACATCATTTTAAGGCATCAATTACACACAACAATCATCTCTCATGATTCCATAACACTCACATGAGTTTCTAACAAGATTTAAAGAGCATTTATCAACAAAATCAACAAGAATTACAACTAAGAAACTGTCAGCACTGCTGTTCTGTTTCAGCAGAAAAATAAAAAGAGAAATGGTTGTAATCCCGCTTAGGGCTGGTTTGGGAGAGTTTAGATGACTTACTAGGGACCCTAAGAAGTGGATTGAGGGGATGGAAGGCTGGTTGGGAGGTTCTTTCTTCCCTGGCCGACCAGCTCGCTGCACCCCGTCGCTGCTCTGTTCCAGCTCGCGTCTGGTGCCGTTTTGCTTGCTGTTTTGCGTGCGTTTTGCACGATCAGACCTGCACCCCTCCCTCTTCTGCTCGTCCTCTTCCTTTGCTGCCCAGATACTGCAGCTTTACTACCTTGGATCCCCCTCACGCGAGCTGTCCTGCTCGAACTCGCGTCAGTTCCTCGCGCGACTGGTTCTGCTCGCGACCAGCTCGCGATCTGCTGCCGTCCTGCTCTCTCCTTTGCTATTCTGGACGGTTTCTGCTGCTCAAGACTCCTTCTTCTTCTTCTTGGCTTCTTCCTTTCTGGTTCACGGCAGCAACTATTCTCTCTTTCTCGAAGTCTCTCGGTTTCTCTCGATGATGGCTGTTGGTGACTGAATGGGCTGAAATTTTCTGCTGAAAAATCAGCCCAAGTCTTGTTATTTATATTAACCAACTTATCTTAATCACATCTTGCCCCATTAACTCATTAATTTCATTTCATCCATCATCTTCTTGGTGCTCTTTCACGATTACCCCTCATTATTTTCCCTTGTCTATTTCGCTTCTATTCGATAAATTTTCGTCTCGCTAGAATTTTTATTTTAAAAACGCTAAGCTTATTTTATTAATCTTGACTCTCTCTTTTTAATCGAATTTTAATTCGATTATCATTCACTAACATCTTGGATTTCTTGACTTGGATTTTCATTGGGGCGTTACTAAACTTTTTAATACGACGAATTTCGTCGTATTCTAAATGAATAAATTTCGGAGGCTATGAAATTAAATCAATTAAACGTAGAGAGTTATATATTATCTCTCTAACTTAATTTCTCACGTTGGGACTTTAGCAGTCAGAGCTAGGAGTTTACATATATATTCAAGTGTATATTCTCTTACATTATGTTATATTCAACCCTTCCTTTCTAATAAAATGTTATGTATTTTCATAATTTTTTTTTTATAGGAATCCAAACACAAAATACGTATAGAGAAAAATTTTATACTTTATTAAGTTTAGGAGTTATTTTTCCTTAAACTTTTAATTTGAAAATTAAATTAAAAAATAGCTCCCAAACTTAAGAAAATCTAAAATTTTATTTGTAATTATATTTCATATTTCTTAGAATTCCAATAAAAAAAAAAAATCTCACAAAAATACACAAGATTTCATAAAATAAAAACAAAAGGTTTGGTCTTATGTAACGGATAATATAATTAAATCACCATTTTCCTATCCTCTATATTCAAATTCTGCATATAAGGAGGAGAAGAGTTGTTTTTTAGGGTGTAAAAAGAAATATTATTTGAGGGTTATTTTGGAATATTGAATAGTGTGTAGAGAAAAATATTAATAATTTTATTATTAATTAATGGGTGTAGGGAAAAGTTATTTAAGTAGGAATAAACTCAATCACTATCATATTATATTTATAATTAAATTGTTTATTTATGATTATGAACTAGAGCCAATAATGGCAGCTAAGCTAAAAAGAACAAGAGTTAAGTAAGTCACACTCATATTGAAATATGAGTGAAGTGAAAGGATTTGACTATTATCAGTGTTTTCATCACCAAAACCTAACTCGAAACAATTCAAAACGGACGATTTCAAATTCATAGCCATGAAAAAATTGGTTGAGAAGGGTAAGACTTATTGGGATATATTAATTATTTAATTAACTAGTTTGCGTGAAAGATAATTTCGTATTTTCCTTTTCATATTTGGGTTAAACTAATTAAATTTAGTCATAATATTCTAAGAAAGTGAAAACATTAGATCATCATACAGCATCAAAAGAGGTCATTATTTCTTGTTTAGACCAATTTATATTTCTTTTTCTCTTTTTTATGATATTGCGATATATATATATATATTTATATACGGGGTACTCTTAGGTGCACTTGAGGTTTGCATGCATAAAAAAAAAAAAATGCATGATTGCATTTTAAAATATGTTTTATAATTTATTATACGTGATTACAATAAAATATATAAAATTACAATCAGTAAATGTGATTATAGTCAATAAAATCAATAAATATGATCGCATTTATTAATTATAATCATATATGTTTAGGTGCAATCATATATAATAAATTACAATTGCATATTTTATAATGTAATCGCGCTTTTTTTTTTTTTTTTTAAAGTGTATGCATACCCTAGATATATGCTAGAATATATCATATATATTGTTATATGCATTTTCTGGACTCACTAAATAGGTTGGTAAAAGCCCATGAAAGCCAATTAAGTCGGCCTTTATACAAAGGCTCATCAGACAAGACCCAGTTATCAATTCAGGTCTAGTAAGCTTTACAACTCAATTCGCCCTAGCGAGCTATTAAATTTGCATCAGTCAGCTCGTTTCACTTGATTACAGTTCGCTATGAAGCTCGTTCTAGACATAGCTCGCTACTCAGCGAGGTCTAGCTCGAGATCGCTCAATGCAATAGACAGTATACAGTTCGTTCAGAGGGCAATTAATGCAGTATCTTCCAGAACAGGCAGTTACCCAATCTAATCGTGATTCTCTCACCAGATATGGAAGTTGATTCAAATTCAAACTCAGTCAACATTATCTCGGATTTTATGGAGCAGTTTCTTGATTTTATTCAAACAGATTAGGAAGTGTAATTAATCCATGATTCTCTTCCTATTTTATTGCTTCCTGATCTATAATGTTACTTCTCCTATAAATAGGGGTTAAAACCATTGTAAAAGGGACGACACAATTAATAGCATACTGTCATTCTGTAGAATTTTAGAGAGACAGCCGTGGACGTAGGCGCATCCGCTGAACCATGTTAAAAACTTTATGTTTCCTGGTCTTGTTTGTTTATTTGCTGTGTTATTTTCTTGGTTTTCGTGCTTTCTCACATTGATTGCAAGTATTGGGCATTGAATTCTCATCGACTGGATTTCAATGTCGATATTTTGGCGCTAGAAGGAGGACCCAAACTGCAATCTTTTTCATCTTAATTCATCGATTTCTGATAACATGGCAAGAACCAGACAAACCAAGTATGTGGGCTCGCAGACTGACCAGGTAGAGAGCCAGCCCAATCATTCTCAACATGATGCGCAGCAGGTGGAAGGTGCACCAACGCATGCAGCAGGAACATCGTATGGTTAGGTAGCTGGTGCTGCAACAAACATGCCGCCTTTGCCTCCCGTCAACCAGTTCCAATCACCCTAATAGTTGATGGGCAACAGTTGTGGTATCAGAGGCAAGAGGCACTAGAGAACACGGTTAGACAACTTACAGAGGCCATCAATATGTTGGTGGAGGCTCAAGTACAAAACATACCCAGGGTTGAGGTCCAAGCACCAAGGTACGTGCCCCAACAACATGAAGCAATGCAGGTGCGCCTGAAAGGCCAATAAGGGAAATCCTGCGACCTGCCGGCTCAATTCATTCCTCTAATGCGCGCTAGAGCTGGAGGCCACCTGTCCGCGAAGAAAGGGAAGTCACGCACCCAGCAAGCCTGGTAGCAAGGTTGAGTTAGGATGAAGGCCGGTGGGTAAAAGTTGGGCAAGACAGAGCCCGAGCTGCAGCTTGGCATGTAGACGAAGTGGGTGAGCAACGCGCAAGAACCCATCAACCTGGAGGCTCATTTGAAAGGCACGAGAGATATGACACAAAGCATCCTTTCCCAGGTCGCGACCTCAGGAGGAGATATGAGCCCCAAGACCCGCAGGTAGAGGAACTCCTTTAGAGGGTCCAGCAATTAGAAGCACGACCTGGAGCCCCAGAGCAACGTGGGCACTACGGGGAAAGAACCCCATTTATGAGGAAAATTGAGACGCAGCCTCTCCCTCTGAGGTTCAAGATACCGAATATTCAGCAGTATAATGGGAATAGTACCCTTATGACTATCTCGACGCCTTTAACGTTCAGATGGACTTGCAGACAGACAATCCTATGGTAAAGTGCCGTGTATTCTCAGCTACTTTGGGGGATATTCCAAGGACATGGTTCAAGAATCTCACAGCTCGCAGCATAGGAAGCTGGGAAGAATGTCAGCAGAAGTTTGTTGGCCAATACAGGGCATTAAGAAAGCAGCTCGCTCCATCTTGCCACCTAGCTACCATTTTCCAGCGTTAGGGTGAGTCTTTGAAAGAATATATCACTAGATTTAGATGCGAGGTCACAAATGTTGAGCATCCATCAGACGAGAGTATATTAACAGCGATCTCAGCTGGGTTGCGCAAGGATGGAAAACTGTATGAGAGCATTTACAAGTCTCCAATGAAGGATCTGGGAGAGTTCTACGAGCGAGTTGCAAAGGAGATTAGGTGGGAAGAGACCTTCGGCCCGAAGAAGCCCAACTAGAAGAATGAAGCAAGCAGTTCCAACCAGATGAAAAAGAGAAGTAATGGCAGGAACGAGGGAGAAGGTAGAAACAGTGGCTCTAACAATCAAATTGCTAAAAGGGCGAGGAGAGAGCCAAGAAATGAGCGACCTCGACTTCTGGATCCTTAGGAAGGGTACAGTATCCTGACGGAGTCACCAGATAGGATTTTCACAGCAGAAAAGAACAAGGAAGACTTTGGGAAGCCCTACTCTTTAAGAGCCCCTGTTCAGCACAGAGATCAGAGTAAGTTTTGTGCCTATCATAATGAGGTCGGGCACAACACTTCAGATTGTTGGGCGTTGAAGGACGCCATTGAGAAATTGATCAGGTGAGGTCGCTTGAGAGACTATGTAGCGAGACCTGTAGACTCGCGACCTCCATAAGAACGACCTCATCAACAGCCAACACAGCAGCAGCCCCAGCGAGCCCACGAGCCAGAACATGAGCTTGCGGTAAGGACTATTTTTACAATTCATGGTGGCCCCCATATCGCAGGTGCTTCAAACAGGTCACACGAGAGATACGTCCGAGAAGCCAATCATACTTTTCAAGTCAGTGGGTCGGAGGGACCCGTAAAGAGGGCAAAAACAACATCGAATGAAATTGTATTCACTGATGAAGATGCTGGAGGCATGATTTGGCCTCACAATGATGCACTGGTCATCCGAGCTAAGATCAGCAACATGGAAGTGCGACGTATCATGATTGATACTGGAAGCTGGGTAAATGTGTTGTACAGAAATTGTTTTGAGCAAATGGGGCTAGGAGCGGAGAAGCTGAGACCATCCCCAAAATCTCTTTATGGTTTCACTGGAGATGTTGTTGTACCAATGGGTCAGATCAAGCTGCCACTTACTCTTGGGGAAGCAGGTCATTAAGCTACTGTGTTGGCAGATTTTCTGATAATTGATTGCCTATCAACATACAACGTGGTCTTGGGAAGACCTGCTATGAACGAGTTGGATATGGTCACTTCAACCAGGACCCTTACAGTTAAATTTCCAACCCCTAATGGCATTGGATGTGTTCGGGGAGAGCAGCATTTGGCCAGACGTTGCTATGAAGATGCTGTTAAGATGAGCGTGAGAGGAAAAAAAGTTAATGTGGTTTCGGGGGGCGTGCCATGACTTATGATCGAGAAAGGAGTTAGTCACGATTGGACCCTCGCGAGGTAGATGCAGATCAAGCTTCAGGGCCAGTCGAAGAGTTGAAAGATGTTCAAGTCAGTAAGGCAGATCTAGAGAGATGCTTGAAGCTAGGAAGAGGTTTAGCTCCAGAACTGAGAGCCCAGCTCGCTGACTTCCTAAAGGCGAACTTAGATGTGTTAGTGTGGAATCATGAAGACATGGTGGGTATAGATCCAAAGGTGATGTCGCACAGGTTGAATATTGATCCTCACCATAAACCAGTTCGCCAGAAGAGGAGAGCAATGACAGGGGAGCGCTACTTAGCATTAAAAAAAGAGGTAGATAAACTGCTAGCCAACAGTTTTATCCGAGAAGCTTACTACCCAACCTGGGTCGCCAATCCCGTGTTGGTAAAGAAAAAGAACGGGAACTGGAGAACTTGCATTGACTTCACTAACTTGAATAAGGCGTGCCCTAAAGATAGTTTTCCCTTACTGAGGATAGACCAGCTCGTCGATGCTACAGCTGGATACGAGCTCCTGAGTTTTATGGATGCTTACTCGAGTTATAATCAGATCCCCATAAAACCCGAGGACGAAGAGCACACCTCGTTTGTGACAGATCGAAGAATATACTGTTACAAAGTGATGCCCTTCGGGCTCAAGAATGCAGGAGTGACCTATCAACGCTTGGTAAACATGATGTTTGAAAAGCAGATTGGAAAGACCATGGAGGTCTACGTCGATGACATGTTAGTGAAGTTCAAGCAGATGGGTGATCATGTGCGCGACCTGTTGGGTTTTTGTATGCATCTCATACATCATAGCACAACAAAAAAACAAAAATTTACAGCAAACAAAAATCAAAAACCCAAATCAGATCACTCTAGATTAGTTTAAAACCAAAACAATTAAACATACATAGGGTGTTTAATTGAAACCATACCTTCGTTGGCGGCTCCTTCCCTTCTCGTATGATCTAATCCACTAGCGATCCAAGTGTAGAATCGCCTCTAAGGTATCCACATAGCAACACAATGTTCAAAAACCCAATTGGAGATGGCGATAACCAAACGAACACCCTATGTGCTAGTCAAGGTGGTTGGCTATGTGGTGATATTGAGAGTTTCTTGTTTTGCCCCAATTTCTCTTTTCTTTTGTTCTAACAGAGATTCTCTATTGCTACCCCATCATATGGGTATTTATAGACAATCTAATCTTTCTATTGGGCAAATAAAATGAAACCCTAATCTAAGTCCATTAGGAATTATCCTAACCCATTAGTTTTAGGCTCAATTTTAATTTAATCCAATTAAATTAAATTGATCCTAATAAAATAAATGGGCCTTTATTTTATTTTATCACCATTAATATTAACATCTCATGTTAACATATTAAATCCTATTGAATAGCCATTTTACACTGTACATCGAGTTGCTTAAGTGTGTGACCCATTAGGTATCCGAACACGTTGGCAACCCGGAATGAATTATAATCCTAATCGAATTAGGATTAGATTAAATTAAACCTTTTGATTTAATCCTTGATTCACCAATCAACTAATTGATTCCGAGTAGATCAAGATTGGCACCTAGCAATGCATCATGACCACCCAAGTGCCCAGAATTGTCCGTGGTTAGAACGATACCTTTCTATAAACAGTTACCGTGCAATTCATCCTTTCGTCATAACATATCTCATTCGCTTATGAGTATGGACTATGTGTCAACTCTCACTAAAATGACTAAGTCATTTCTAGCCCGAATTTATTAGTTCTTGTTCCCGAAATCCGTTATTTCCAATTACGTATCTTGGGAGACTCTTCCACTGGTACGATCACTCTGGCCAGAGATTCCTGGAATAACGATTTCCTCAAGAGGCTGTAAGATATCTTCTTCTACTATGAGAAGTGACGAATCCTTTATTGATCACTCAACTACGCTCGAGTAGCTCATGTCGAACTCAAGTACCACCCTATGAGTCAACTCTCCGAGTCAACAAGGAATGGCATTAAAGGACGACAGTTGATACTTAGTATACTTTGGAGATCTCATGTCAAAGGATACTTGCACCTGCTGATATGTTAAGATGAGATCACTGACATAAAACTATCCATGTGATCATCTTATAATCAGGTCATCCAATGTACTCATTCTAAACAAGCATCCACATGTTTACTCTAGACATCTCATATGCCATCAGTTTATGAGAACTACTGCTCGATCCAATCAAAGAGTATAACACGTGCTAGTCTATCTATACTAATGATGTCCCGTCTCATTAATACTATGACTAGGGATATTTAAGTATAAACACATTTGCATGTAATAGGAATCTCATATCATGAACTCTTTCATGATTTCCTTTACATTGTGTTATATATACTAAGGACTTTATTACGCAGTTGAATATAAACTGAATAATAATGTTGCCATTTTATTAAAAAGAAATATGCATAAATACAACCTAAGGTTGATTGGTTCTAGGGCACATCACTAACATACTCCCACTTGCACTAGATCCAATCACCAATGTATCTAATACCAAAGGTGTTTACATGAGCATCATATTTCTTTTGGGGAAGTGGCTTAGTTATTGGATCTGCAATATTCTGATATGTGGGAATTCTTTCAATCTTTATATCTTGTCTACCAACTATTTCTCGTATTAAATGGTACTTTCGAAGGACATGTTTGGATCTTTGATGAGACCGTGGTTCCTTTGCTTGCGCAATGGCTCCATTGTTGTCACAATACAGAGGTATCGGGTCAACAATACTTGGAACCACTCCTAATTCTATGATGAATTTCTTGATCCACACTGCTTCCTTTGCAGCCTCTGAAGCGGCAATATATTCTGCTTCGGTTGTTGAATCCGCAGTCATATCTTGTTTGGAACTCTTCCAACTAACTGCGCCTCCACACAAAGTGAACACGTATCCAGACTGTGATTTTAGGTCATCCTTATCGGATTGAAAACTGGCATCAGTATACCCATTTACCTGTAGATCACCCTCTCCATAAACTAAGAAAGCCTCCTTAGTTCTTCTTAAGTAGCAACCTTTTCGATCTATCTCTATAAATCCTTATCCCCAGTATATAAGTTGCTTCACCGAGGTCTTTCATGGAGAATTTCTTAGAAAGCCATATCTTGATTGATTGAAGAACTGAGACGTCGTTTCCTATAAGTAATATGTCATCCACATATAATACTAAGAAAACGACTGCACTCCCATTAACCTTTTTGTATACACAAGGTTCATCCATATTTTGTGAGAATCCAAACTCATTGACTGTCTCATCAAAACGAATGTTCCAACTCCTAGATGCTTGCTTAAGTCCATAAATCGACCTTTGCAGCTTACATATTTTATTGCTATCTTTGAATGTAAATCCCTCTAGTTGTGTCATATACACTTCCTCGGTCATATTTCCATTAAGGAAAGCTGTTTTTACATCCATTTTCCATATCTCATAATCATAATGAGCAGCAATAGCAAGGAGTATTCTTATGGATTTAAGCATAGCTACTGGAGAAAAGGTCTCGTCATAATCAATTCCTTGCTTTTGACGATATCCTTTTGCTACTAAACGAGCTTTATGGGTAACCACATTACCCTCTATGTCAGTCTTCTTCTTGAAAACCCATTTGCACCCTATGGGTTTTATCCCTTTCAGGTGGGTCAACCAAAGTCCATACTTGGTTTTCATACATGGAATCCATTTCTGACTTCATGGCTTTTAGCCATTCGTCGGATTCTGAACTCTTCAGAACTTCCTCATAGTTAGTAGGCTCATCATTCTCAATGATTAGAATATGGTCATGCTCGCTAATGAGAAATCCATATCTCTTAGGAGCTATCCTTATTCTATCTGATCTACGAGGTTCTTGTGTAATAATAGGTTCACTCACTATCTCATTTTCATTTGTAGTGGTTTCAGGGTGTATCGGTTGTTCTATGTCCATCTGTACTGTTTGTTCTCCTTGAACTTCTGTAAGTTCAAGTTTACTCCCATTATCCTCTTTTAGAAGAAACTCTTTCTCTAAGAAGACAACATGCTTTGAAACAAACACCTTTTGTTCTGAAGGATGATAGAAGTAGTATCCATTCGTTTCCTTAGGATATCCTATAAACAGACATTTGACAGATTTCGCTTCAAGCTTTTCTGACATTATCCTTTTAACATAGGCAGGACAACCCCAAACTTTCATATGGGAAAGTGAGGGTTTTTTATTATTCCACATCTCATATGGAGTAAAATCAACCAATTTTGGAGTTCTGTTCAGTATATAAACAGCAGTTTCCAGTACAAAACCCCAAAAGGATTTAGGAAGATCTGCAAAACTCATCATAGATCGAACCATGTCCAACAAAGTTCGATTTCTCTTTTCAGATACACCATTATGTTGTGGCGTATATGGTGGAGTCCATTGAGATAATATTCCATTCGCTTTTAGATAATTCTGAAACTCTTGACTTAAGTACTCACCACCTCAATCTGATCTTAGTGTCTTGATACTCTTGCCAAGTTGTTTTTCTACCTCGTTTCTAAATTCCTTGAACTTTTCAAAAACTTTAGATTTGTATTTCATCAGATACAAATACCCATATCTAGAATAATCATCGATAAAGGTTACGAAGTATAAAAAACCTCCTTTTGCTTGTATTGTCATTGGGCCACATACATCAGAATGTACAAGCTTTAACAACTCAGTGGCACGTTCACCCTTTCCTGAGAAGGGCATTTTAGTCATCTTACCAAGCAAACAAGATTCGCATGTATCATAAGATTCATAATCGAATGATCCCAAGCTACCATACTTGTATAACTTGTTAACACGTTTCTCATTTATATGACCAAGTCGACAATGCCATAAATATGAGGGTTTCAGGTTATCCATTTTTAATCTTTTGGTATTTAGATTGAGAATTGAATTAGATAAATCTAGAATATAAATCTCATTGCTAATAGTACCAAAACAATAACAAATGTCATTCAACCATATAGAACAACTATTATCCTTAATAGTCAAATGAAATCCATGTTTCACTAAACTGGAAACTGAAATTATGTTCTTTGAAATAACAGGCACATAAAAGCAATTATCTAAATTTAATATTAATCCTGAAGGTAAAGTCAAAATGTATGTCCCCACATGTAAACTCCTAGCTCCGACTTCTAAAGTCCCAACATTAGAAATTAAGTTAGAGAGATAATATATAACTCTCTACGTTTAATTGATTTAATTTCATAGCCTCCGAAATTTATTCATTTAGAATACGACAAAATTCGTAGTATTAAAAAGTTTAGTAACGTCCCAATGAAAATCCAAGTTAGGAGATCCAAGATTTTAGTAAAGGCTAATCGAATTAAAATTCGATTTAAAAGAGAGAGCCAAGATTAATAAAATAAGCTTAGCGTTTTTAAAATAAATTCTAGCAAGACGAAAATTAATCGAATGGAAGTGAAATAGACAAGGGAGAACAATGAGGGGTAATCGTGAAAGAGCACCAAGAAGATGATGGGTGAAATGAAATTGATGAGATAGTGGGGCAAGATGTAATTAATAGAAGCTTGACTAATATATAAACAAGACTTGAGCTGATTTTTCAGCAATTTCAGCCTTCCATCGAGAGAAACCGAGAAGATTCGAGAGAAAGAAAAACAAGGGTGAAGCTGCTGCCGTGAGAGGTGAACCAGAAGGGAGAAGAGAAGCAGACCAGAAGGGAAAGGCTGGAGACAAGGAAGAAGAAGACAGCAGCAGCAACCAAAGCAGACTCCAGCGCACCAGTAGCTCGCGCGACAGTGCAGGCGCGAGTTCGAGCAGCTCGCGTGAGAGGGCATTCAGAGGCCGTGAACTGCAGCCAACTGAGCAGTAAAGGAAGAGAAGAGGGGGGAGACACGAAGGAGAAGAAGTACCAGCTGCTGGTCGAGCAGAAACAGAGCAGGTCGCGAGCTGAATCGCGAGCACACCCGCGAGCAGAACCGCGACAAGGCTGGTCGGCCAGGAGAGAAAGGGAAAGAACCACCACCCAAGTTGCCTTCCAAGCCCTCAAACATCCTTCTTAGACCTCTCTCAACTCCCTAAGCCAAGACCAAAGTAAGATTTCAGCTCCATTTTCTTTGATATTCTGCAGAAACGAAAATGGTGACAGTTGTGAAGTTGTTGTTGATTCATGTTGAAATATTGCTTTTAAATCTTGTTAGAACCTCATGTGAGTGTTATGGAATCATAAGAGATGATTGTTGTGTGTAATTGATGCCATAAAAGATGTAAATATGGGCTGTCATATGTACAAACGAGATAGAAACAGAAAATGGTTCCATATGCACACCAAGTGGTTGATAGAAGTTGTGAGTAAAGTTTGAGCTAGTAATTGACCAAGTTAGATTTATGTATGTATTAGAGACTTGAAGGGCAGTAGCTAGACTTTGAAATTAGATGGTCTTGAAACCAATTTCAAGCCTTAAAAAGAGGTTAGAAAAGTTAGAGAAGAGTTAAGAGTTGCAAAAAGGGGGAAATTTGACAATGTTGGTGAACCCGAGCTCAAATTTGAGCTAGAGGAGACCTGACTATATTTGACTTATTTGGGGATGTTCTACACCTCAAATGATGCCTAGGAACTATAGAAAACCGTAGGTTTTCGAACGGATCGAATCCGATAAAAATTGTGCAAGTTATGCACAAAATAGTGCCGTTAGAACTCTGAGAAGTGAAACGGCTAGCTTAATGTAATTTTTATGGCATGAAATGAGTTTAGTTAGTCATTATTACTTAAATGAAGCTTAGTTGTGGAAGAAAAACTAGCGTCGCTAACCTGAAATCAAGAGTTTGCAAAACGTGCACTAAAACGCACCCGAAAGTGTCCAAAACGGACGTTTTCCTTAGATTTGACTTAGCAAACGATAATATTTCTCAACGAAATTTGACGTGTGACTAGAATGGGATATAAGTGAGCCATAGGAAAAAGAATGAAGGAAAACGGAGCCCCGAGTAGCAGGTTATCGTCTGTTCTGTCAAGGGCTGTCCATTTTAAATAAAATTGAGATTTTTCGTTTTAAGCCTCCGACAAGTAAGCGGACCGTGTGGGGATATCCTTAGGGGTCCAAAACTAAAACTTTTTCACAAAAATCGGGATTAGAGAGTCTCGATTGAGTAGAAACAAGTTAGGAGGATATATAGAGAAAAATGATCTTAGTTGAGATTCTTGACCTTATAGTTGAGAATTGAGTTTTGTTATTAATAATGATGAGAAAATATTGTGTAGGTGACGAGCCTCGTCGAGACGCTTGACACGGAGTGACGCGGCTTCGAGGTAAGTGGTTCGCCACTTATGAGTGTTTAAATTCTATATCAATTCATGATTATTCGTAATGGATATTGTAACTAAGTAATAAATGAAAATGAAAAGGATTTTCAATGTTAATGTTCAAGTTAAGCATATAGATTCCTATGGAATCTATATTGTACTAGAAATTAATACTAAGTTGTTATAGAAAGAGTAAAATGAGAAAGTTTTCAGAAGATGTAAAACTAGTGAGTTTTGTACTTTTGCACTTGAAGAAATTGATTATAAAACCCATGTATATGCCTTAAGAGTTCATGAGAGTTAGCGCTACGTGACGACGCAGAAAATTCCGTCCGTAGTCGCTCAGAGTATAGAGAAATTAGCACTACGAGACGACGCAGAAAATTCCGTCCGTAGTTGCTCAGTTTCCTAGAAAATATAAGCGCTACGTTGCGTTGCAGAAAATTCCGCACGTAGTTGGTTAATTAACAGTTAGCGCTACGAAGCGATGCAGTAAATTCCGCTCGTAGTTGCCCAGAGTTTTAGCACTACAATTGCGATGCAGAAAATTCCGCATTGTAGTTGCTCAGCGATAAGATTTAGCGCCCTACGTACGATGCAGTAAATTCCGTAACGTAGTGGTTAAGATACCTCAGTAAGCTTCACGTTGGCGTTAGTTTTAATCGCCCGTGATGGTTAGAATGTTTAAAGGATATATATGGGGGTTTTTAAAGAAATTGTAAAACTTGAATAAATAGTAAATGGCTATGTTAGTGTATGTGATATTATATATATCTTTGTTGCACTAACTTATTGTTTATTTTGTAGCTTATTTAGTTTCATTGCGTGTCACCGCCGAACGAGACATCGACATTGTTTTGCGTTTGTATAGGTGGGCCGAGTCTCCATGACATTATATTATTTGAACTTTGTAATGTATTGATTATATTATTATTATTATTTTTTAGATACACATGTAATTAGAACTGTATGTTGTAAATATTTAATGGTTCTTATATTTTCATATGATATATGATTATACATTGTATTATAAGTTGCTTATATTGTGGAAATTGTGAATAAAGAAGTTGGGAGGTGATCAGATATAGTTGAAGCGTATGTTACAGGTGAAATTTTGGTTTTATAAAAAATGCAGCCGTTATGTTGCCGAAAATTTTATAAAAAGTATTTGAAATAGAAAAGCAAAAAATTTTATCACTCCCAACCAGTTACAAAAAATTCAAATCACTAAGTTTTAACGAGTAAACCGGAGAAGAAGTTAGGGTTCGCTTCTCGGATGTCTTCGATCCGACAAGTCGGGTTCGATGAGTCCGTTGAAGTGCCCGGCAGGATCCTCCAGACAAGAGCTTAGATAAGGTCTTGGAAGGGTCCTGTCACCATAGCTAATGCAGCAACTCTTGCTCCATTTCCCACTCGTAAGTCCAGATCTCCTTTCTTCGGTTTCCTACTGTTCTTTAGTCCCTGCATATTAGCACATATGTGAGACCCACATCTGGTATCTAATACCCATGTGTTAATATCACATGTAGTATTAACCTCAATCATAAAAATACCTGAGGCAGAAGCATCACTATGCTTCTCCTTATTTAGAGAATCCAGATATTCTTTGCAATTCCTCTTCCAGTGACTAACTTTACCACAATGGAAGCACGGTCCTTTTGTAGGTGTCTCTTTGCTTTTGTTGTTCTTCTTCTTGACACCTCCTTGGGCTTTGGTAGGATTATTCTTCTTCTTCTTTAGTTTCTTTTGAGCCTTTTTCTTTTTAGAAGAATTAGAATTATCCACCAACATTACAGACTTTTGATCCTTCTTAATACAAGGTTCAACAGTCTTGAGAACGTTGATCAGCTCAGGTAGTGAAGAATCAATCTTATTGACATAATAGTTCATCACGAACTGTGAATAACTATCAGGTAAGGACTGTAGAACTAAGTCAATACTTAGCTCATGATCCATAACAAACCCAAGTGATCCAAGCTTCTCAATGTAGCCCAACATCTTCAAGCCATGATCCACGGCTGAAGCCCCTTCGACCATTCGACTACGGAAAAGATTTCTAGATGTTTCAAATCTTTCAATCCTTTTCTGCTCATCAAATAGCTCCTTAAGATGAACAATCATAGTACGAGCATCCATATGCTCATGTTGTTTTTGGAGTTCCGGTGTCATAGCAGCGAGCATGATGCAAGCCGCCATGTCAACGTCATCCTTATGCTTTAGATAAGCTTCAAGCTCATCCATTGGAGCATCATCTCTTGGAGGAGGAGGGATGTCATTTTCAAGTACATAAGCAAATTTCTCAAACTTGAGCACTATCTTAACATTCCTTATCCAGTCCAAGTAGTTTGGCTCGGTAAGTTTGTTGGCCTCAAGTATGGAACGTAAATTCAATTTCGAGCTCATGATTCTTTTCAACCTAGATATAAAGAATGAAATGTTAGAGATCTAGCATGCATATACATTTAATGTGGTCTTTGATTAAGCGTATTACACTCCCACTATTTTATTACGAATTAATAGCCCTCACTATTAATCCGGGAAAACACATTGGATGCTTTCCTAGTGGGTTAGTATCCATCATTCATTAAGGAAGACCTTGGGTTTACCCAACAAGCCCCCTTGACTTCAAATGGTAGGTATCTCATACCAATTGCATCTCAATGCAACTACTAAAACATTGGGCTATCAACATCCTTGATATGTGTATATCGTATATACATTGACCCAATCTCACCTCTGATATATATAAGCCTTGGGTTTACCCAACAAGCCCATGTATTCAGTTAAGACCGGCCCATTAATCAGAAATCATATTCCGTAGGTTGAACATATTAACCTAGAGCAGGCTTGGGTTTACCCAACAACCCAACATCGAGGATAACTCTAGTTCTTCCTATATTAATGGAAGGTGTTAGTCTTAATATTAATTAAGGGTTTTTGTCCTTTTAGTCTCATCTAGCATGCATAATTTATCTTTATTCATCATCAAGATAATTATGGTAATAAAATTACATGGTTGATTATGGACTTTATCTATATCGATTTCCCCGGAGCCACAGGGTAACCGAAAGGTCAAACCTAGGTCATGTATGAATTACAAAGAATGAAAAGGACATTTCCCTTCTTCAATTCCATCTTCATCTTCTTCGTATTCCTAATCTATTTCTATTTCTAAACATAACTATTACATTTATTTAATAAGAAACCTCGAGTTACATTCGAGGGGAGCAAGATGAGAAGAGAAATACAAAGAGAATATTAAGAGAAGACAGGACACGCAGGCCCTATTTTGATCAAAATCAAAATCCATGCAAATGCTCAATCATATTGGGCCAAGTCCATAATCTAACCATCTTGCTATCCATACACCCTTAGAAACAATTTCTAATAAGATATAATTAAAAATGATTTCGACCATTTATTTTAATTATATTTCAACAATTGAAATAAATGACATGGGCTTGGGCTTTTGTTTAATATGGGATCCATATGATTTATTCTTAAATTAATCTCATTAATTAAGATAAAACCAATGTAAGAAAATTTAATTCCAATAAAACTCTTTTATTAGACTTAAATCCTATCATAATAGGAAATTAAATTCTATTAAAATTCATTTAATATAGGAAAATTGAATTCCAATAAAACTCTTTTATTATACTTAAATCCTATCATAATAGGATATTAAATTCTATTAAAATTCATTTAATATAAGAAAATTTAATTCCAATAAAACTCTTTTATTAGACTTAAATCCTATCATAATAGAATATTAAATTCTATTAAAATTCATTTAATATAGATAACCGACCATAATTGAAAATTATGAACAATTAACAATTTTCAATTCCGTTTTGATTTGAACACTTCAAATCTAATTATACTGGGCTGTTATGATTCATTAAAACACTTTTACAAATCATAAACATGTTTTTGAAAGATCAAAATCTAACAAAATTCATATTAAAACAGCCCACAACAAAAAAATCAATGTGCAGAATTTTCTGCACAGTTTTCGGTTTCTGGTTCATACCATATGATTTTTTTGACTGACTAAACGATGTCGGATTGATCCCAAATTTTATGTGCTGGTTCGTTAATATGTTAACAACATACAGAAATTAAACGAGCCTAAAATGTTAACAAAATTCCAGTGGCCAAATGTCATTATCAAAACTGGTCCAGAAATCATTTTTAAATTTTAGTTTTTAGAACTTGATTTTAAATCAATCTAGAGAGGCTCTGATACCACTGTTGGGTTTTTGTATGCATCTCATACATCATAGCACAGCGGAAAAACAAAAATTTACAGCAAACAAAAATCAAAAACCCAAATCGGATCACTCTAGATTAGTTTAAAACCAAAACAATTAAACATACATAGGGTGTTTAATTGAAACCATACCTTCGTTGGCGGCTCCTTCCCTTCTCGTATGATCTAATCCACTAGCGATCCAAGTGTAGAATCACCTCTAAGGTATCCACACAGCAACACAATGTTCAAAAACCCAATTGGAGATGGCGATAACCAAACGAACACCCTATGTGCTAGTCAAGGTGGTTGGCTATGTGGTGATATTGAGAGTTTCTTGTTTTGCCCCAATTTCTCTTTTCTTTTGTTCTAACAGAGATTCTCTATTGCTACCCCATCATATGGGTATTTATAGACAATCTAATCTTTCTATTGATCAAATAAAATGAAACCTCAATCTAAGTCCATTAGGAATTATCCTAACCCATTAGTTTTAAGCCCAATTTTAATTTAATCCAATTAAATTAAATTGATCCTAATAAAATATATGGGCCTTTATTTTATTTTCTCACCATTAATATTAACATCTCATGTTAACATATTAAATCCTATTGAATAGCCATTTTACACTGTACATCGAGTTGCTTAAGTGTGTGACCCATTAGGTATCCGAACACGTTGGCAACCCGGAATGAATTATAATCCTAATCGAATTAGGATTAGATTAAATTAAACCTTTTGATTTAATCCTTGATTCACCAATCAACTAATTGATTCCGAGTAGATCAAGATTGGCACCTAGCAATGCATCATGACCACCCAAGTGCCCAGAATTGTCCGTGGTTAGAACGATACCTTTCTATAAACAGTTACCGTGCAATTCATCCTTTCGTCATAACATATCTCATTCGGTTATGAGTATGGACTATGTGTCAACTCTCACTAAAATGACTAAGTCATGTCTAGCCCGAATTTATTAGTTCTTGTTCCCGAAATCCGTTATTTCCAATTACGTATCTTGGGAGACTCTTCCACTGGTACGATCACTCTGGCCAGAGATTCCTGGAATAACGATTTCCTCAAGAGGCTGTAAGATATCTTCTTCTACTATGAGAAGTGACGAATCCTTTATTGATCAGTCAACTACTCTCGAGTAGCTCATGTCGAACTCAAGTACCACCCTATGAGTTAACTCTCCGAGTCAACAAGGAATGGCATTAAAGGACGACAGTTGATACTCAGTGTACTTTGGAGATCTCATGTCAAAGGATACTTGCACCTGCTGATATGTTAAGATGAGATCACTGACATAAAACTATCCATGTGATCATCTTATAATCAGGTCATCCAATGTACTCATTCTAAACAAGCATCCACATGTTTACTCTAGACATCTCATATGCCATCAGCTTATGAGAACTACTGCTCGATCCAATCAAGGAGTATAACACGTGCTAGTCTATCTGTACTAATGATATCCCGTCTCATTAATACTATGACTAGGGATATTTAAGTATAAACACATTTGCATGTAATAGGAATCTCATATCATGAACTCTTTCATGATTTCCTTTACATTGTGTTATATATACTAGGGACTTTATTACGCAGTTGAATATAAATTGAATAATAATGTTGCCATTTTATTAAAAAGAAATATGCATAAATACAACCTAAGGTTGATTGGTTCTAGGGCACATCATTAACACAACCTGGGAAAGATGTTTCAGATTCTGAGGAGCTATCAGATGAAGCTGAATCCACATAAGTGTGCGTTTGGGGTAGCTTCTGGGAAGTTTCTGGGCTTCATAGTAAACAGTAGAGGAATTGAAGCCAACCTTGAAAAGATCAAAGCATTGATCGATATGAGATCGCCAACCAGGGTAAAGGATGTGCAAAGCCTCAATGGCTAGGTCGCAGAATTAAGCAGGTTAATCTCGAAAGCTACAGATAAATGCATTCAATTTTTCGATATCTTGAAGAAGGCAAAAAGCTTCGAGTGGACTGAGCAATGTGAAGTTGCCTTCCAGCAGTTGAAAGAATACATGGAGCGAGCTCCACTCCTTTTTAAGCCCAAAGAAGGAGAAAAGTTGATTTTGTACTTGGGGGTGTCTCAGCAAGCTCTAAGTGCTGCACTGGTGAGGGAAGAAGGGAAGACGCAGCTTCTAGTGTACTATGTAAGTAAAAGGTTGCAAGATGCTGAAACCAAGTATTCACAGATGGAGAAGCTCGCTTATTGCCTGGTGGTCGCATCAAGGAAGCTGCGGCCTTATTTTCAAGCTCATACGATCGAAGTCCTCACCCAGTATCCACTAAAGCAAGTTCTACAGAAAGCGGACACCTCAGGTCGTTTGCTGAAATGGGCAGTTGAGCTTGCACAATTTGATATTCAGTACAAGCCGAGGACGGTTATCAAGGCTCAAGCTCTGGCAGACTTCATTGTGGAGTTCACAGGACCTGTGGATGATGAAGCCGAATCTTCTAAAGGTCCAACCTGGGAGCTTTATGTTGATGGATCCTCCAGCGAGCAGAGGGCAGGAGTCGGAATTCTGCTGATTAATCCTGAAGGCTACAAGATCCTTTGTGCTTTAAGGTTTGGTTTCCAGGCTACGAATAATGAAGTCGAATATGAAGCACTGCTCGCAAGTCTACGTCTAGCTAGAGAGATGCGAGCGGAACGGTTAAGGGTTTTCAATGACTCACAGCTTGTGGTTTGCCATATACTGGGTGAGTATCAGATCAAAGGACCAAAAATGGCTCTGTATCTCTAGAAAGTTCATGAAATGCTGAGTGCTTTCCAGAAATGCGAGGTGAAGCAGATCTTGCGAGCTCAGAATGCACATGCAGATGCATTAGCTGGCCTTGTGACCACACGAGATGCAGACTTCCTAGGGGCAATCCCAGTAGAGTTCCTACCAGCTCCAAGTACGGAAGAGAAGAAGGTGACGATGGCCATAGCTGTGCAGCCCAATTCCTGGATGGGTCTAATTTTGAACTATCTGCAAGATGGGAAGCTGCCGAGTGATAAGCTAGAAGCACGGCGCTTGCGAGCTAAAGCAGCCAGGTACTACATCTATGATGATGTGCTGTATAAGAAGGGGTTTTCAGCCCCACTTTTGAGATGCATAGATGGCTAAGATTGTGAGGCGGTAATGAGGCAAATACACGAAGGCCATTGTGGGAACCACGCTGGGGGGTTGTCTTTAGCTCAAAAGGCACTTCGACAGGGTTTCTATTGGCCCACCATGAGGCAGGATGCCATCAACCTGGTCAAGAAATGTGATAAGTGTCAAAGGTTCGCCCAGATTCCGTAAGCTCCACTAGCTTATCTCCAACATATGGTGAGCCCGTGACCCTTCACAATTTAGGGGATGGATTTGATCGAACCTCTCTCAATGGCTTGTGGAAGATGCAAGCATGCCATGGTCGCAGTTGATTACTTCACTAAGTGGGCAGAAGCAAAGGAGTTGGTAGAAATTTCCACTACAAAAATTGAAAAATTTGTGTGGAATAATATTATATGCAGATTCGGAGTCCTACAGCAGATCGTGACTGATAATGGGACCCAGTTCACTAGTGACCAGTTTCTCAGGTTCTGCAACGACCTCAAGATCGTTAAAAGCTTCTCAACAGTGGACCATCCACAAGCCAATGGTCAAGTTGAAGCTGTGAACAAGATTATCAAGCAGGCCCTGACGATGAAACTGGAAGCGAAGAAAGGAGCGTGGGTAGACGAGCTTCAGAAGGTATTATGGGCTTACAGGACCACAGCTCGCAGCACTACAAACGAGACACCTTTCTCAATGGTATATGGATCTGAGGCCATGATCCCAGCGGAATTATAAGTCTCCTTGCAGCGAAGAGCGACCTTAAACCCAAATGACACTGACCAGTTACTTACTGCAAACTTGGACTTGCTGGAAGAAGTCAGAGAAACAGCCAGGTTGAAAGTAGCTGTCTATCGGCAAAGAATTGCGAGGTATTATAACAAGAATGCTCGAATTCGTAGCTTCAATGTGGGAGATTTGGTACTACGTCTCATTCTGTCTGGAGCTCACAAACCCAGTGATGGGTCCTTAGGCCCGAATTGGGAAGGACCCTATATCATCAAGGCAAACTTGGGAAATGGAGCTTATCATCTGACCAACATGAATGGAGATGAGGTCTAGCTTGGAATGCTGAGCATCTTCGACCATATTATCAGTAACTTTATTTGTTACCTACAATTCAATTTTATGAAAGCTCCAGTTTCCCTCATGATATGCATTATTTCACTAAGTCAACAGGCTTCGTGCTGATTAGCTCGCTGCTCACCTAAATGAAAAAGAGCCTAAAAAGCAGGCGAGGTTATGTACCTCTGCATAGCTCGCTAAATGAAAAAGAGTCTAAAAAGCAGGCGAGATTAAGTACCCTTGCATAGCTCGCTAAATGAAAAAGAGCCTAAAAAGTAGGCGAGGTTAAGTACCCCTATATAGTTTGCTAAATGAAAAAGAGCCTAAAAAGCAGGCGAGGTTAAGTACCCCTGCATAGCTTGCTAAATGAAAAAGAGCCTAAAAAGCTGGCAAGGTTATGTACCCCTGCATAGCTCGCTAAATGAAAAAGAACCTAAAAAGCAAGCGAGGTTATGTACCCTTGCATAGCTCGCCTAAATGAAAAAGAGCCTAAAAAGCAGGCAAGGTTATGTACCCTTACATAGCTCGCTAAATGAAAAAGAGCCTAAAAAGCAGGCGAGATTAAGTACCCCTGCATAGCTCGCTAAATGAAAAAGAGCCTAAAAAGCAGGCGAGGTTAAGTACCCCTGCATAGCTCACCTAAAGTGAAAGGAGCCTAAAAAGTAGGTGTGGTTGAGTACTCCTGCATAGCTCGTCAACATTCCAATATGGCAGAGAAGTTTCTGATCAGTTGCTTATATTACAAAATTCTATTAACTGTTGAATTAAGCGATTGCTTAAGTTATCAAATTTCAAATGAGTTTATGTTATAGTAGTTAGCTCGCAAGAAATCTAGCAAATTATAAAATGAAGACATGCAATGTATTACAGCAAATACAATAACTCTACATTCGACAGAGGAGATATGAAAAGAAAAAATAAATTTCTAATAAAGTCAAAAATCCTTTACAAATTGAGAGAATACAAATGTAAAGAATACAAATGTAAAAAGCAAAAAATGAGCTCTTAGTTTCGAGCTGGAGAGTCCAGATCACCGGCGGGCTCAGCTTGAGGAGTTGTGCTAGGAGCCTGTGTTGCTAAGGGGACTGCATCAGATGGGGATGAGGTAGTCTCAATCTTGAACTCCTCCACAGCTCAGATTCCCTCTCCACCAAAGATGGAAAAGTCCATGTCAGGATGGGACATCTATAGCGTGTAAAGGAAGTTGCGGCCTGTTCTTTCCTCAGCCTCATCTTTGGCCTCAGCAACTTGCACCTTCGTTTCCTGAATAGATGTTTCTTTGAAAACCATCAGTTTTTCGAAGGCATTATCTGCATGGCGATTAATGACCTCAGCTTCTTGCTTCATGGCCTCTATTCGCTGCTCTGCAGCCTCAGCTCGCTGCACTGCATCCCCTACTTAATGCCTTAGTACCTTAGCTTTATGTTTAGCCTCTTCAGCCCGTTGAGCGGCAGCTTCTGCTCTTTTAGCCCGTTGTTCTGCAGTCTCAGCCCGCTGCACTGTGGCATCAACTTCTTGTCTGAGCCTCTCGACCTGTCCCTCTGCTATCTCAGCTCGTTGCTCAGACTACCTTAGTTCGCCCTTCATATTGTTTAATTCATCCCTTGCCTTGTTGCGTTCATCTTTGCAATCACGTAGCAAGGCAGTAAGGTGCGACCTGGTGGTTTCGATATCGCCTTCTAATTGCACCAGAGCTTCCTCAGCAGTCTGCTTAGCAATGTTCGTCGCAGCTATCTTGGCCTCGTAGCCCTCCGCGAACCTCCTCCCATCTCGAGCTCCCTCAATTAAGGATGCTATCTCATCTTTTGCTTCCTCCAGCTCATTCTCCAGCCTCATTATTCGGTCTTCAGTGATTCTAGTCAATCTCCTTCGTTTTATTGATGCAAGGGCAGCCTGAAAATTCTACAAGTCAGAATTTGATGAAATAAAGAAGCCAGAGAATAAAAGAAAAATGACTTACCAACATAGCATGACGAGCTGCGTACTCGTCTAGGTCCATACCCCTAAGCGACCTATTCTCCAAAGCCCTTGGGTGAGTCAACATAATTGTTGGCCAGTTATCAAGAAAGGAAGTCAAATATCTTCCCCCAGGTCCAACTTCAACGTCTGGCTTTGATGGCGATGGAGTCCTTTCAGCCTCTGGGGCATCAGGCTCTTCACTCCAGCAAACATGATTTCGCATAAAAAATGTGCGCCTAGACCAGTTCTTCGTTAATCTCCTGCTGGTGCCAACTCGAGTTGCCTGGGGAGCAACCTCGGATGGAGCACCCCCTTCTTCAGGATGCGAGCCGGGAGCTAGAACCAGCGGAAGATCTGCTGCTATTTCTGAAGGCATTTCCTCGCTAGGAGCAGCGATCGAGTGAGTTTTTGCTTCAGCAGGTCGCTTAGGACGTTTCGAAGAAGCAGCTGGAGAGGTCGAGGCTTCGGCGGGTCGCTTTGCTGGAGTAGAAGAGGCTAAAGCCTTAGCAGTTCGCTTCGAAGGATACTCCAGAAGAGTAAGATTTTTTCTCTTGGCTGGAGCTCATCCAGAGGAGAGAGCAGGAGCCCGAGGAATGACTTTTTGAGATGTACCTGTTGGTGGAGTACGAGCTGATTGAGAAGTTGGTACCTCAACAGATGTTGGTGCTATTGGACTTAGGACTGTTTCTACTTGGGCAGGTGGGGATGGAACCCTTAGAATAACTGTTTGAATAGAGGAAGGGGATGAATCTATTTTTCCAATAGGAGTTACGTGAGCTGAAATTGTTTCTACCTGAGCTATAGTAGCTGTAATGTCTGCCTGCGAGCTAGAAGTAGGAACCGTTGCATCTGCTCGCAAGGTGGTGGCTGGAGTTGAAGCAGAAGCTGTTGTACCTGCTCGCGAAGTGGTGACAAGAATTGGAGATGATCGAGGAGGTGTATCTTCTTCCTTGACAGGGACTTCAAGGACAGAAGGAAGTATAAGCTCGTCGTTCATGCTCCCTAAGTCTTCTTCAGGTCTTAGTAGTGGAGAATCTTTAAGAGGAGCAAGACCATGAGCTCGGAGAAGGGCGTTGTCAAATTTACCACTAATGCTTGCTTCATCCGATTTCGCGAGCACCTCGAGAGCCCTTTTCTCCTCACCGCTGAGAGGGGACTCATCCAGTTTCAGCTCTGTAAAGCAAAATGTTAAAAAATAAAATAAAATCTTAGCTCGCTAAAGATTCCCCTCTACTTACTTGGTTTCAGAACGAAGCTGAGATTCTTGAGACCCGCGTGGAAAGGGCAGGAGACGAAGAACCAGCTCGTTTTATATTTCCCGACGTTAGATTTACCCTTCGCATCTCCTTGGGGTAGGAGTTCTTTATAATCAGATGGGCGAGCTGTAAGATAGTAAATACCATTTGATTTTTCCCCCTTTTTTGTGCTCAAAGCCTTGAAGCTATAAAGGTGCTGGATGATCTTTGGAGTTGGGGGAGGAAGGTCGTTCTTGAGGAAAGCCAAAGCTAGCGAAGTCAGCTGGGCATATGAATTCGGTGTCAACTAGAACGACGCGAGCTTGACAGTGTTCAGAAACTCGATCAGGTAAGGGTGAATGAGGAACCTTAGTCCGTGCTGGAGATGTTGGGTACTGACAGTGACGTACCCCCACGGAGGATAGCAAGCATGACTTGTGGGAATGGGTGTCAACGCACGACAACCCCTAGGAATGTGAAATTGAATAGCGAGCCCTATTAGGTCGAAAAGGCTCAATGTAGAGGAATGATGTGCAAACGTCTCGCGACTTTTTCTTTCTTTGCGAGCTCGTCGTTCTGCAACCCGACCCTCATCCTGCTCATGAGCCTCCCTACCTCGAGCTGCTTCACTAACATCACTAGCTCTGCTTGAAGACATCTGTATATAAAGGAAGCATGTTCAGGTCGCAGCAAGCAGATCATTAAATGCTAAAAATTTTCTAAGTTTCCTATTTGGCAGATCATTCATACAATGGGGGGCTTGACCTATGAAGAGACGATCTACGAGCTAATAGTCTACAGATATAATCCAACAGTTAGCATGCATAACCGACCATAAATAGTAATCAGATCTCAAACAAGCGTGATACAAGATCAAATCAACAGAAGTTGAAAAATCGTGTTCAACAAGAAACTCAGAACAGCACAGGCTTAACAGTAACAACACAATATATTCAAACCATCTCAGACACAACAATAGCAAAAAGCAACAACAATGCAACATTAACTCAATAAAATAAATCAAAAGCTGAAAGTTTAAAGTAAGAAATCAGAAGCTTACCGTGAATCCTTGATGAGAGTGTGAAAAACGACGACTGGAAGTGAATCGGTGAGATGTGCAGCAACAGAGAGTTAGATGGTTGAAGAAAATGACATAAAAAAGAAAATAAAAGGGCTTCACCAGTTTATATAGGTGGACGAGCTCGAACCCCAGCCATCAGATCTATGTGTTATGTAACCGTCATCGATCCAACAGTGCAGCGCGAGGTAAGACTTTTTAATCATGCAGCCGTCAGTTGAAAGACGTGCACATTAAATGCGCGTGTGCAAGACGTGCCAACGTCAGTTCACTTATCGTTTAAATGATCGCCACGTGTTAGGTCGATGTGATGGGATCCGAAAGGGCGCGAAAACAATAATTCAGGTTAGCGTGCCAAGGAAGCCAACTTCTACCAGCGAGATCGAGCTCCCAATTGGCATAACGAACTGAGAGTTGGGGGGTTGATGTTATATGCATTTTCTGGACTCATTAAATGGGCTGGAAAAAGCCCATGAAGGCCCAATTAAGTCGGCCTTCATACAAAGGCCCATCAGACAAGGCCTAGTTATTAGTTTAGGTCCAGTAAGCTCTACAGCTCAGTTCGCCCCAACGAGCTATTAAGTTCACATCAATCAGCTCGTTTCACTTTATTACAGTTCGCTATGAAGCTCGTTCTAGACATAGCTCGCTGAGGTCTAGCTCGAGATCGCTCAATGCAATAGACAGTATATAGCTCGTTCAGAGGGCAGTTAATGCAGTATCTTCCAGAACAGACAGTTACCCAATCTAATCGTGATTCTCTCACCAGATATGGAAGTTCATTCAAATTCAAACTCAGTCAACATTATCTCGGATTTTATGGAGTAGTTTCCTGATTTTATTCAAACAGATTAGGAAGTGTAATTAATCCATGATTCTCTTCCTATTTTGTTGCTTCCTGATCTGTAACGTTACTTCCCCTATAAATAGGGGTTAAAACCATTGTAAAAGAGACGACACAATTAATAGCATACTGTCACTCTGCAAAATTTTAGAGAGACAGCCGTGGACGTAGGCGCATCCGCTGAACCAGGTTAAAAACTCTGTGTTTCCTGGTCCTGTTTGTTTCTTTGCTATGTTATTTTCTTGGTTTTCGTGCTTTCTCATATTGATTGTAGGTATTGGGCATTGAATTCTCATCGACTGGATTTCAACGTCAACATATATATATGTGTGTATATATATATACACATATTGATTTTATTATTTTATATATCTTGCATGCCTTTTAAGCAGATGCTATGCTTGGAAGAGTTTGGTTACTAACCTAATGTGGGGTTTTAGTTGATGTAGTTTCGTCGTCATAAATTTATTACCTTGGCTTCAAAAAATAAATTCTTTAATTACATATTTGATTCAATCGAAGAGATAACAGCAGAATTTTATTTGTTATGGAAAGTTGTAGTTAAATTCTCTATAATTATAGTTGTAGGTAACTAGTATTAACAAAGAGAATTTCAACATTAATTTATAACCAAACACAACTATAATCCATAATTTTGATAATTGACAATGTATTTCATGTCATCTTCATAAGAAAGGACATTGCAATAATAATCACTAATTGAAATCTTGTTGACCATTTACATATGCAAATTTGTAAATTAAATTTCTGGTCAGCAATAGTTTTGTTCAGAAAATGATTATTGCTAACCAACGACACATATTCTGCTATATCATATTAATTTGTGACCAATTTTATTTTTAATTTCAGATCGCATCCCTAACTTTAATTTCTTATATTCATTATTCTAGTAATTATATTAATGTGTGTTAAGAGTCAACATTTTTAATGGTTTACAACTTATACATATAAGAAAATGATTATTATGACGATCAATCATTAATGGCTTAACAACCATTTCTCAACAATAACATACAAAGATTGCAATAATAAAGGCCCAACCCGCCAAATTTATTTGGCGTAGGAATTTTAAATACTAATAATTTAACCAAATAAACTATTCTCTCCGAAATTAAATTGTGCTCTACGACAATCAATTCCTGCTTATTCTTCCAGTTGGCGTTGAACCTCTAGCAACTCCTATAGTATTATCCCCACATTGGCCTTACCATCAACCTTAAATTCTCTTTCACAATCCATCAATTATTAATAGGAACCATCGTGAGCCCATCCCTCGAGTGAAAAAGGTGAAACTTGTTCTTCTTCTTGATCTTGGCTGCCAGTATTTTTCTCCTCTCAGTAGGACTTTCACTCCTATAAGGGGACTTCACATGGCTAGCAAATTTTTGTGAGGTAGAGGACATTGCTTTGCATTTGGGGCATATTAATGACCCATATTTCTTCCTTCGAAGACTATGAGTAACCCCATCATACTGTACAACTTCATCTTTTGATTCATTATTATTTGTTTGAGATGTTCTTTGGTTATTCAAAGCAGTAGAAATTGATATCGGGTACCTACTAGGCTCACCCATATGAGAGTTTTGATGGATTTTGATATCTTATAGGTCAAAAGGTTGGGTTTAGTTTGGGACTAGGGTTTGGGCAAGGCTTGAACAACCTTGGACTTGAGATGATGCACAGACAATATTTGTCGGAGTAGGCTTATCCGAAGCTACGCCAATATGATCAACTTGATGATCAATGTTTTTTCCAAGGTCTATAGTTGTGGGGGTTTCTCTAATGATCGAATTGTTCTGATGATTATAATGAATGCTAGAAAAAGAGTACATTTTCTTAGTTGGTCGACGATTAAATTGGTTTAATGCAAGAAGCCTTTGGCTTTCAAAATTTGAATGAGATTGAAATGGAAGAGTACTATTACCTTGCGAGAGCAAACGATCCATGATGGAAGTTGATGAAAGAAGCTATGTATTTCTCACCAAATCAGATAATGATCCATGGTGTTGGTTTTGCATGCGGAATCCACCATCAATGAAGTTAGCAATTTGAAGCCTGCTTGATGCAATCGAAGTTTGTCTCACTTCAGTTATGCCTTGATAAAACCTTTGCTGGCCATAATCTACGACATCAATGTGAGTATTTTGAATGATAGGACCATTTTGGTATTGAAAACCAATAGTATTAGCCGTAGGGTAAGAAAAAGCATGTGCAGAGCTGATGAAACCACTTCCATTCAAGTAATTTTGATTGAAATTCGATTGAAGTGAAAGAATTTGACCGCTATAGATGGTTTTATCCCCAAAAGCTGAGACGAAATAGTTCAAAAAGGAAGAATTCTGTTTCTAAGCCATAGAAAAATTGGATGAGAATTGCAAGGATTCTAGGTGGGATGATATTAGGTAGGTTGTGTGAGAGAAAATTGGTTCATATGTGTTTGGTTTTTTTTTTTTTAATTTTATAATTATATATATATATTAAATAATAGCAAAAGGCTATTCAAATTTGGAAAACAACTAATTTTGGCATTAACAAGCTGTAATGAGAAACACTCAAGTAAGGCAATCTCAATATACCAAAATGGTCACTATCATGGATATGAGCGAGTCTATTCCTTTTCCAATTAAGTTAAATATTAATTTAAAAGATGTATATCAAGTAATATCCATTTAACTTTATCCTTTTTTTTGGGTTTGCTGGTAAATCCATTTAGATTTTTAATATAAATGCTAGTTTGGTAGACTTAAATGACTCACTAAAAATGGAATCTTAGATAAATTACAACTTAATTACATTGGATTTTAGGCCTTCCAAAGCAAACTTTATAGATAAATTACAAACTGCATACCTACTGTTTACACACATAATATTAGCATTTGGTCTTTGAAGGGTAATAACATCATTTGACTTGTGACAGTGGTATACATAGGTGAAGTGTGCTTTATTAATTAGAGGGATAATCCCAAAAAACCGTGTGTAGTTTGTAAAAATATCCATCTTACCACCAATGTTTTGATTTTTATCCAAAACATCACTTGATCTTAATGAAAACACTCAAAATACCTTCTGAAGGTGTAAAAAGACGAAAATACCCCTAACAGTAACAGATTTTGTTATGTTGACTTGGTTGACTGTTTGACTCCAGGGGCAAAAAGGGAAATGCACTTAATATTCATTTCACTACAGGGGCATTAAGGTAATTAGGCATGGAAAATAAAAAAGGGAAAACAAACGAAAATAATGAATGGTGGGGGAGGTGACACTTCATAAATATGGTGGACCTAAAATATCAAAATCACTAAGTGGCAGTATCAGACTATTCACTTGCTTTTGCTCGAGAAAAAGACCATCCACTTTCTTCTCAACTTCAGCCGTCCCTTTCAACTTCGCACCATAAGAAATCCTAGAACTGTTCACCTCCATTGTCTTCTGAACTGTAATTTGTTGCTTGCATGTTCCCTCTACCTTGTGTATTGTGTTCATACCTTTGTTTGTGACTATCGAGTGATGGTTTGAAGCAGTTTTGGTAGAATGAACCGAACTATTCTTCTTGACTTGAAGGTATGGTTTTTAAGAGCCTTTTTACGTTTGTAATGTTGTTTGAAACTATCGACGTTGATTTCTGGTTAACTACGGTTCCAAGCCCAATACTTCCAATCAATGGAAAGCAAAACAAGAAAACAAAAGGAAAATAAAAAGGCAGAGAGGAAGAACAACGCACAAAAAAAGTTTTTTACGTGGTTTAACAAGTGTGCCTACGTCCACGATTGTTTCTCTAATAATTTCTACAGAGTAACAGTATATTATTTCTTCTGTGTATCTATTACAATGAGTTTCAGCCTTTATTTATAGGGAGAGACGTTTACAATTTGAGTTGAAATAAAACAGGAAAGAATCGTGCATTAATTACATTCCAAATTAGTTTGCACCAAATCAGGAATCCATTCTGCTAAATCAGGGATCAGATTTATTAACGTTTGAATTTGAATTTGTTTTCAATTCTAGTAGAAGAATCACGATTAATTTAGGTTACTGCCTTTCTGGAAGATTTTCTTATTAAGCTGTTCATTGTGCGAGCTATAGACTACATTGGACAATCTCAAGCTAGACCTCGCTCTGGGTAACGATCTGTACATAGTGCGAGCTCAGTAATACTAGTAATGACCTGTGAGTATCAGCGGTGATGCGTGCTCGTTCATGCGAGCTGAAGAGCTCGCTTGGGCTGGGTGTTGATGAACCGGGTCTTATCTATTGGGCCACTTCATTGGGTCAATTTGTTGGACTTCTTGTCAGGCTTTTGCCAGCCCATTTATCGAATTCGAAAAATACCAATAACATCAACCCCCCAGCTCTTAGTGCATTTTGTGAACTGTGAGCTTTAGCTCGCTGGTAAAAGCTTGCTCGTCTCACACTGTCGTCTCGTGCCTTTTCAAATTCCATCCCATCAATTCTGACACGTGGCAATGATTCAGGCAATAATTCAACTGGCATTGGCACGTCCCATGCTATGCGCATTTAATGCGCACGTCTCTCAACTGACAGCCCATGATTACAAAAGTCGTAATTCGTGCTGTACCATTAGATTCAAGGCGGTTACACAGCTTCCAGATTAAATGGCTAGGGTGCGGCCCAGCTGCCCATATAAATAAGTGGAGTCCTTTCATTTTCTTTTCACTCTATCATTTTCTTCTCTAGTCATCAAGTTTTTTCTGGTTTCTCTTCGCTTCATTCCGCTTCCTTGCATTGGTTTTTCTCAAATTCTTCATCTTCAATCACTAGATTTCCCATTTCTCGACAAGGATTCATAATAAGTTTCTTTTCTGACTTCAAGCTCTCAATTTTTGGTCTGTTTTCATTGATTGTATCACATTGTGCTTGCATTATACTTTCTGGGTTTGAAATGAGTTTGAGCGTTTCATGTTCTGCTGTTGAATGTTTTGTTGCTGAGCACGACTTTTCATTTTTTTGTTAATTTGATCCTGTAGCTTGCTTATTTGTGACTTGATTACTATTTGTGCTTATCATGCATGCGAACTGTAAGATAAGGTACCTATAGGTCACTAGCTCATAGGTCGTTCTCTCATAGATAAAGCCCTCTATTATATTAGCGATTTGTGTGGTGTTTGTGATCTGTTGAGTAGGGAACTTTCTTAGTAGGAAACTTAGACATTTAGGTATGGTCTGCTTGTGGTAACCTAACTGTATCCCTTTTCATGTATAGATGGCCTCAGGTTGTGACCACCGAACACATAGAGTATGAGATAATGAATCGTCTAGCTCTAAAAACTTTCTTTGGGTGAAGCACGCAATGTTGGTGAGACAACTTCTTAAAGCGGGGAGGTCATAGAGCAATTCGTAGCTCGAGCTGATCCAGCAACAGTTCGTCGGCTCGTTAAGGAGCGGTGAGCTCGCGATGAGAGGCGAGCTCACGAGGTGTTCATACATTATTCCTCCATGATAGATTATACCGAGATGGGGGGAATCGCTCTGCAATACCACATTCCCAAGGGTCGCCGCATGATGTCTCCTACCACTGACGACCACACGTGCTATCCTCCCAAAGGATACATTGCTATCAGTACCCACCATCTGAAGCACAAGCTTAGGTTTGCAGTTCTTGCTACCCTAATCGAGTTCCTAAACAGGCTCAAACTTTCACCATTCCAGTTGACCCCGAATTCGTATTCACAGCTGATATCATTGGCCTTGGTCTTTTTTAAAAATGACCTTCCTCCCCTAACTCCAAAAATCCTAAGCTACCTCTTCAACATCAAAGGTGCTAGTGACATAAAAGATGGAATGCAAGAGGGAATCTACTACCTCACAACTCGTCAATCAGACTACAAAAGTCTCTTGCCCTGAGGTGATGCAAAGGGCAAGTCTAACGCAGGGGCCTATAAGACGAGCTGGTTTTTCATTTCCTGCCCTTCCCTCAAGCATCTTGACAACTTCACTTTTGTTCTAAGTCCAGGTAGATAGAAGGAGAAAAACCTACGAGCTGAGGACTTCACTTTTTTTTTTTTTTTTTTTGCAAGCTGACATTCTTTGTTTTGTAGACGTAAAAGAGGATAAGCTCATACTTAGTAACGAGGAGGAAGAAGTCCTCAGGGTACTTGCAGACTCAAACAAGGCAATTCTTAGCAACACGCTCGATAACGACCTTCTTAGAACTTACGGGCTAGCTCCTCCTTGTGACAGTGAGCTAATAGTTAGCACGAAAGACATAAGAAGCAAGGGAGAGTTCGAGCTCTCTTCTGTGTTTGAAATTGATAGTGAGGAAGAGGCTACTCCTGCCCCACCAGCAGATCAGGCTCCTGCTCTTGCTCCCTAAGCAATTCAAGCTTTTACTCCTGCTCAAACAGCTCTAGCTCCTGCTCAAGCAGATCCAGCTCTAGCTCCTTCCTCGCGCACAGATCCAGCTCCTCAACCAGTTCCAACTTCTTGTCTAGCTCCAGCTTCTGCTCCTCGAAGCTCTTCCTTTTAAAGGCTCATCCGAAGTGACCTGTTGATCATGTAGCCCCTCCAACTACTACTTCTAAGCGTCATACCAAGACCAAAGCTCTTTTAGTCGTTACTCTCAGCGAGGTGTGCCACCTTCGATATCAGTAACAGATTCTCTATAGGTCCCAGTCTGACAGGACCCTTCCCAGACCTTATCTAAGCTCTTGTCTGGAGAATCCTGCCGGGCACTTCAACGGATTCCTCGAAACCGACTCGTCGGATCGAAGACATCCGGGAAGCGAACCCTTTCTTTCTGTATCCGGTTTACTCGTTAAAACTTAGTGATTTGAATTTTTATCCTCACTGGTTGGGAGTGGTAAACATTTTCTTTGATTCTTTTTCAAATTCATTTTATAAAAATTTCGGCAGCATAACGACTGCATTTTTGATAAATCAAAAATTTGACCTGTAAGAAAAATAACACTTCAACTATTTCAATACACCTCCCAATTTCTATAATTCTCAATCATGCATCATTCATCACACATTCATAAGCATAACAATAAGCTTTAATGCCAAGTATACATATATGAATCATATATAGTATGCATGAATATATTTACATTTTGCAATCTCAACATCATTGAAATTCAAAATATACATGATTAAATACATAATACAAAAATGTATATACACGTCTTGCGCTATCGCCCACCTATCAATGTGTATGCAAGCAAAAGGTCTCGATCTCGTCCGATGGCGGCACGCAATAAAAACAAATGAGCTATAAAATAAATCAGAGGTTAGTGCAATAAGGATATATAATATCACATACACCAACATAAGAATTCATTATTGACTCGAGTTTTACAACTTCCTTAAAAATTCTTCCATGTATATCCTTGACTCATTCTAACCATCACGGGCGATTATAACTAACGCCAATCGTGAAGCTACTAAAGTGTCTCGACCACTACGTTACGGAATTCACTGCATCGTACGTAGGGCGCTAAACTATTTACTGAACAACTACAATGCGGAATTCTCTGCATCGCAAATGTAGTGCTAGATCTCTAGACGACTACGAGCGGAATTTACTGCATCGCGTCGTAGCGCTAAAGCTTATCGCTGAGCAACTACAATGCGGAATTTTCTGCATCGCAATTGTAGTGCTAAAACTCTGGGCAACTACGAGCGGAATTTACTGCATCGCTTCGTAGCGCTAACTGTCAACTAACCAACTACGTGCGGAATTTTCTGCATCGCAACGTAGCGCTTATATTTTCTAGGAAACTGAGCAACTACGGACGGAATTTTCTGCGTCGTCTCGTAGTGCTAATTTCTCTATACTCTGAGCGACTACGGACGGAATTTTCTGCGTCGTCACGTAGCGCTAACTCTCATAACCTCTTAAGGCATATACATGGGTTTTATAATCAATTTCTTCAAGTGCAAAAGCACAAAACTCACTAGTTTTACATCTTCTGAAAACTTTCTTAGTTCATTTTCTCTACATACAACTCATAATCATTTTCTAGAAACATATGGATTACATCGGAATCCATACGCTTAACTTTTAACTATATCATTATATATTATTTCCGATTTCCTTTATTACATAGCTACTATAGTCATTTAACATCATCAAGAAATTGCATGACCATTTAAAAAGCTATTAAGTGGCGAACCACTTACCTCAAGGCCGCGTCAAGCGTCTCGACGAGGCTCCTGGACGCTGCTTACGCGCTCGTCACCTACACAATATGATTTCTCATCATTATTAATAACAAAACTCAATTCTCAACTATAAGGTCAAGAATCTCAACTAAGATTATTTTTTTTCTCTATATATCCTCCTAACTTGTTTCTACTCAACCGAGGCTCTCTAATCCCAATTTTTGTGTAAAAGTTTTAGTTTTAGACCCTTAGGGATCACCCCATGCGGTCCGTTTAATTGTTGGAGGCTTAAAACGAAAAATCACATTTTTAATTTAAACGGACAGCCCTTGACAGTGTGCACTGCGACGCACTGCTCGGGACTCCGTTTTCCTTCGTTCTTTTTCCTACGGCTCACTTATATCCCATTCTAGTCACACGATAAATTTCATTGAGAAATATTATCGTTTGCTATGTCAATTTTAAGGAAAACGTCCGTTTTGGACACTTTCGGGCGCAATTAAGTGCCCATTTTGCAAACTATTGGTTTTAGGTTAGCGACGCTAGTTTTTCTTCCACAACTAAGCTTCATTTAACTAATAATGACTAACTAAACTCATTTCAAGCCATAAAAATTGCGTTAAGCTAGCCGTTTCACTTCTCAGAGTTCTAACGACGCTATTTTGTGCATAACTTACACAATTTTTATCGGATTCGATCCGTTCCAAAACCTATGGTTTTCTATGGTTCCTAGGCATCATTTGAGGTGTAGAACACCCCCAAATAAGCCAAATATGCTCAGGTCTCCTCTAGCTAACAATTCAGCTCGGGATTGATACTTTTGACCACAACTATACCTTTGCAACTCTACATGCTTCCCTATGATTTTCTAATCCTTTTTGTGCCAAATTTTGGGTTCAAAACCACTTATTTTCAGAGTTTATTTACTGCCCTTCAAGCCCTTAACACCCACACAAACATAACTTGGTCACTTGAAAACTCAAACTTCACTCACACATTTTATCAACTAGTTGGAGGGTGTGAGAGCTGTTTTTGTTTTCACTAAATTCAAGTGTGTGGCAGCCCATATGTACAACTCTAAGTCATAATTTACACACAACAACATGTTAATTAAAGCTCATCATCACCTAGTTAGGGTTCCACACTTGATTGAAGTGTAGAACACCAACCCAACACAAAACAATTTTCTGCAGAAAATTTCAGCAGCTACCTACTTCAAACTTTCAGCAAGAACTAGAAGAGATGAAGTGATTCTTACTTGGTTCTTAGTTTATAGAGTTATGAGAGACTTGGGAGAGGTCTTAGAGAAGAGGATTCAAGGCTTGAATGGGCTGGATGATTGTTTCTTCTCCCACTTTTCTGGTCTGGCGTCCAGACCCCTGCAGAGCTGTCTTCACTTTTCTGGTTCGGTTCTGCTCTTGCTGCTGCTGCTGGTTGCTTCCTCTTGAGCACGACCAGCAGCTGATCTTCCTCTTCTCTTCATGCCTTCTTCTTCTCTTCTTATGGCCTTTCACTTCTGCTCTTAATCTCCCTTGGTTCTGCCCGTTTCTGGAAGCTCCTCACGCCAACAACTGCTGCCCTGTTCTGCTCTCACGGTTTCTGTGTGTTTCACGACTGAATGGGTTGTATTTGCTGAAAATTATCAGCTAAGTCTTGTATTTATAGACTCCACCTTTCAAGAATTGCATTTCTTGCATTCATCTTTTTCTATTCACAAAAATCCTTCTCTTGTTTTACTTAATTGCTACTACACCCTTCATCCTTTATGGTTTTGAAGGTTTTGCTTCTATTTAATTTGTTGGGCTATCACTTAAACTTATTCAATCACTTAGTAACACTTTATTACTTATATTTATTTATGTAATGAAGTTCTAACTTTAGAACTTGTCTACTTGTCAATTATATATATATATATACATATATATATATTTCTTATTTGTGGAAATCTAACTTTCCTCTTATCTAATTTTATTTTCTTTGATAGTTTTTACTTTTAATTGATTGGTTTATATATCTCATAAACATCTTATGGGATGTCAAGTTTTTCTCTTGATCACTTGACTCTCTCTTTTTAATCGAATTTTAATTCGATTATCATTTACTAACATCTTGAATTTCTTGACTTAGATTTTCATTGGGACGTTACTAAACTTTGTAATACGACAAATTTCGTCGTATTCTAAATAAATAAATTTCGGAGGCTATGAAATTAAATTAATTAAACGTAGAGAGTTATATTTTATCTCTCTAACTTAATTTCTAACGTTGGGACTTTAGAAGTCGGAGCTAGGAGTTTACACAGTCCCCAGCTCGTAACTAGAGGTGTGTAAAGTTCAATCCGAGACCTCATCTAGTGAGACCCAAATTGGTTCCAGTGGGGGTGGAAGAAGAAAATCAGTGCCCGGTCCTTCATCAGTTAAGCGACGTCGAGTAAACAAAGGTAAATAACCTAAGGTCGCACAGGTCGTGGAGAAGACTATTCCACCAATTAGACCTCGACCTGAAAATGGTATGACATCATGCTGACCTATACCAGAGCTTTGGAAAATAACACCCTTAGCAGCCTGGACTTAGCTGAATATCTATGTCGTCATACGATGTTGGTAACTGACTTCCCTTTTCATCTCTCTTACCTTCTTATTTTGTTAGATACTAACTCATTGCATTTTAGGCTACATTTTGGGCAATAAAGTAGAGGCAAGAAACTAGAACCTCTGAGGACCGGATGATGAGATTAGAGGGCGAGCTGGAGAAGGCGAAGGAGGAGCTCAAGTTCTTGACCGAAGAGGCTGAGAATATCACAAGGTGCGAGCAAGCTTATAAGGCAAAGTTGATGGATGCTAACGTGGCAAGAAGGGAGGCTGAGGAGGCCTTGATTCGTGTGGAAAGCAGTCATGAAGTTGCGAGGTTACATCTCAATGCCATACTTCGTAACAACGAAGAGGAATTGAGCAAGGCAAAGGATGAGCTGAAGAGGTGTGAATAGCGAGCAGAAACTACAGAAAAGCGAGCTGAGTGGCCGAAAAGCAAACAAATGCTACGTTACAACGAGTTGTGGTTGTTGAGCACCATACGGAAGATGCTCATGGGGAGGCCATTGCCTTGAGAGCGAAAATTACCATAGTCAAGGAAAAAGTGGAGGAGCAAATTGCTAAAGCTAGAGATGAGGTCGAATTAGAAACAAATACTGATTTCCTTTTCACCCTGTGGAAGGCCAATCCCGAGCTAGATTTCTCGATCTTTGGCAAAGTGGGACTCCAAGAGGTGGAAAGATTCAAAGCAGAAGCTACCTTGTCTCTAATCATTTCAGATGCCCTTCCTTGGGCTATAGAGATTCCCGATGCGACCTCCCAAGCCGAGCCAACTCAGGTTATCGAGCCTTCCAGTGATGAATCTCTTTCAGGATTAGCTCCCTATGACCAAAGTAATTAGCAACTTGCTATATTTCTTGCCTTTTGAATTCTTTTCATAGTTTCTACAGTTAAACTTTGTACTCGACCTTTGAGGTCATTTGCAATGAACTTTCTGAATTCAATTAAATATCTTTGTTATGACTTGTACGTTGAATGCGCTTGAATTACTACACTTGTTGTTACATATACATATTTTACATCTTCATTGTCCTAGTTGTGGAACTTCCTGCGAGCTAAAAAGTTAATCATTTAAACAATGAGTAATATAAATTGGTTTAAGATCACGAAGCTGATGTAGTAGCTCAGGTTATTGCTTAATTTAACAATTTGACAATATAATAAAATCTTCATGAACTAGGCAGTAGGTCGGGACCTCGACTACCATATTGAAATGTTGACGAGTTACGCAGGGGGGTCGTAACCTCACCTGCAATAGTGATGCGTTTTCCAAGTTATGCAGGGGGTCGTAACCTCGCATGCCATAGCGATAATTTTGCGAGCTATGAGGGAGTCGTAACGTCGCCTGCTGTAGTGATAATTTTGTAAGTTATGTAAGGGGTCGTAACCTCGCCTGAGATAACGATAATTTTGCGAGCTATGCAGGGGTTTGTAACCTCATCTACCATAGCGATAATTTTGCGAGCTATGTAAGGGGTCGTAACCTTGTCTGCCATAATGATAATTTTGCGAGCTATGGAGGGGGTTGTAGCCTCGCCTGCCACAATGATAATTTTGCGAGCTATGGATGAGGTCGTAACCTTGACATAACAATAATTTTGCGAGCTATGCAAGGGGCCGTAACCTCGCCTCCCATGACGATAATTTTACGAGCTATGCAGGGGGCCATAACCTTGCCTAAGATGACGATATTTTTGCGAGCTATGCAGGGGGTCGTAATCTCGCCTGTCATAGCAATAATTTTGCGAGCTATACAAGAGGTCGTAACCTTGCCTGTCATAGCGATATTTTTACGAGCTATGCAGGGGGTCGTAACCTCGCCTGCCATAGCGATAATTTTGCGAGGTATGTAGGGGGTCGTCGTAACCGCGTCTGCCATAGCAATATTTTTGCGAGCTATGCAGGGGGTTGTAACCTTGCCTACCATAGTAATACTTTTGTGAGCTGTGGGCGTGACAATGAACTAATAGGATGGAACCTGGTAACTTAATAGCTCATAAAATTTTGAGAACATGTAAGGAAATTAATAGAGCAGTCACTCAATAGTACAAGTAATGTGAGGAACTTGAAACTTTCATTAACTTTGAAATAATTGAATTATAAATTGAGCACATGTATTCAGAGTTATCGAAAATATGGACGAAGATGCTCAGTGTTCCCAGCTCGAGGGACTTCAGTTCCATTCATATTTGCTAGACGATAGGCTCCATTTCCTAAGTCTTCTTTGATAACATAGGGACCTTCCCAATTTGGATCTAAGGACTCATCGTTGGCTTTGCGAGCTTAAGACAGAAAAAGACGTAGTACGAGATCACCCACGTTGAAACTTCGAACTCGGGCTTTTCTTTTGTAGTACCTCGCGATCCTTTGCTGATAGATTGCTACCTTCAATCGTGTTGCTTCTCTTGCTTCTTCAAGCAGGTCAAGGTTTGTAACAAGTAGTTGGTTGTTGTCCTCTAGATTGAAGGTTGCTCCACGTTGCGAGGTCACTTCTAGTTCTGCTGGGATCATGGCTTCAGATCCATACACTATTGAAAAAGGAGTTTCGCCTGTAGTGCTACGAGCCTTGGTTCTGTAGACCCATAATACCTTTTGTAACTCGTCCACCCACGCTCATTTCTTCGCTTCCGGCTTTGTCTTTAAGGATTGCTTTATTATTTTATTCACAGCTTCAACTTGACCATTAGCTTGTGGATGGTTTACTGTTGAGAAGCTTTTGACGATCTTTAGGTCACTGTAGAACTTGATAAACTAGTTACTGCTAAATTGGGTCCCATTATCTATTACAATCTACTAAGGAACCCCAAACCTGCAAATAATATTATTCCACATAAATTTTTTTATCTTCGTTGTGGAGATCTCTACCAGCTCTTTAGTTTCTGCCCACTTAGTGAAATAGTCTACAGTGACTACAACATGTTTGCATCTTCCGCGAGATGTTGGTAGAGGCCCAATCAGATCCATTCCTCAGATCGCAAAAGGTCACGGGCTCACTATTTGTTGGGGATAAGCTAGTGGAGCTCGTGGAACCTAGGCAAACCTTTGACACTTATCACACTTTTTGACTAGGTTGATAGCGTCCTACTTCATAATAGGTCAGTAGAACCCTTGCTGGAGTGTCTTTTTAGCCAAAGATATCCCTCCAACATGGTTTCCACAATAAACCTCATGAATCTGCTTTATCACGGTCTCGCAATCTTAGCCATCAATGCATCTCAAAAGTGGAGCTGAAAACTCTTTCTTGTACAACACGTCATCATAGATGCAATATCGGGCTGCTCTACCTGGCAAGCCTCGTGCTTCCAATCTGTCACTTGGCAGTGTAAACCCCTAGTTTTGATTGATAACCTCCTAGTGTTAAAAGATAAATTAGAGAGTTAAAATAAATCGTTATATTAATTAAGTTGAACTTCCTGGCCTCAGAGATTTATTAATTTAAGAGTATGACGAAAATCGTCTGCCATAAAAAGCTAAGTAGCATCTCAATAAAAATCTAAGTTAGGAAATTGAAAATGTTGGTCAATGATAAGTCGAATTAAAATTTAATTAAAAGAGAGAGTCAAGGGGTCAATAAGACAAGCTTGACGATCAAAAACAAATTCTAGCGAGACGAATAATTAAATCAAATGATGAAAGCAAAATTGGAAACAAACATAGATGGGCAACCATGAGAAACAAGGAAAAGAAAATGAGTTTGGAATGAAATTAAAAAGAGTTGGGGTATGAATGAAATTAAGAGAAGTAGTGTTAGTATATATAAGTGATACTTAGCTGAATTTTCAGCAAACAAGGAAGTCATCAGTCGAGAAACAAAAAGAAGATTCAGGAGAGCCAAAGACCGAAGCTGCTGCCTGTGAGAGAAGAAACAGATAGTTAAGTCGTGAGCCAAGGAAGAGACCGAGAAGAGAAGAAGAAAGCCCAAAGAAAGGAGATGTAATCAGCAGCAAAGATGCAAGAGTAGTTGCTGGTCGTGCAGGAAGCAAACAAAGGCAGCCTTGTAACGCCAAAACAAAGCAGATCGCGTGAGCCAAAGACAAAATCGTAGGCTGGTCACGAGAGAGAGCTGCTGGCCGTGAACTGTAGCTTCTTGGACAGCAAGAGAAGAAGAGAAGGAGAAGGCACGAAGAAGAAGAAGCCACCAGCAGCTGCTGGTCGTGGAAGGAGCAGAAGTCAGATGTGAGGGCAGCAAGAACAGAAGCTGCCGTCCAACCCAGGAAACAAGCAGAAACGCGACAGTAGAAAGGAAGAGAGAAAGAGAAACGTGACACCCACAGCCGTAGTTGGTTAATTGATAGTTAGCGCTACGTAGCGATGTAGTAAATTCCGCTCGTAGTCGTTTAGAGTTTTAGCACTACATTTGCTATGCAGAAAATCCCGCATTATAGTTGCTTAGTGATAAGACTTAGCGCCCTACGTGCGATGTAGTAAATTCCATAACGTAGTGGTTGAGATACCTCAGTAAGCTTCACGTTGGCGTTAGTTATAATCGCCCTTGATGGTTAGAATGTTTCAAGGATATACATGAGAGTTTTGAAAGAAATCGTAAAACTTGAACAAATGGTAAATTGCTATGTTAGTGTATGTGATATTATATCTTCGTTGCACTAACTTGTTTGTTTATTTTGTAGCTTATTTACTTTCATTGTGGGCCACCGTCGGACGAGACGACGACCCTTTTGCTTTGTATATATATAGGTGGGCGCGTGGTGCAAAATACTTGTGTACATTGTGTATATGGATTGAATATATCGCCTTTTGAGATACATTTGAAATTGAAATTGTATGTTGTAAATATTTGATGATTTATTATATCTTTATATGATATATAATCATACATTGCATTATAGATTGCTTATACTTGTGGAAATTGTGATAATAATGTTTGTTTGAGAAGAAAGAAGTTGGGAGAAAATTGAGATGATAGTCGAAGTATTTGATTTCTTACAGGTAAATTTTGGTTTTATCAAAAATGCAGTTGTTATGCTGTCGAATTTTCATAAAAGTATTTGAAACAAAAATCGAGAAAAATTTTATCACTCCCAACTAGCCTAAAGAAAACCAAATCACTAAGTTTTAAACGAGTAAACCGGAGAAGAAAGTTAGGGTTCGCTTCTCGGATTTCTTCGATCCGATGAGTCGGGTTCGATGAGTCCGTTGAAGTGCCCGGCAAGATCCTCCAGACAAGAGCCTAGATAAGGTTTGGGAAGGGTCTTGTTAAGTTGGTATCAGAGCCCGGTTCTCGTTAAGTTGAGAAAAAGTTTTAAGAGAAAAGTTTGAATTATTTTCGCATAAAGTATGCGTTAGTGATGCATAAGTTAAAGCATGAGTTTTATTGCTTGAATTGAGCATGTTATGAATGTGCATCGAAACGAGTTGTTAAGTAAAAGTTTATGCGTAAGATATGCATAAGAGTTTAAGTTAAATATTGCATGGAATTATCATGTCAGATTATATTGAGTTAGTTTGCTGAACTTAAAATTCTTGATTTTGTGGCTATTAGTGTATTAGTACACACTTAGCTATGCAGCGTAGAGATCGTCCGAGGACGAGACAGGCAGCCGCAGAGGCACCCCCATCACATGCTGAGCATGTTGACGAGTCTGTCAATGTGCCAGCGAGCTCATCCCATCTTGAGCCATCTCAGCCAGCAGGATCAGAGCCTACCCCAAGACCTACTCCAGGGCATATGGAGCAGATGGCCCATATGCTAGCCGCGACCATTCAGCAGTCGCGGGAGACAGGGGCGACTTTAGAGCGCGCCAGCAAGTTAGGTGCGAAGCCATATGACGGGACTGGGGACCCCGAGAGAGCATGGTCATGGCTAGAAACGAACGAAGAAATATTCCAGGTCATGAGATGCACCGAGGATCAGATGGTCACATTCTCAGCTTTCCTGCTAAAGGATCGAGCCAAAGATTGGTGGAAGGCGCATCAGAGAGCGCATCCAGTCAAAATATCTTGGGAAGACTTTAAGAAAAAGTTCACAGGTAAGTTTTTCCCAAAAGGTTACAAAGATGCAAAAATCGAGGAATTCTACAGGTTAGACCAGTGGGACTCTATAGTGATAGAATATGAAAAGAGATTCTCGGAATTAGTTCGTCTAGTCCCTTATATTGCAAAGAATGAAGAACAGAAAATCAACAGATTTATGGCAAGCCTAAATCCCTCGGTCAAGACTATTGTGACGTCCTCAGAACATATGAAATATGGACAGCTGGTGGAGGCAGCCACTAGAGTTGAGCAGAGCGCCCAGACCGCCCTGAAGTCAAAGTCGCAATTTAGTCAAAAGCGAAGCTGGACTGGTAGCCATCAGGGAGAGTCCAGTAAAGTGCCCAAGAGTGGTCAGCGCCCTGCATGGTCACAGAGTCGGCAGCAAGGCCAGCGACTCCAGACTAGTCAGAGTTCTGCTCGGTCGTCAGCAGGATCTAGGAGCCAGCAGAGCTGGAGGAGTCGACCAGTTTGCACTAGATGTGGCCGATTTCACCACAGTGAGTGCCTTCAGGGCAAGACCGGATGCTTTAGATGTGGACAGGAGGGCCATTTCATGCGAGATTGTCCCAGTGCAGTGGCTTCTAGTCCATCCGAGGCCATATCTACAGTTCAGGGACAGACTAGTGGGGGTCGTGGACCAGAGAAGGGAGGCCCCCAGACCAGAAGAGCTACAGCCCCAAAGCCACCTAGCAGTGGTACGAGCAGAGGTAGACCGCCCAGAGCACCAACAGGTAGACCTCGCAGTCAGGCTGCCAGAGTATATACAGTGACCTAGCAGGCGGCAGATGCGATACCAGATGTGGTTATAGGTACCATTCCCTTATTTGATACTGATGCTCATGTATTGGTGGACCCAGGAGCCACCCATTATTTTATTGCACGAGAGTTCATAGATAGAGTCGGGATAGAATTAAGACTGACTGAGTGTAGCATGATAGTGTCACTTCCCACGGGTGATTCGCTTATTGCGGATAGAGTCTACATAGGAAGTAAAGTGACTATAGCAAGTCATGAGTTCGAGGCTGATCTAATAGTACTCGATATTCATGACTTTGACATCATTTTGGACATGGATTGACTATCCAAGCATTGCGCTACTGTAGATTACTACAGAAAAGAAGTTCAGTTCAGCAAACCGGGGGAACTAGATGTGATCTTTTGTGGAGAAAGGAAAATACTCTCTACAAGCTTAGTAAGCGTGATACAAGCAAACAAGATGCTCCGTAAAGCATGCCAGGGGTACTTGGTTTATGCAATAGAAGCTGACAGCAGTGAGTTGCAGTTGGCAGAAGTTCCTGTGGTGAACGAATTCTCTGATGTATTTCTCGAGGACCTACCAACGTTACCTCTGGATAGAGAAATTGAGTTCGAGATTGAGCTAACACCTAGCATAGAGCCCATCTCTATAGCTCCATATCGGATGGCACCAGCAGAGCTAAAGGAATTAAAGGTGCAAATGGAAGAGTTGTTGAGCAAGGGCTTCGTTAAGACGAATACATCACCGTGGGGAGCTCCGGTGTTGTTTGTTAAGAAGAAAGATGGAAGCCTTCGTTTATGCATTGATTATAGACAGCTCAACAAAGTAACCATCCGGAATCAGTATCCACTGCCAAGAATCGATGATCTATTCGATCAGTTACAGGGAGTTAAGGTCTTCTCGAAGATAGATCTACGATCGGGGTATCATCAGCTAAAGGTGCGTAGGGAAGATGTTCCCAAGACGGCCTTCAGAACTAGATATGGGCATTATGAGTTCTTGGTGATGCCATTTGGCTTAACCAATGCCCCAACAGCCTTTATGGATTTGATGAACCGTATCTTCAGACCCTACTTAGACAAGCTCGTGATAATCTTCATTGATGACATCATAATGTATTCAGGTAATAGAGAGGAGCATGCAGAGCACTTGAGGATTGTATTGCAAACTCTAAGAGAGCATAAGCTTTATGCAAAGTTCAGTAAGTGCTAGTTTTGGCTAGATCGTGTGTCATTCTTGGGACATGTGGTATCCTCAGAGGGTATTTCAGTAGATCCTCAGAAAATAGAAGCCATTGTGGATTGGAAACCACCCACGAACGTAACCGAAGTCAAAAGTTTCTTGGGTTTAGCTGGATATTACAGAAAGTTCGTGGAAGGATTTTCAAAAATAGCTACTTCGCTAACCAAGTTAACAAGAAAAGAAGAGAAGTTCATCTGGTCAGAAGCATGCCAAGATAGTTTTGATGAGCTGAAGCAAAGGTTAACCACGGCACTAGTGCTTACATTTCCCTCAAGAAGTGAGGGATTTACAGTGTATTGTGACACCTCTAGGCAAGGTTTAGGTTGCGTGTTGATGCAGCACGATAGAGTGATAGCTTATGCTTCGAGGCAATTAAAGAAGCATGAAGTAAACTATCCAACACACGACTTAGAGTTAGCGGCTGTGGTGTTTGCCTTGAGGATATGGCGACACTACCTCTATGGAGTCCCTTGCAAGATCTTCACAGACCACAAAAGCCTGCAGTATCTGTTCACGCAGAAAGATTTGAACATGAGACAGAGAAGGTGGATAGAGCTCATTAAAGACTATGACTGCACCATTGAATACCACCCAGGTAAGGCAAACGTGGTGGCAGATGCGCTAAGCAAGAAGCCCTTTAGTTCCTTAGCTCGGTTAAAAGCCGAGTACTTGCCGATGTTAATAGAGTTGAGATCTATGGGGGTCCATTTGGAGATAGCAGAGTCAGGTGCTCTATTAGCAGCTTTCCATGTTCGGCCAGTGTTAGTGGACAGAGTTAGAGACTTGCAAGCTCAGGATCAGTATTTGATGAAATTGAGAAGCAAGATAGAGGCTGGGCAGTAGAGCAGCTTCACCTTGTGAGGTGATGGAACACTAGTATTGGGCCAAAGACTATGTGTGCCAGATGTAACAGAGTTGAAGAAAGAAATCATGGAAAAGGCACACTCCTCGGCATATACTATGCATCCAGGGAGTACTAAGATGAATCGGACTCTGAGAGACCACTACTGGTGGAGAGGTATGAAGAGAGAAATAGTAGAGTTCGTATCTAAGTGCCTAACTTGTCAACAAATGAAGATTGAGCATCAGAAACCCGCAGGTTTACTACAACCTTTATCAATTTCTAAGTGGAAATGGGAAAGGATCACGATGGATTTCGTGACGGGACTTCCCAGGACACAGCGTGGACATGATGCCATTTGGGTTATAATGGATAGATTGACAAAGTCGGCCCACTTCATTGCTACTAATAATACCTATTCTCTGGAAAGATATGCACAGTTGTATGTAGACGAGATTGTGAGACTGCATGACACACCAGTGTTCATTGTATCAGACAGAGATTCTCGCTTCACCTCTCGGTTCTGGCCGAAGCTACAAGAAGCCATGGGTACCAGATTGCACTTTAGCACTGCTTTTCACCCACAAACAAATGGCCAATCAGAGAGAACCATCCAAACTCTTGAAGATATGTTGAGAGCCTGTGTGATGGAGTTTAAAGGAAGTTGGGATAATTACCTAGCATTGATAGAGTTTACCTACAACAATAGCTATCAGTCCAGCATCGGTATGGCACCGTATAAGGCGTTGTATGGCAGAAAGTGCAGAACCCCAGTCTGTTGGGACGAGGTGGGGGAGAAAAGATTAATTGGCCCAGAGATTGTCCAAGATACAACCGAGAAAGTAAATATGATAAGAGAGCAGTTGAAGATAGCAAGCGATAGACAGAAAAGCTATGCGGACAATCGAAGAAGAGATTTAAAGTTTGAAGTGGGTGATAGAGTATTCCTACGAGTCTCACCCTGGAAGGGTATTTTGAGATTTGGGAAGCGTGGGAAATTGAGTCCCCGGTATATAGAACCATATGAGATAGTAGCAAAAGTGGGTGAAGTGGCTTACAAATTGGAATTACCATCAGAGCTAGCCAACATCCATGACGTGTTCCACGTCTCTATGCTACGCAAGTATATAGCTGACCCTTCGCACATTCTGAAGGAGCAACTAGTTCAGTTAAAGGAAAACTTGACCTACGAAGAGCATTCAGTAGAGATCCTAGATCGTAGAAATCAAGTATTGCGTAATAAGGTGATTCCGCTAGCGAAGGTGCTATGGCAAAATCACGGGTCAGAAAAGGCTACATGGGAGCCTGAAGCGCAAATGCGTACCCAATACCCTCAGTTGTTTGAATAAAGTATGCAATTTAAAAATTTCGAGGACGAAATTTTCATAAGGGGGGAAGAAATTGTAAACCCCTAGTCTCGATTGATAACCTCCTAGTGTTAAAAGATAAATTAGAGAGTTAAAATAAATCTTTATATTAATTAAGTTGAATTTCGTGGCCTCAGAGATTTATTAATTTAAGAGTACGACGAAAATCGTTGACCATAAAAAGCTAAGTAGTATTTCAATAAAAATCCAAGTTAGGAAATCGAAAATGTTGGTCAATGATAAGTCGAATTAAAATTTAATTAAAAGAGAGAGTCAAGGGGTCAATAAGACAAGCTTGACGATCGAAAACAAATTCTAGCGAGATGAATAATTAAATCAAAGGATGAAAGCAAAATTGGAAACAAACATGGATAGGCAACCATGAGAAACAAGGAAAAGAAAATGAGTTTGGAATGAAATTAAAAAGAGTTGGGGTATGAATGAAATTAAGAGAAGTAGTGTTAGTATATATAAGTGATACCTAGCTGAATTTTCAGCAAACAAGGAAGTCATCAGTCGAGAAACAAAAAGAAGATTCGAGAGAGCCAAAGACCGAAGCTGCTGCCTGTGAGAGAAGAAACAGATAGTTAAGCCGTGAGCCAAGGAAGAGACTGAGAAGAGAAGAAGAAAGCCCAAAGAAATGAGATGCAATCAGCAGCAAAGATGCAAGAGTAGCTGCTGGTCGTGCAAGAAGCAAACAAAGGCAGCCTTGTAACGCCAAAACAGACCAGATCGCTTGAGCCAAAGACAAAACCGCAGGCTGGTCGCGAGAGAGAGCTGCTAGCCGTAAACTGCAGCAACTTGGACAGCAAGAGAAGAAAAGAAGGAGAAGGCACGAAGAAGAAGAAGCCACCAGCAGCTGTTGGTCGTGGAAGGAGCAGAAGTCGGACGTGAGGGCAACAAGAACAGAAGCTGCTGTCCAGCCCAGGAAACAAGCAGAAACGCGGTAGCAGAAAGGAAGAGAGAAAGAGGACCCTCCCAGCTGCCTTCCAACCTCTAAACCTTCCTTCTAAGACCCCTCTCAAGCTCCTCTTACTTCTTAGAACCATAAACCAAGTAAGAAATCAGCTCACTCCTTTTCCTTGCTGAAAACTGCAGTAGAGTTGCTGAAAATTGTGAGCAGAATTTTTGATGCTTGTGTTGGATGATTGCTCTTAAAACTTTGATAGAACTTTATGTGATTGAAATAGACATTTAAATGTTGAGTTGTTGGGTGTAAATGATGCCTTAGAAGTGTAAATATGGGCTGTTATACATTAATCAAAGTTGAAACAGAAAAATGGTTCTACATGCACTCCAAGTTGATGATAGAAAGCTTGAGTGAATTTTGAGTGTTTAATTGATGAAGTTGAGTGTGTGTGTGTGTGTTATGGCTGTAATGGACAGTAAATAGGCTCTGAAATTAAGTAGTTTTGAACCCAAGTTTGAGCATAAAAAGGGTTAGAAAAGTTAGAGAATTGTTAGAGTTACAAAGAGATAGTTTGAGGCAAGTTTGTGAAACCCGAGCTCAAATTTTGAGCTACAGAAAAACTGACCAAGTATGACTTATATGGGGGTGTTCTACACCTCAAATGATGCCTAGGAGCCATAGAAAACCATAGGTTTTGAAACATATCGAATCCGATAAAAATTATGCAAGTTATACGTAAAATAGTATCGTTAGAGCTCTAAGAAGTGAAATAGCTATGTAAATGCAATTTTCATTTCATGGTTTGAGTTTAGTTGATCATAATTAGTTAAATTAAGCTTAGCTATGGAATAAAAACTAGCGTCGCTAATCCGAAACGAAAAGTGCACAAAACGCGCACTAAAAGTGTCTAAAAGTGCCCTAAAAATGACTATTTCCTTAGATTTGACCTAGCAAATGATAGAATTTTTCAACGAAATTTGACGTGTGACCAGAATGTGAGATAAGTGAATCGTAGGAAAAATGAACGAAGGAAAACGGAACCCCAAGCAGTGCGCTGCAGTACGTTCTGTTAAGGGCTATCATTTTCGCTTAAAAAGTTGATTTTTCGTTTCGGGTCTCTAACAAGTATACGGACCGCGTGGGGGTATCCCTAGGGGTCCAAAACTGAAAATTTTACAAAGAAATCGGAGTTAGAGAGTCTCGGTTGAGTTAGAAACAAGTTAGGAGATTATATAGAGAAAAAGGGTCTTAGTTGAGAATTATTAACTTCAGGTTGAGAATTGAGATTTGTCACTAGTAATGATGAGAAAATGTTGTGTAGGTGAAGAGCGAGCCACCGAGGCCCCCGAGATTCGTCGAGGCACTTGACGCGGCTTTGAGGTAAGTGGTTCGCCACTTATGATTGCTTAAATTCTATATCAATACTTGATTGTTGTAATAAGCATGGTATCTAAGTAATAAATGAGAATGATAATGATTTCCAATATTGAGATTAAAGTTTGAGTGTATAGATTCCTATGGAATCTATATAGTAATTGAAATTAATACTAAGTTGCATTTAAAAAAGAGTTGAAATGAGATAGTTTTCAAAGTTCCAAAACTAGTGAGTTTGTGCTTTTGGCACTAAATAAGTTTAGTGGAAAAACCCATGTATATGCCTTAAAAGTTTATGAGATTTAGCGTTACGTGACGACGTAGAAAATTCCGTCCGTAGTTGCTCACATTATAGAAAAGTATAGCGCTACGTTGCGATGCAGATAATTCTGCACGTAGTTGGTTAATTGATAGTTAGCACTACGTAGCGATGCAGTAAATTCCACTCGTAGTCGCCTAGAGTTTTAGCACTACACTTGCGATGAAGAAAATCCCGCATTATAGTTGCTCAGTGATAAGACTTAGCGCCCTACGTGCGATGCAGTAAATTCCGTAACGTAGTGGTTGAGATACCTCAGTAAGCTTCACGTTGGCGTTAGTTATAATCGCCCGTGATGGTTAGAATGTTTCAAGGATATACATGAGAGTTTTGAAAGAAATCGTAAAACTTGAACAAATGGTAAATTGCTATGTTAGTGTATGTGATATTATATCTTCGTTGCACTAACTTGTTTGTTTATTTTGTAGCTTATTTACTTTCATTGTGGGCCACCGTCGGACGAGACGACGACCCTTTTACTTTGTATATATATAGGTGGGCGCGTGGTGCAAAATACTTGTGTACATTGTGTATATGGATTGAATATATTGCCTTTTGAGATACATTTGAAATTGAAATTGTATGTTGTAAATATTTTATGATTTATTATATCTTCATATGATATATAATCATACATTGCATTATAAATTGCTTATGCTTGTGGAAATTGTGATGATAATGTTTGTTTGAGAAGAAAGAAGTTGGGAGAAAATTGAGATGATAGTCGAAGTGTTTGATTTCTTACAGGTAAATTTTGGTTTTATAAAAAATGCAGTTGTTATGCTGTCGAATTTTCATAAAAGTATTTGAAACAAAAATCGAGAAAAATTTTACTCCCAACTAGCCTAAAGAAAACAAAATCACTAAGTTTTAAACGAGTAAATCGGAGAAGAAAGTTAGGGTTCACTTCTCGGATTTCTTCGATCCGACGAGTCGGGTTAGATGAGTCCGTTGAAGTACCCGGCAGGATCCTCCAAACAAGAGCCTAGATAAGGTATGGGAAAGGTCTTGTTAGGTAGTTTCCCATCCTGTAAATAATCCAAAATTAAGACCATTCAGGAGTTTGGCTGTATAGTTATAGCCATCATTAAATCTTTCTCTTTTGTGCTTGGAGCTGACAGGAACTCTACTGGGATTGCCCCTAGAAAATCTGCATCTCGAGTGGTTTCCAAGTGAGCTAGTGCGTCTGCATATGAGTTCTGAGCTCGTGGGATTTGCCTGACGTCGTACTTCTAAAAAGTACTTAACATCTCTTAGACTTTCTGAAGGTAGATAGCCATTTTAGGTCTCTTGGTCTGATACTCCCCCAGTATATGGCAGACCATGAGCTGAGAGTCACTGAAAACCTTTAATCGTTCAGCTCGCATCTCCCTAACTAGGCGCAGACCTACGAGCAATGCCTCATACTCAGCTTCATTATTGGTGGCCTAAAAACCAAATCTTAAGGCACAAAGGATTTTGTGGCCTTCAAGACTAATCAAAAAAATTCCAGCTCCGGCCTTCTGCTCGCTAGACGACCCATCAATATATGACTCCCAGGTTGGACTTTTCAAGGATTCGACCTCTTCATCTGCGGGCCTTGTAAATTCTGTGATGAAATCTACTAGAGCTTAGGCCTTGATTGTCGTCCTTGGCTTAAACTGGATATCAAATTGCATGAGCTCTATTGCCTATTTGAGTAAGCGACCCGAGGTATCTGATTTCTAGAGAACCTATTTTACCGGATATTGGGTAAGAACTTCAATTCTGTGAGCTTGAAAATAGGAGCGTAGCTTCCTTGATGCAATCACCAGGTAGTAGGCCAGGTTCTCCATCTACGAGTACCTAGTTTCAGCATCAAGCAGCCTCTTACTTACATAATATACAGGAAGCTGTGTTTTCTCTTTTTCTCTCACCAAAGCAGCACTCAAAGCCTGCTAAGACACTCCCAAGTATAGAACGAGCTTCTCTCATTCTTTAGGCTTGGAAAGGAGTGGTGCTCGACCCATGTATTCCTTCAATTGCTGAAAAGCCACCTCACATTATTCAGTCCATTCGAAGTTCTTTGCCATTTTCAACACATCAAAGAAAGGGATTCACTTGTCTGTTGCCTTCAAGATGAACCTGCTAAGAGCTGCTACTTAGCCATTGAGGCTTTGCACATCCTTGACCCGAGTAAGAGACCTCATGTCAATCAACGCCCTAATCTTCTTTGGATTGACCTCGATGCCTCTATTATTCACCATGAAGCTAAAGAATTTTCCAAAAGCTATCCCAAATGCGCACTAATGTTGGTTCAACATCATCTGGTAGCTCCTCAAAATCTAGAACATTTCATTTAGGTCGTGCACATGGTCATCCACTTGCATGGACTTCACCAGCATATCATCCACATATACCTCCATGATCCTCCCAATCTGCTTTTCGAACATCACATTGACTTGGCATTAATAGGTTGCTTCTGCATTCTTTAGCTTGAAAGGCAACACCTTGTAACAAAATAGGCCGCGATCGGTTACAAACGAGGTGTGCTCTTCATCCTTGGGATTCATTAAGATCTAATTGTAGCTCGAGTATGCATCCATGAAGCTCAAGAGCTGATTACCAGCTGTTGCATCCACGAGCTGGTCTATTCTAGGCAAGGGGAAACTATCCTTTGGGCATGCCTTGTTTAAATCTGTAAAGTCAATACAGGTTCTCCACTTTCCATTCTTCTTCTTTACGAACACATGATTGGCGACCCAAGTTGGGTTGTAAGCTTTGCGAATAAACTTATTTGCCAGTAGCTTATCTACTTCTTCCTTCAGTACGAAGTAGCGTTCCCCTGTCATAGGTCTTCTCTTTTGGCGAACTAGCTTATGGTAGGGGTCGATGTTTAATCTTCGCGACATGACCTTGGGATCTATCCCCACCATGTCTTCATGGTTCCAAGCAAAAACATCCAAGTTCGCCTAAAAAAAGTCAGCGAGCTAGGCTCTCACTTTTAGAGTTAAGCCTCGTCCCAACTTCAGACACCTTTTAGGATCTGTTTCGCTAACTTGAACATCCTCCAACTCCTCGATTGGCCTAGTGGCTCGGTTCGCATCCACCTCGCGAGGGTCGAGGTCGTGACTTACCCCATTTTCACTCATAGCTTATGGCTTGCCCCCTGAAACCACGTTCACCTTCTTCCCTTTAACGCCCATCTTCATAGCATTTTCATTGTAGCATCTGGCCAAGTACTGCATTCCGCGAACATATCCTATGTCATTGTGGGTTGAAAACTTGATTGTGAGGGTCCAAGTAGAGGTGACTACATCCAGGTCGTTCATTATAGGTCTTCCCAATATCACATTATAGACTTATGTGCAGTCAATGATCAGAAAATCTGCCAACTCAGTAGCTTGACGACCTGATTCTCCGAGTGTGAGTGGTAGTTTGATCTGGCCCACCGGTGTAATGGCAGCTCTAGTGAAGCCATAAAGAGGCTTTGGGAAGGCTTCAACTGTTCTACTCCTAGCCCCATCTGGTCGAAGCAACCTTTATACATGACATTGATCGAGCTCCCTGTGTCAATCATAATTCGTCGCACTTCTACATTATTGATCTTAGCTCGGATGACAAGTGCATCATTGTGAGGCCAACACACACCTCTAACATCTTCCTTGGTGAACACAATGTCATCCAAGGTCGTCTTCACCTTTTTCGTAGGTCCCTCCAACCCATTGTGACTTACAAGCAAGACATGGTTTGCTTATCGTATATATCGTTCATGCGACCTGTTTGATGTACTTGTGATATGGGGGCCACCACGAATAGTAAAAATTGTTCTTACCGTAGGTTCATGCTTCTACTTGAGAGTTCACTAGGGCTACTATTATGCTAGTTGTTGTTATTGCTGAGGTCGTTGTCGTGGAGGTTGCGGTTCTACTGGTCTCATCACATAATCTCTTAAGCGACCTCTCTTAATCAATCTTTCAATAGTGTCCTTCAACGTCTAACAATTCAAAGTATTGTGCCCGATCTCGTTATGATAAGGACAAAACTTGTTCATATCTCTGTGCTTAACAAGGGCCCTCAAAGAATGTGGCCTTCCAAAATCCTCCATGTTCCTTTCTGTTGCAAAAATCTGGTTTTGTGAATCTAATAGGATGTTGTAGTTGTTATAGCAACCTTAATGCTGAGGTCGCTCAGTCTTGGGCTCTCTTCTGGCCTTTTTGGCAATCTGGTTACTTGAGTCACTGCCTCAACCTTCACTTTCATTCCTGCCATTACTCCTCTTTTTTGACTGGCTGGAATTGCTCGCTTCGTTCTTCTTATTGAACTTTTTAGGGCCGAAGGTCTCTTCCCATCAAATTTCCTTTGTAGCTACCTCATAAAATTCTCCCAAGTCATTTACTGAAGACTTGTAAATACTTTTATACAATTTCCCATCTTTGCGACGCCTTGGTTGAGATCGCAGTTAAAACACTTTCGTCTGATGGGTTCTCCACATTGGCAACCTTGCGTCTAAACCTAGTAATATAATCCTTCAATGATTCATTCTAACGTTGGAAGATAGTGGCTAGATGGCAGAATGGTGCGAGTTGCTTTCTCAAAGCCCTGTATTGGCTGACAAATTTTTGCTGACAATCTTCCTAACTTTCTATGCTGCGAGCTGGAAGATTTTTAAACCATGTCCATGGAATATCCCCTAAGGTGGCTAGGAAGACATGACACTTCACTAGTGAGTTGTTTGTCTGAAGATTCATCTGGACATTGAATGCATCCAGGTGGCCGTAAGGATCATTGTCTCCATTATACTACAGGATGTTAGGGACCTTGAATTTGAGAGGGAGAGGTTGCGTTTCGATCTCCCCAGTAAATAGAGTCTTTTCTCCATAATGGTCATACTGGTCTGGGGTGCCAGGTCGTGCTTCGAGCTATTGTACCCTCTCAATGAGCTCTTCTATTTACGGATCCTGGGGTCTCTATCTCCTTCTGTAATCGTGACTTGGGAAGCGTCGATCTGGTTCATATCTCTGGCTTTCTCTGAATGAGCCGTCAGCTCGATGCAACCTTGCATGTCGCTGATTATCTACCTCATCCTCTTCATAGCGAGATGCAGATCGAGCTTGATCATGGCCAGCTTCCATACAGCAGCTTCCATCCTGACTCACCCTTATTACCAAGCTTGCAGGACGCGCAACTTCTCTTTCTTCGTGAGCTTGGTGACCTCCAGCTCTAGAGCATGAATTAGAAGAGTGAGTTGAACCGGTAGATCGTGGCACCTTTCTCAATGGCCTTTCTGGCCCTAGCACTCATTTATGCCCTGGATATGCTTGCCTCGGAGTAGCAGTCTCAATCCTGGGTACGTTCTGTGTTTGGGCCTATACTAATGCATTTACTGCATTTGTAAGTTACCGAACTGAAACCTCCAATGCGTTCTGCCTTTGATGCCACTCTTGTAGCCCCTTAGCTGGGGCGATTGGTATTGGTAGCGAGGGGGCAGGGGAGGCATGCCCGCATTAGCACCAACTGCCTGAACATGAGACATGCCTACTGCGAGCATGGATGCATCTTCCATTGGTTACATATTATGCTGCTACTGATTTGTCTGACTTTGCGGTTGGTCAACCTCTAAGTCCACGTGTCTGATTGTTCTCACTCTTACCATGTCTTTCGAAAACTCAAGAGAATTACATATTGTAGTATATGCCCTCTCTCTAGCACTAAAATGTCGACGTTGATTTCTAGCCAACTATGGTCCAAAGCCCCATACTTGCAATCAATGGAAAACAAAGCAAGAAAACAAAAGGAAAATAAAAAGGCAGAGAGGAAGAACAACGCACAAAGAGAGTTTTTTACGTGATTCAGCAAGTGTGCCTATATCCATAACTATTTCTCTGATAATTTTTACAGAGTAACGGTATATTATTTCTTCTATGTATCTGTTACAATAAGTTTCAGCCTCTATTTATAGGGAGAGACGTTTATAATTTGAGTTGAAATAAAACACGAAAGAATCGTGCATTAATTACATTTCAAATTAGTTTACACTGAGTTAAGAATCGGTTTCGCTAAATCAGAGATCAAATTTATCAACATTTGAATTTGAATTTATTTCCAATTCTGGTAGAAGAATCACGATTAATTTAGGTTACTGCCTTTTTGGAAGATTTCCTTATTAAGCTATTCATTGTGTGAGCTATAGACTGCATTAGACGATCTCGAGTTAGACCTCACTCTGAGTAACGAGCTGTGCATAGTGTGAGCTGAGTAATACTAGCAACGACCTGTGAGTATCAGCGGTGATGCGTGCTCGTTCGTGTGAGTTGAAGAGCTCGCTTGGGCTAGATGTTGATGAACTGGGCCTTGTCTGTTGAGTCACTTCATTGGATCGATTTGTTGGGCTTCTTACCAGGCTTTTACCAGCCCATTTATTGAATCCAAAAAATACCAATAACAGAAACTGATTTATTGAAATGGATTTTGGTGATGTTGTTTTGTTGAAGGGTTTGTAATTTTTTAGGGTTTTTAAAGCAAAAAATTTGGGGGTTTTTCGATTTAAGCCTAAAAAAGTTTAATTGGTAGTGTAAAATTGCATATTACATGTTGAAATAGATTTAAATGTAATGAATAGTTTAAAAGTTTATGAGATTTAGCGTTACGTGAAGACGCAAAGAATTCCGTCCGTAATCGCTCAAATTATAGAATATAATAGCTCTACGTTGCGATACAGACAATTCTGTAACGTAGTTGATAGTAGCGCTACGTAGCGACGCAGTAAATTCCGCTTGTAGTCGCCTAGAGTTATAGCACTACACTTGCGATGCAGAAAATCTCGCATTGTAGTTGCTCAGTGATAAGATTTAGTGCCCTACGTACGATGCAGTAAATTCCGTAACGTAGTGGTGGAGATACCTCAGTAAGCTTCATGTTGGCATCAGTATAATCGCCCGTGATGGTTAGAGTGTGTTAAGGATATACATGGGGATTTCGAAAGAAATCATAAAACTTGAAGAAATGATAAATTGCTATGTTAGTGTATGTGATATTCTATATCTTTGTTGCACTAACCTGTTTGTTTATTTTGTAGCTCATTACTTCTATTGCGTGCCCTGTCGGATGAGACTACGATATTTTGTTTTGCATATATATATATATATAGGTGGGCGCAATGTGCTAAACAATTATGTATATGTATTGAATAGATTATACTTCGAAAAACATTGACGTTCGAGATTGTAAATTGTAAATAGTTGGATAACTTGTTATATTTTTAGATTGATATGTAGTTATGCATTACATTATGAATTGCTTACACTTGTGGAAATTGTGATGATAATAATTGTTTGTGGATAAAGAAGTTGGGAGGATATTGAGATCATAGTTGAAGTGTAATTTTCATACAGGTAAATTTTGGTTCATCAAAAATGCAGCCGTTATGCTGCCGAAAATTTTATAAAAAGTATTTGAAATAGAATCGCGAAAAATTTTATCACTCCTAACCAGTTAAAGAAAAACTAAAGTAATAAGTTCAAAACGAGTAAACCGGTGTAGCAAAGTTAGGGTTCGCTTCTCGAATGTCTTCGATCCGACAAGTTGGGTTCGATGAGTCCGTTGGAGTGTCCGACAGGATCCTCCAGACAAGAGTTTAGATAAGGTCTAGGAAGGGTCTTGTCAATATTTAGGCAACTTCACAATTAAAATCATTCATTTACAACATTTTATAAAACATCAAACTTTTGTAATTATCGAAAACTTGGCCGCAATATGACCATTTAGCATTCTAATGACTTTCCTTTAAATTTCAAGCTATTCCTGTCATTCATATAACTCATAAAATCATCCAAATCATTCAAAAATAATTACGTAACACTTTAATATACTCCGAAACAATTCATGGCAGCTTGCACCCCTTATTTTTACTTCTCACTCCAACACCAAATTTCAACACTTTAACACATACAAACATTACCATTGAGCTCAATTTTCTTATCTATGCATTAAACTAATGCTTGAAACCATTTTTCACTCTTTCTGGACAAATTTCATTCCAACTTCCATACTATTAATCTAACTGAATTTTCTCACCATAATCACATTCATATACACATATTATGATGCAAATTCAAGCTAAGTTCACGAAAACAATACACTTGAACAACAATGCTAGCTTTGGTTGTGAACTTCACTCTTGCTTATCCAATTCATTTCTTTTCAATTTCATACAATAATCAACATCATAATAGTCCACAAACCAGCCCACAAATCATGCCAAAACAATTAAAACAGACATCCATCACATTAAGTCTCTTTATGGTCAGATTCAACACAACTAGTTCACCATTGTTGACGTTCGGAAACGGTCAACCAGAGATTCTGGGGCCCAGACGGCGAGCTTGGTAATTAAAGGTTCTGGTCGTACTGATGGAAAGATAGTAAAAGAGCAATTAATGAAGTTCAAGGTTGGTGGTGATTAATTCAAGCGAAAGAATGTCGGCCCTGAAGGTTGGTTGGATTTAATGAGGTGATCAACGAGGAATTAAAGAGAAAGAGAGAGAGGAAACACAAGGATTTTTACGTGGTTCGGTGACTGCACCTACATCCACGGTCACTCTGGGGTCATTCCGGCAGAGTGACAGTTCTCTAGTCTATTTAACTTGTTGGTACAGTAAAAATGTGTCCCATCTTTATAGAGGAGGGGAGATGACAATAGAAAATACAAAAGAAAGTTATACACGTTACTGGCAACGGCTAGTTTCAACTAATCCTGACATTGCCATGCTGCATTAATTGTAAAGGTAATGATGATTCTCTTCCTGCACGAGTCTGCATTTAATATACCTGAAGAGACATTCACTTCATTAAATGTTTCTGGGTAATTGTGCAGACAGTTTCCGACGGGGAATCATGAGAGTTGGTAATTCTGACAACTTACTATACACGATATCTCCTGGGTAAGCCTTCCGGTCAGCCAGGTGATGCACACTGGAGGGGAGGTAAGACGGTCTGGAGGTTCCCGTGAGCTCGCGACATGTGCGACCTCGCGAGCTCCACGAGCTGAAGGTGCGGGCAGGAGGCATTCTGGGAACTGCTGTTGGCTTGCGACCTGGATGACCTCACGAGCTGGGCTTGCAGCCGCTGGTTCCAACCTTGGGCCTCCTGGGCCCTTGCTTCTATTCAAGTTAATGAGGCCTGTACTAGTCCATTTGGGCCGATCCAGAAAATGGGTATAACATCAAGCCCCCCAGCTCTTTGTGCGTTCTGCGGACTGGGAGCTGATTCAAACATATGATTGGCGCCCATTTTCGAACCTTCTGGTGTCGTTTCGATCTCCGCACTGTAACCGTTGACACATGGCGTCCATACAGGCGTTGGAGCCGAAAGACGTGTCTCGGGACCGTATGCATTAAATGTGCACGTCTTGTAACTGACAGGCGTGACGACACATGACCGAGGTTGGTGCCTAGCCGTTAGATCTTTGACGGTTATGCCTTTATGTTGGATCGGACGGCTGGGGACGGACGTCCTGACCTATATAATTCATAGGTCTCCTCATATTCCCCTCTTTGCTTTCCTGATACGACTCCAGCACTCTTCTTTCCATCATTTCTTCTTCTCTGCTTCTTCTGGTTTGTTATTCGCCGTCGGACAACCTCTTCAGACTCCGCCGCTACAGGAATTAGCTGCCGTTCTCAACAAGCCACACACAGTTCAAGTAAGGTAATTCTTCTCTCGTTTTGCTTTTTTGTGTTATTGTAGGATTTGCTCCTGGTTTGTGCTGCTAGTTTCTGCTTCTGTATCACATCTGTGGGTCCCTGTGTGCCTGTTTGGTCTTTAGAGATTTGTCGTGATCGTTGCTTGAGTACCTGCGTACGCTAGGGGCGACCTGGCTGTTAACCGTGTCCCATATTGTTGCTGCTTAGGACTTTTGATGAAAGTGTCCCCTTACTGCCTGGTAGGGTACCTGTAAACATAGGGTTAGCAACACACATATTTAGGGTGATATAGTACCTGACGGGCCCGTGTCCCTAGGCCTTCTCTTGCCTTTGGAGGCCAAGCGTGCGACCTGACGTATAGGACAATAGCTCCAGGAGTTCTTTTTCTATGTCTTGCTAAGCTCAACATGCTGTAGGCGTTCTGATGTCGTTCCTTCTGTGCTGTAGATGTCAGGTCGCTCTCGCACTGGTCGAGGCAGGGCTTCTGCTTCTAGGAGGCAGGCAGGACGCCAGACTAGTGAAGCCGAGGCTATGACCTCGCGAGCTAGCGCGTCCGCCGAGGAGGTCGCAGGAGGGGATGAGGTCGCCGAGAGGGCAGACCCCCATCCTTTTAAACACACGCCCTCGCTCATTACTCTTTCGAAGCTGGAGGCTTGGGCCTAGGAATTCAACTTCCCCTTGGGGTGTCGAGCTAACGTCCCCGCGGCCAGTGATCGAGCCGCTTATCCTCCCGCGGGCTTTGTGGCGATCAGTCGCGAGCATATGGAGCTCTGCTTTAGGTTCCCTATTCCTGGCTATCTCAAGAATCTCCTGAACGACCTGAAGCTCGCGCTGTTCCAATTAACCTCGAATTCGTATGCCTACATAACTACCCTAGTTGCGGCGTTCGTTAAGCACAAACTCGGGCTCCCTACACCTCGCATCCTCCGCAGCGTTTTCAGCTTCAAGGGGATCTCTGGAAAGGACGGACTCTACTACGCCACGCCTCGCCAACATTCTCATTACAGGGCGTATTTACCCCAGAGCTGCACTAAGTCCAACGTGGGAGAATACAAGTCAAATTGGGCCCCGGTCACGTGCCCTTCGCTTGCCAGGCTGAATAATAGGAGTTTCGTACAGGAACCTAGTAGGGACACAAGCACTTTAATAATAGTTTTTTTTTATTTTTTTATTTTTTTATTTTTTACGAGCTAGTTTTTGCTTTGCAGGTGTCGCTGCTCCTGGGTACAAGCTTAGAAAGGACGAGCTCGCTATTCTGGATGCTTATGCAGCAGCCAAGGGACCAACCGAGGACTTTTTCCCCTCCGATAGTGAATTGGTAGAGCGGGGTCTCACACCATCTGCCACAGGTCCTCATTTGAACATAGTTCAGCACTTGGGAATAAGGGGGAAAGGTGCGAGGTTCATTCTGTCTTTACTGCTCCTGCACAGTCTGAGTCAGATCCGTAGCCCCTGCAACGAAGGTCCCCGAGCACAAGCTTCTCCACCAGCCCTTCTTCAGGCAACATGGGAAGGCTTACGATGTCTGTTCCTCCTCTCAGGTCGGTTCCACCTGCCGGACCGACCGAGGTCGTCGATGTGGACGACACTTCCTCAGACCGCTCACAAAGAGTGCCCTCTCAACCTGCTGCAGCTGCTTCTTCTCCGACCAGATCAGCTGTGACTCCCCAAAAGCGGGCTGCCCCATTTGGAGGGCAAAGTCCTTCCCCAACAAAGAGGGCCGAGGTTTCTGTCGAGACGGGCTCATTTGTAGAGCCGGAGCCTGAGGCCCTGATCAGGAAGAGGAAAGGGAAAGCCATAGCTGAGCCCCCGGCCCAAAGCAGAAGGGTGCCATCGAGGTGCGTAAGGCCGGGGCAGTTGTTATTGGTAGGGAGTCGGGTACTGAGACACCTGGACGGCCTGCGAGGTTAGTGACGGGGGAATAGACAGACTCCGAGCTCCGCTCTGAGGCGGCAAAGGAGATGGAGTACCTAAACAGCTTCATGGAGCTCGTGCCAGAAGTAATGGGAAGGCGCAACCCGAAGCTGCAAAGAGCTGAGCTTACAGGCCGGCACCTCGTAGGCTATGTAGCTCGTCATGCTGCGTTGGTAAGGTTCACACCCCTCTATACTTTGACTTTCTTCTTTTTAAAAGATTTTTTACCATCTCTTCTGCTTTTTTAGCTTGGTATGGCATCTGTGAAGCTGATGAGGGAGGTAGATTGTCAGCTCGGCGAGAGGGAGGCCTTTAGGGTGTCCCAGGTATAGTTCGAGGAGGAGAGGAGAATATTGCAGGATGAAGTCAATCTCCTCCAAAAGGAACATGGAGAGCTTTCTGCCAAGCTTCGAGATGCTGACGCGGCCCTGTCACAAGAGACTGCTCGTAGGGAGGCTGCTACCTCTGAAGTCAGCAAGGCCCATAGCGAACTGAAACAGGTGAAGGGCGAGCTAAGTGCTGCACGGAAAGAGGTAGAGGTTGCCGAGAATAAAATAAGTCAGCAACAGTGGGACCTGGCTTCAGCCAAAGGGAAGCTCGCGAGGGTCGAGGAGAAGCTCGCTGGTGTAGAAGGGAAACTGGCTCACACAGAGGGGAAGCTGGCTCAGACCGAGGCGGGCATTGAGGCCAAGTTAGCTCGGGAGCGGGACAGGGTCGAGGAAGAGGTCGAGAGGGCATTTCTGTTCAGCATGTGGGAGCGCTACCCGGACTTGGACTACTCCTTCTTTGGGTCAGCCGGGGTCCAAATGATCCGGGAGTTCGTGGAGCTCGCTGCAGGCGCTCAGGGCGTAACATACGGATACTTCTTCTGCTCCCCTAGTTGATCCATCTGCTGTCCCAATCCCTTTGCCAGAACAGGTCCCCGAGGTACCTCCAGCTTCAGAGGATCCTCCAATGCCTGAGCCCCCAGTAGAGGCCCCTGTTGATCTTGCTCCTTCAGACGAACCGGCTGGTGTCTAGGGTGTTTTAATTTTGTTTGTTTGTTTTATTCTTTGCAATTTTTTATTCGTTGGAACTCAAACAGCGAGCTTAAAGTTCGAAATTATAATACTGGATTCCCTGCACAATTCCAATACTTTGTCCAAGTGTAGATATGCATATTTTACTTATATGATGGGCAACTAGCAGACAATAAACGCACCATTATAAGTATTAAAATTTGTTAAGTAAATCACAATCGTGAAAATCATGCTAACTTACGAACCCGCTAACTGCAGTCAGCGATTATAATAATACATTAGCTCGTAAGGATTTGAATTCGGCGAATAGCTCGGTCGAGCAAAGTATTTGATCCTGCCTGTAACATAGTTGGACAAGCCTTAAAGGATTGGCAGGAGCTTACAGTTAGTGAAGGGCTCGAAATTTCCTTAACCCATATGTTTCAATGACGTTGAGTGCGCTTGACAGCGGCATTTTCCCGAACTTTGAGATTCCAGCCTGTGGCAGTACTCGTAGTTCAAGGGTGAGCCCTTTTCGCGAGTCCACGGGCAGCTTTATATTTGAGAAGCGTGGTCTTACCCCCTCCCGCGAGGTCGCGAGGCAATGATTCGCGAGGTTGCAGGCAGCTTTATATTTGAGAGGCGTGGCCTTACCCTCTCCTGCGAGGTCGCAGGGCAATGATTCGCGAGGTCGCGAGCAGCTTTATATTTGAGAGGCGTGGCCTTACCCCCTTCCGCGAGATCGCGGGGCAATGATTCGCGAGGTGGCGGGCAGTTTTATATTTGAGAGGCGTGGCCTTACCCCCTCCCGCGAGGTCGCGGGGCAATAATTCGCGAGGTGGCGGGCAACTTTATATTTGAGAGGCATGGCCTTACCCCTCCCGCGAGGTCGCGGGGCAATGATTCGCGAGGTCGCGGGCAGCTTTGTATTTGAGAGGCGTGGCCTTACCCCCTCTCGCGAGGTCGCGGGGCAATAATTCACGAGGTCGCGGGGCAATGATTCGCGAGGTCGCGGGACATAGCGGCTGCGAACTAAGAAATGAACTTGATACTTGCCGACGTAAACCTCCGTTAGTGAGGATAATATGGGTAAGTCGAGCATCAACTGATGAGGCATCCTCGATTGAGGCTTTTTATGGACACTTATTGCCGGAACATGCTCATAGCTTTGGCCAGCAATTCTATGCGAGCATTTTAGTTGCGAATGATTCCTTGGATTTTTGCACAGATATCTTCAGGGAATAATATATATATATATATATAGGCATATATGATGATAGATCGCAGCTTGATTTCTTGAGAAAGAGATTTCATTAGCTTTGCTCTTTTTAGCATGTACATTTGCTGGTTCAACCAGTTTGCTTTCTGCATCAAACATGACACATACAACAGAAAACGAGTGAAAGCATGTTTACAGACAATCATCAAAAAGAATTATGTACAAAGTTAGAGCGGGCTGACAGTTCTCAGGTGTAGTACGGCCGCAGGTGTTCAGCATTCCAGGCTCGGGGTAACTCTGATCCATCCATGCTGGCCAAGTGATAGGCTCCATTCTTCAGATTCTGCTTGATGAGGTACGGCCCCTCCCAGTTGGGCCCGAGCACCCCATCGCTTGCCTTGCGAGCCCCGGGGAGGACTAACCTAAGAACGAGGTCCCCGGCTTTGTAGCTTCGAGCTCGCACCTTCTTGTTATAATACCTGGCAACTCTCTGCTGGTACACCGCTACCCTCAGGCGAGCTGTCTCCCTTGCTTCTTCGGCTAAGTCTAAACTGGCCACGAGCAGCTGGTCATTGTCTCCAAGTCGGAACGAGGCCCTTCGCTGACTAGTGACTTCAAATTCTGCCGGTATCATGGCCTCCGTTCCATATACCATGGAAAATGGGGTTTCACCCGTCGAGTTACGGACTGTGGTCCTGTATGCCCAGAGGACTTTCTGTAGCTCGTCAGCCCAAACCCCCTTTCTTGCCTCTAGCCTGGTCTTTAAAGTCTGCTTGATGATCTTGTTCACAGCCTCGACCTGACCATTGGCCTGAGGATGGTCCACAGCCGAGAAGCTCTTCACGATTCCAAACTCATTGTAGAAGTCTATGAATTGTTCGCTGGTGAACTGAGTCTCATTGTCCGTGACGAGCTGCTGAGGGATCCCGAACCTACAAATGATGTTGTCCCACACAAACTTTTCTATCTTCGCTGTGAAGATTTCTGCTAGCTCCTTAGCTTCGGCCCATTTGGTGAAGTAGTCCACAACGACCACAGCATGCCTGCAACTTCCTCGAGCTGTGGGCAAAGGTCCGATGAGGTCCATCCCCCAGATTGCGAAAGGCCATGGACTTACCATCTGTTGGAGGTAGGCTGGTGGAGCTCGCGAGACCTTGACAAATCTCTGGCACTTATCACACTTCTTCACCAGATCCAAGGCATCCTGTTTCATAGTTGGCCAGTAGAACCCCTGTCTGAGGGCCTTCTGGGCCAAGGATAATGCTCCTGCGTGGTTCCCACAGTGACCTGCATGAATATCATTCAGCACCATCTCACAGTCCTCATCATCTATACATCGCAGTAGCGGGGTTGAGAACCCATTCTTGTACAATCTGTCATCATAGATGCAGTATCGGGCTGCTCTAGCTTGTATGCGGCGAGCTTCCAGCTTGTTCTCTGGTAGCTTCCCTTCCTGCAAGTAACCCAATAACGAACTCATCCAGAAGTTAGGCCGAACCTGTATGATCATCATTACATCTTCGTCCTCGATGCTCGGAGTTGGCAGGAATTCCACAGGGATAGATTCAAGGAGATCTGCATCTTGGGAGGTCGCTAAGCGGGCCAGGGCGTCTGCGTTAAAGTTCTGTGCCCTGGGGATCTGGTTCACTTCAAACCCCTTGAAAGCCCCCAGTAACTCCTTAACCTTTTGGAAGTATTTCAACATCCTACTTCCCTTGGTCTGATATTCTCCCCTGACATGGCAAACAATAAGTTGAGAATCACTGAAGACCTTTACCTGCTCAACTCGTACCTCCTTTGCCAGGCGAAGTCCGGCAAGCAACGTCTCGTACTCGGCCTCATTATTGGTAGCTCGGAATCCAAACCTTAAGGCACTCAGGATCTTGTGGCCTTCTGGACTGACCAGCATTATTCCAACTCCTGAGCTTTGCTCGTTAGAGGATCCATCCACATAGAGCTCCCAAGTTTGATCACCGGCTAGTTCCCCCTGCTCCGGTATTGGCCCTGTGAATTCCACAATAAAATCTGCAAGTGCCTGGGCCTTGAATGCCGTCCTAGGCCTAAACTCTATATGGAACTGAGCAAGCTCGATGGCCCACTTGAGGAGCCTGCCTGAAGTGTCTGCTTTCTGGAGGACTTGCCTGAGAGGGTATTGCGTGAGAACCTCTATCTGATGAGCTTGGAAGTAGGGACGTAGCTTCCTGGAAGCGGTTACCAGGCAGTATGCGAGCTTCTCCATTTGTGAATATCGGGTCTTCGCATCAACCAGCCTTTTACTAATGTAATATACGGGCAGCTGCATCTTCCCCTCTTCTCTCACCAAGGCCGCGCTCAGAGCGTGTTTAGAAACACCCAAGTACAGGAATAGCTTCTCCCCATCCTTCGGCTTGGACAGGAGGGGGGCCTGGCCTATATACTCCTTCAGCCTCTGAAATGCTTCTTCGCAATGCTCATTCCATTCAAAGTTCCTGGACTTCTTTATAGCTTCGAAGAATGGCACGCACTTGTCAGTAACTTTCGAGATGAACCGGTTGAGAGCCGCGACCTGTCCGTTGAGACTCTGTACGTCCTTGATTTTAGAGGGGGACCTCATTTCCATAAGCGCTCTGATCTTCTCCGGGTTGGCCTCTATCCCTCTGCTATTTACCATAAATCCAAGGAACTTACCAGACGCTACCCCAAAGGCACACTTCAGGGTGTTTAACTTCATCCCATAATTTCTGAGGACTTTGAATGTCTCATCTAGGTTGCGAACATGATCTGCTGCTTTCTGGGACTTTACCAGCATGTCATCTACATATACCTCCATGGTCCTCCCAATCTGGTCTTGGAACATGGCATTGACCAGTCGCTGGTAGGTGGCTCCTACGTTCTTCAGTCCAAATGGCATCACCATGTAACAGTACATGACAGGACCCTTCCCAGACCTTATCTATGCTCTTGTCTGGAGGATCCTGCCGGGCACTTCAACGGACTTATCGAAACCGACTTGTCGGATCGAAGAAATCCGAGAAGCGAACCCTAATTTTCTTTAACCGGTTTACTCATTTAAACTCAAAAATTCAGTTTTCCTTTAAACTAGTTGGGAGTGATAAAATTTTTCGCAATTCTCTTTCAAATATTTTTATAAAATTTTCGGCAGCATAATGACTGCATTTTTTATAAACCAAAATTTACCTGTCAAGAAAATTTACACTTCGACTAAAACTTCAATTCCTCCCAACTTCTTTATTCCCAAACATGCAATAATCATCACTCAATTCTCAATTTATAAGTATGAACTCATGTAAAATATATCTAGATGCATCATATATATAAAATGCATGAATATTTACACATATACAATTTCAAAATCTGAATATGTGTTTCTCAATTACATAACCATCTCATACATAAGGTTTTACATCATCACATGTCATGAATTGCCCACCTATATATACACAACAAAATGATGACGTCCTGTCGTCCGCGGTAGCACACAATGAAATATAAATAGCTACAAAATAAACAAACAAGTTAGTGCAACGAAGATATAATATTACACACTAACATGACAGTTTATCATTTGTTTTATGATTTCTTTCAAAACCCCCATGTATATCCTTTAAACACTCTAACCATCACGGGCGATTAAAACTAACGCCAACGTGAAGCTTACTAAGTCATCTCAACCACTACGTTACGGAATTTACTGCATCGCACGTAGGGCGCTAAAGCTTATCACTAAGCAACTACAATGCGGGATTTTCTGCATCGCAATTGTAGTGCTAAAACTCTGGGCAACTACGAGCGGAATTTACTGCATCGCCAAGTAGTGCCAAACTATAAAAATAGCCAACTACGTGCGGAATTATCTGCATCGCAACGTAGCGCTTATACTTTCTATAAAACTGGGCAACTACAGACGGAATTTTCTGCATCGTCGCGTAGTACTAACTTTTCTCTAATCTGAGCGACTACGGACGGAATTTACTGCATCGTCACGTAGCACTAAATCTCATTATATCTTAAGGAATATACATGGGTTTTAAAATTTACTTTTCAAGCGCTAAAGCACAAAACTCTTTATTTTTAAAACCTCTAAACACTTTTCTCATTTCAAATTCTTTTCTTGACAACTTAACATTCATCTCAACTGCGATAGAACCCATAGGAATCTAAACTTTCAACTTAAACTTCAATATTCACAATCACATTCATTTTTCTTTAGTACTTAGCCAATATATTCATTTTGACAATAAAAGATTGATATGGAATCTAAGCAACTACAAGTGGCGAACCACTTACCTCGAAGCCGCATCACTCCGTGTCAAGCGTCTCGACGAGGCTCGTCACCTACACAATATTTTCTCATCATTATTAATAACAAAACTCAATTCTCAACTCTAAGGTCAAGAATCTCAACTAAGACCCATTTTTTCTATATATCCTCCTAACTTGTTTTTACTCCATCGAGACTCTCTAATCCCGATTCTTGTGGAAAATTTTTAGTTTTGGACCCCTAGGGATATCCCCACACGGTCCGTTTACTTGTCGGAGGCTTAAAAAGAAAAATCACAATTTTATTTAAAATGGACAGCCCTTGACAGAACAGACGTTAACCTGCTGCTCGGGGCTCCGTTTTCCTTCGTTCTTTCTCCTATGGCTCACTTACATCACATTCTAGTCACACGACAAATTTCATTGAGAAATATTATCGTTTGCTATGTCAAATCTAAGGAAAACATCCGTTTTGGACACTTTCGGGCGCAATTAAGTGCCTGTTTTGCAAACTCTTGGTTTCGGGTTAGCGACGCTAGATTTTATTTCATAACTAAGCTTCATTTAACTTATAATGACTAACTAAACTCATTTCGTGTCATAAAAATTGCATTAAGCTAACCGTTTCACTTCTCAGAGCTCTAACGGCACTGTATTGTGCATAACTTGTACAATTTTTATCGGATTCGATCCGTTCCAAAACCTATGGTTTTCTATGGTTCCTAGGCATCATTTGAGGTGTAGAACACCCCCAAATAAGCCAAATATGGTCAGGTCTCCTCTAGCTCAAATTTGAGCTCGGGAATCACATTTTTTTTGGCTATAACAATGCCTTTGAAATCTCTAAACACTTCTCTAAATTTTTCTAACCTCTTTGAGGCTTTAAATTGGTTTCAAAACCATCAAATTTTAAGGTTTAACTACTGCCCTACAAGTTTCTAATACATACTTAAATCTCACTTGGTCATTGGAGTGCTCAAAATTCACTCAAGACTTTTCTCAATCACTTGGTGTGCAATAACCACCATTTTCGGTTCTATTTTTGAGGGTGGGTATAACAGCCCTTATACATCATTTTAAGGCATCAATTACACACCACAATCATCTCTCATGAGTCCATAACACTGACATGAGGTTCTAGCAAGATTTAAAAGCAATCTATCAACTAAATCAACAACAACAACAACAACAACAAGAGCTGTCACAATTTCTGTTTTGTTTCAGCAGCAAGTTAAAGAAAAATGAATTGTAATCTCACTTAGAGCTTGCTTGGAGAGTTTGGATGACTTACTAGGGACCCTAAGAGGTGGATTGAGGGGATGGAAGGCTGGTTGAGAGGTTATTTCTTCCCTGGCCGACCAGGTCACTGCACCCCATCGCGATTCTGTTCCAGCTCGCGTCTGGGTCTGTTTCGCTTGCTGTTTGCATCCGTTTCTGCTCTGTTTCTGCTCGACCAGACCTGCACCTCTCTTCTTCTGCTCGTCCTCTTCCTTTGCTGCCCAGAAACTGCAGTTTTACTGCCTTGGATCGCCCTCACGTGAGCTGTCCTGCCCGAACTCGCGTCAGTTCCTCGCGCGGACAGATCTGCTCGCGTCCAGCTCGCGACCCTGTTTCTGCGTGCTGTTTTCTTGCTCGACTTCCTGCTGTTCTGCTCTTGCTCTTGCGTGTTAAAGTTTGGTCCTGGGTGTTCTCATGGCTGGCTGATCTTCCTTCTTCCTTTCACGCAACAGCTTCTCTCTTTTTCTCTCGAACTCTCTCGGTTCTTCTCTCGACAGCTGCACTTGTTTTTGCTGAAAAAATTTCAGCTAATGGTTGATATTTATACTAATCAACTCTTCGTAATTACATCTTGCCCCAACTCTCATTTAATTTCATTCTCATCTCCTTTCTTGATGCTTTCTCACGGCAACACCCCTCGATATCCTTTCGAGTCTCTTTCGTCTCTTATTCGATTAAATTATCGTTTCGTTAGAATTTATTTTAAAAACGCTAAGCTTATTTCATTAATCTTGACTCTCTCTTTTTAATCGAATTTTAATTCGATTATCATTTACTAACATCTTGGATTTCTTTACTTAAATTTTCATTGGGACGTTACTAAACTTTTTAATACGACGAATTTCGTCGTATTCTAAATGAATAATTTCGGAGGCTATGAAATTAAATCAATTAAACGTAGAGAATTATATTTTATCTTTCTAACTTTATTTCTAACATTGGGACTTTAGAAGTCGGAGCTAGGAGTTTACAGTACAACCCCCTATCAGTGACAAAAGAGGTGTGCTCTTCGTCCCGCGGGCTTATGGGGATTTGGTTGTATCCTGAGTAGGCATCCATGAAACTCAAGAGTTGGTGCCCAGCTGTCGCATCTACCAGCTGATCAATCCTGGGTAATGGGAAGCTGTCTTTCGGGCAAGCCTTGTTCAGGTCGGTGAAGTCAATGCAAGTCCTCCACTTCCCGTTTTTCTTCTTCACGAGGACCGGATTTGCGACCCAAACAGGATAACGGGCCTCTCTGATGAACCTGTTAGCTAGCAACTTCTCGACCTCCTCCTTCAGAGCTACATAACGTTTCGGGGTCATCGGCCTCCTCTTCTGGCGGACTGGCCTGTGCTGGGGATCTATGTTCAGTCTGTGGCACATAACATCAGGATCTATCCCCACCATGTCTTCGTGGTTCCAGGCGAAGACGTCAAGGTTCATCTTCAGAAATTCTATGAGCTCAATCTTCACTTCTGGTAGCAGGTCTCTTCCTACCTTCACACATCTCTCCGAGTCTACCTCACTGACCTGCACATCCTCTAGCTCTTCAATAGGTCCCGTGGCCCTGTCTGCATCTACCTCGCGAAGGTCGAGGTCGTCGCTCACCCCGGCTTCAGAGATAACTCGTGGTTGGCCACCCGAGACCACGTTTACTTTCCTTCCTCGAACTCCCATCTTCACTGCATCTTCATAGCATCGCCTGGCCAACTGCTGTTCTCCCTTGACACAGCCTACTCCGTTGGGGGTTGGGAACTTGACTGTCAGTGATCTGGTAGAGGTGACCATGTCTAGCTCGTTCATCGAAGGTCGCCCCAAGACCACATTGTATGCTGAAGGACTATTGATAATCAGGAAGTCTGTAAGAACTGTAGCTTGCCGGCCTGGTTCTCCGAGGGTGAGAGGTAATTTGATCTGGCCTATCGGTATCACTGCGTCTCTTGTGAATCCGTAGAGGGGCTCTGGTGAATGTGTTAACTGCTCAGTCCCTAACCCCATCAGGTCATAGCAGCCTTTATACATGATGTTGACTGAGCTGCCAGTGTCGATCATTACCCTTCGTACTTCGACGTTACTGATCTGGGCCCTGATTACAATCGCGTCGTTGTGGGGCCAGCGTACTCCCTTCTCGTCCTCCTCCGTGAATACAATACTGTCTGAGGACGCTTTTGCCTTTTTGGTGGGTCCCTCGACTCCTCCATATTCTGCCAGTAGGGTATGGTTGGCTTCTCGCACGTACCTCTGGTGTGACCTGTTTGATGTACCTGCCATGTGGGGTCCACCATAAATAGTAAAGATTGTTCTTATAGCGGGCTCGCGCTCGGGCTCTCGAGCTCGCTGAGGCTGCTGTTGCTCGGGCTGCTGGTCTTGTCCTTGAGGTTGTTGGTGCTGAGGTCGCCTGCCAGCGGGCTGTACTACATACTCTCCTAGGCGGCCTCGTCTTATGAGTTCTTCAATGGCATCTTTCAACTGTCAGCAGTCTGAGGTATTGTGCCCGTTCTCATTATGGTAGGCACAGTATTTCCTCGGGTCCCGACGTCGATTAGGGGGTCCAGTCGGGGGTGGCTTCCCGAAATTCTCCCTGTTTCTTTCTGCAGCAAAGATCCTGTCTTACCTGTCCGACAACACACTATAGCTTTCATATCGGCTCGGACGCCGGGGTCGCTCCACCCTCGGCCCTGGTCTAGCTCGCTTCACCACAACATTGGCAGTCTGGTGTCTCGGCTCCCCCGGCTTATCACCGCCATGGTTCTTCCTCTTCTCGCGGTGGGAACCGCTCGCTTCACCCCGCTGACCGTCGGGTTTCTTAGCCCCGAAGGCTTCTTCCCATCTGATTTCTTTAGCAGCCCTTTCGTAAAACTCCCCCAGATCCTTCACTGGGATTTGTAAATACTTTCGTACAGCTTGCCGTCCTCCTTGAGCCCGCAGAAATAGCTGTTAAAATACTCTCGTCAGAGGGCATTTCCACATTACTCACCTCCTCTCTGAACCGAGTGATATAATCTTTCAGGGATTCGTTTTGTCTCTGGAAGATGGTAGCGAGGTGACAAGCTGGCGCGAGCTGCTTCCTCAAGGCCTTATATTGGTCCAAGAACCTCTTCTGACATTCTCTCCAGCTTCCGATGCTGCGGGCTGGAAGGCCTTTGAACCAAACTCGCGGAGCATCCCCTAGAGTAGCTGGGAATACTCGGCACTTTACCAGCGGGTCATTTGTCTGAAGATCCATCTGTACATTGAAAGCGTCCAGATGGTCGTAAGGATCTGTCCTGCCGCTGTATGGAGGGATATTGGGGAGTTTAAACTTCGCTGGTAAGGGTACTGTCTCGATCTCCCGGGTGAATGGTACCCTGCGATTCTCCCGCTCTTCTCCGGTCTGGCCTCCAGGTCGAGCTTCTAATTGCTGGACCCTCTGTAACAACTCCTCTACTATTGGGTCCTGGGTCAGAGATCGCCGACTAGGGTTCCATCTACTGGTACTTTCCTGCTCCCCAAAGTGACGGTTCTGCGACCTGCCTTCTTCGCCGAAAGCTTCTATGCGTCTGGGGGCCCTCTGCGGCTTGGGCTCATAACCTGCACGGTATCCGCGGACTCGTTCTGGCCCACGACTACCCTCTTTGAGCCTGGCGCCCTCGATGCTCGCCCTTGCCCTTATCCCGTTCTGGCGAGGTGAGATCTCCCGCTCTTGGTTCCGCCCCCTAGCTCTCCTTGGGTGTAAGTTCGAGGAGCGAGCTGATCCTTCTGTCAGTGACCTTTCCCTGGCGGCTACTCCTTCCAGGGTTGGGATTTCTTCTGAAGGTCAACGGCGAGCTCTGCTTGGTAGTGCAACCTCCACCAGTCTTTGCACCGCACGGGCTTAGACTTCCATCAACGCCCTAACTGTCGTCGTCAACTCCCTTACTATATCTTCTAGAGCTCGCTGGCGATGCTGCCATTCCTGAGCGACCTCGTTTCCTGAAGGTGAGGCGCTCTGTTCTTCTCGAATTTCACGTCGCTCCTCTGCCACTCCGACACTCCTCGTTGCCTTGATCCTAACCATGGTAGACAAATATAGGTAAATGTGAAATAATAACTAAGTGGAGATTACCAGGTTGCTGTTGGGCTCTCCTTCTAGCGCCAAAAGATGTTGACGTTCGGAAACGGTCAACCAGAGATTCTGGGGCCCAGACGGCGAGCTTGGTAATTAAAGGTTCTGGTCGTACTGATGAAAGGATAGTAAAAGGACAATTAATGAAGTTCAAGGTTGGTGGTGATTAATTCAGGCGAAAGAATGTTGGCCCTGGAGGTTGGTTGGATTTAATGAGGTGATCAACGAGGAATTAAAGAGAAAGAGAGAGAGGAAACACAAGGATTTTTACGTGGTTCGGTGACTGCACCTACATCCACGGCCACTCTGAGGTCATTCCGGCAGAGTGACAGTTCTCTAGTCTATTTAACTTGTTGGTACAGTAAAAATGTCTCTCATCTTTATAGAGGAGGGGAGATGACAATAGAAAATACAAAATAAAGTTATACACGTTACTGGTAACGGCTAGTTTCAACTAATCCTGACATTGCCATGCTGCATTAATTGTAAAGGTAATGATGATTCTCTTCCTGCACGAGTCTGCATTTAATATACCTGAAGAGACCTTCACTTCATTAAATGTTTCTGGGTAATTGTGCAGACAGTTTCCGGCGGGGAATCATGAGAGTTAGTAATTCTGACAACTTACTATACACGATATCTCCTGGATAACCCTTTCGGTCAGCCAGGTGATGCACACTGGAGGGGAGGTAAGACGGTCTGGAGGTTCCCGCGAGCTCGCGACATGTGCGACCTCGCGAGCTCCACGAGCTGAAGGTACGGGCAGGAGGCATTCTGGGAACTACTGTTGGCTTGTGACCTGGATGACCTCATGAGCTGGGCTTGCAACCACCGGTTCCAACCTTGGGCCTCCTAGGCCCTTGCTTCTATTCAAGTTAATGAGGCCTGTACTAGTCCATTTGGGCCGATCCAGAAAATGGGTATAACAACCATACTTTTAATTTTTCATTTGAACCTCTCCGCTAGATTTTCTAACTCATTTCACGTATAATTTTCATCCAAACACATCAACATAACTTGAATCATACAAACCCTTCCTTAGTTGTGGAACATACCACACTTACACCAAGCTCAATTCAATTTTTCACTTAGAAATCCAATTAAATTCACACAAACAGTCATGATAGCAATTCATCAACTTAAATCACATCAATCACACTTTAAATCACAAAATCAACTTAGTTAGTAAACTTACCAAGCTGCCTTGATCACTTGTTTTACTTCCCTTCAAGATTAAAGCTTCAAAACCTTAAATCCATGCATAAAAATTCCATTAGAAGTGCATAGAACAAGTGGACAGCTTTGTATCAGATTTGTCACACCAAAACGTCAAGAAAACTCACTTTTGTTTCACTTGAAATTCACTTACCTTTGTTTGATATTGTTTCTAAACTTGTTCTCCACCTTTTATTGGCTTGGAAACACTTGAAAATAGCTTCTATTCTGCTGGCCGAACTGCCCTACAGTCTTCTTCCCTTTTCTACCGTCACACTCTCTCTTCTCTCTTAAGAATTCTAGTCACTTCTTCCCTTTAGATAGCTTTTATAACTCTTTAAAAATTGCCCCCAAAGTTTGTCACAAAATTACAAGTCATGCCATCCATTTTAAATTGTCCATTTAGCCCTCACTTTCTTTACAATTTATGCATTCAACCTTTTTCAATTTTAATGTGCCATTTTCTTGAAAATTCTTTCATTACTAATTTCATCATATATTTTAAATAATCATCATATCACTTTTCATATTCAAATTTATTTTCAATCCATTCGAATCTACTAAGATTCGATTATATATCCGAAATTTTGACAGAAATAATCAAAGGATGGTGCCTCAAGTTCCGAGGCTGCCTCAACTTCTCTGTAAACCCCTAGTCTCGATCTATAACCTCTTAGTGTTAAAAGATGGATTAGAGAGGTAAAATAAATCTCTACATTAGATTAATTGAATTTCATGGCATTAGAGATTTATCAACTTAAGATTGACGACGAAATTCGTCAATTATAAAAGTTAAGTAACATTACAATAGAATCAAGTTAGTGTTAAGCTAAATCAATTCATCGATTTCGTGAACGTCATTCTAGAGTTTCACAACAACCGAATTAGCAAGAAAAAGATCAATGAAGAGTAAAGTAATTCATCCATAGATAAGAGACAAGTTAAAGAAAATAAAATGTTGAGTGCACGATTAAGAAAAATTTTACATTAGTTGTTCGTAAGTAATGGACAACTATTAAGCGATTTAAATAAGAGATTGATGATAATCAAAATAAATCAAAGGACAAGCTTGATATTCCATAGAACATCAATAAGATATATAAACAAGACACTTAGAAGCCAAGTAGACAAGTGAAGAGTGCAAAGCTACCATAAAACTCAAAAACAAAAGTGATTCCCGTATAGAGTAGGGGAGGAGGGAAAATGATGGTCAAACAAGTTAAACATGAGACTTAAGTGCCATTTTCATGAAGGCTAATCATATATAATGAACATTTAGCAAGATTTCAACAAGAAAAGATGAAAATAGGTGAGAAATAAAGAAGAAAACAGCAGCTGCCAGAGAATAAACAAAACTGGACAGCAGTGAAAAGAAAAGAGAATTTGAGAGGAAGTTGTGTGAAATTAAAAAGAGATGGGGCAAGGATGCAAATTAGAGAAGTAGGAGTAGTATATAAGCAACACTTGGCTGAAATTTTTCAGCAAACTAAAGTCATTGTAGTGCCTTCACTCAGCTGAAACAGTGAAGCACCAGAAACAGAGCAGCAGAAGTGCAACTGCAGGGCAGAAATTGCAGCAAGGAAAAGTGGAAGAAGACAGCCCCTTTCCAGCCCATCCAAGCCTCAAATCTTCTCTTTAAACCCTCTCCCAAGTCCCTCTCAACTCTTTAAGTCAAGAACCAAGTAAGAAATTAGCTTACTCTTCCTTTTCTTTACAAAAATTTCCAGCAGTGTGCTGAAATTATTTCTGCAGAATTGTGTTGTATGTTGTTGGAGGTTTTGCACTAGAAATGGTGTCAAAACCTAAGTGATTGTTATAGAACCTTAGAGGAGATGTTTTTGAGTGTAAATGATGACTTAGGGTTTTATTTATGGGCTGTTATAGGCCTGAGAATCATAGAAACGAAAATTTGTTTTTCACACACACAAACTAGTTGATAAAAGTTTTGAGTGAATTATTAGTGTTCAAATGAACAAGTAATGTTTATGTGTGTGTTATGACCATATTAGACAGTAAATAAGCTCTGAAATTTAGAGGTTTTGAACCCAAGTTTGAGCATAAAAATGATTAGAAAAGCATAGGAAAGCATGTGGGAATAAGAGAAGCTCAAGAGAGCTAGTTTTGACAACATTAGTGATTCCCGAACTGAATTTTTAGCTAGGGGAGACCTGACCATATTTGGCTTATTTGGGGGTGTTCTACACCTCAAATGATGCCTAGGAACCATAGAAAACCATAGGTTTTGGAACGGATCGAATCCGATAAAAATTGTGCAAGTTATGCACAAAATAGTGCCGTTAAGGCTCTGAGAAGTGAAACGACTATCCTAATGCAATTTTTATTGCATGGTTTGAGTTTGGTTCATCATTATTAGTTAAATGAAGCTTAGCTATAGAAGAAAAATTAGCGTCGCTAATCCGAAACGGAAAATATACAAAACACGCACTAAACGTGCTAGAAAATGCCCGAAAAAGTGATGTTTTCCTTAGTTTTGACCTAGCAAACGATAATATTTTCCAACGAAATTTTACGTGTGACTAAAGGGTGATATAAGTGAACCATAGGAAGAAGAACGAAGGAAAACGGAGCCCCGAGCAGCGTGCTACCACCTGTTCTGTTATGGGCTGTAAGTTGAGTATTAAAAATGTAATTTTTCGTCCCGAGCCTCCAACGACTAAACGGACCGCGTGGGATGATCCCTAAGGGTCAAAAACTAAAACTTTTACGCAAAAATCGGGATTAGAGAGTCTCGGTTGAGTAGAAACAAGTTAGGAGGATATATAGAGAAAAAATGGTCTTAGTTGAGATTCTTGACCTTATAGTTGAGAATTGAGTTTTGTTATTAATAATGATGAGAAAATATTGTGTAGGTGACGAGCCTCGTCGAGACGCTTGACACGGAGTGACGCGGCTTCGAGGTAAGTGGTTCGCCACTTAATAGCTTTTTAAATGGTCATGCAATTTCTTGATGATGTTAAATGACTATAGTAGCTATGTAATAAAGGAAATCGGAAATAATATATAATGATATAGTTAAAAGTTAAACGTATGGATTCCGATGTAATCCATATGTTTCTAGAAAATGATTATGAGTTGTATGTAGAGAAAATGAACTAAGAAAGTTTTCAGAAGATGTAAAACTAGTGAGTTTTGTGCTTTTGCACTTGAAGAAATTGATTATAAAACCCATGTATATGCCTTAAGAGGTTATGAGAGTTAGCGCTACGTGACGACGCAGAAAATTCCGTCCGTAGTCGCTCAGAGTATAGAGAAATTAGCACTACGAGACGACGCAGAAAATTCCGTCCGTAGTTGCTCAGCTTCCTAGAAAATATAAGCGCTACGTTGCGATGCAGAAAATTCCGCACGTAGTTGGTTAGTTGACAATTAGCGCTACGTTGCGATGCAGAAAATTCCGCACGTAGTTGGTTAATTAACAGTTAGCGCTACGAAGCGATGCAGTAAATTCCGCTCGTAGTTGCCTAGAGTTTTAGCACTACATTTGCGATGCAGAAAATCCCGCATTGTAGTTGCTCAGTGATAAGATTTAGCGCCCTACGTACGATGCAGTAAATTCCGTAACGTAGTGGTTGAGATGTATTAGTAAGCTTCACGTTGGCGTTAGTTAAAATCGCCCGTGATGGTTAGAACGAGTCAAGGGTATACATGGAGAGTTTTAAAGAAAATTTTAAGACTTATAAATTGTATGTTAGTATGTGTGATATGATATCCTATGATGTTATCGCACTAACTTGTTGTTCGTTTTGTAGCTTGTTTGTTTTCATTTCGTGCCACCGCCGGACGAGACCGACTTTTGCTTATATACATATATCTATAGGTGGGCAATCGCGCAAGACGCTGGGATATATTTTGTATATGTATTTAATCGCGTATATTTTGAATTTGAATGTTGTAGGGCTTGTAAAAGTGATAAGTATTCTTGCATTTATACATTTGGTGCACTTGTGTATCTTATGAATTGTTTATGTTTATGAAACTGTGATGAATGATGCATGATTGAGAATAAAGAAGTTGGGAGGTTTACAGAAATAGTTGAAGTGTTGTTTCTTGACAGGTAAATTTTGGTTTATAAAAAATGCAGCCGTTATGCTGTCGAAAATTTTATAAAATGAGTTTGAATTAGAAAAGCGAAAAATTTTATCACTCCCAACCAGTTACAGAAAATTCAAATCACTAAGTTTTAACGAGTAAACCGGAGAAGAAGTTAGGGTTCGCTTCTCGGATGTCTTCGATCCGACAAGTCGGGTTCGATGAGTCCGTTGAAGTGCCCGGCAGGATCCTCCAGACAAGAGCTTAGATAAGGTCTGGGAAGGGTCCTGTCATTCTCAATCAAGTAGTTCTTAGAAGGTTTTTTTTTTTTTTTTTTTTGAAAGAATCTGTTTAAATAATTCTGACATTGTCATTGTTTAAATAATATTGTTTGTTTACTGTTACTAATATAATTGTTATTTCTTAAATAATTCTCCTATTGATTTTGTGTTGACATAAAAAATCAAAATCAAAGGATGGTGCCTCAAATTCCTACACTGCCTTAGCTCCAACTTTATCTCTATCTCAACTAAGCTCACAACTCACACAAGTCTCACAAGCTCAGCTTTGATGTAATGGGCAAGCTTTATTATATTTTGAAGTAATTTTCATGTTAATTTGCTCGATACTTTGCCTATTTTCAATGTTATTTTGTTAAATACCAAAACTGTTATAACTATTTTGGGATTTACAACTGATATTTTGTTTGCCAATTCATGGGATTGGCTTTAGGATAATGGACGCTTTACAATTGATATTTTGTTTGCCACTTTATGAGATGGCTTTCGGACAATGGGGTCTTCATATTTAACAGTATGTTTTGGTAGTTATATACATTTTGGAATAGCCACTGTTTAACTATGTCACATGTTACAATGTTTAGTACTTATACATGCATTTCAATATTAGTACTCATATATATATATATATATATATCTCAATCATACTTATTATAATGTTTAACAATAATTGTCATGTCTACAAGAAATACAATTGGATTGCAGACCATGATAACCTTCAACCATCCTTGCATTGCTTCTAATTTATGTATTTTGTCAATAAAGCACCTTTCTACATTATCCACTCTTGGTCCCAGATTCTGCACTCTGGTTGCATCTTTTTGGTCTTTTGTTTTCATCATATCTAACTCAACTTCATTTGCTTCTGGTTCCCAAAATGAGAAATATCTACATTGTCTCTTGTCACAGTGGAAATACAATTTCCTTTGGTTGTTTGTAGATTATGATATTCTCACGCTTGCCTTATTTCCACAATAACATGTTTTATTTTTAAGTCTAATTACTCCTTCATTAATGTTGCATCTTGAGCTTGTGCTACTTACTGTTGATTCCATGTTGTTGTGGTTATTTGAACAAGTAGTTGTTATTGCTCTTGAATTAGCTGCTATGCTTGAATAAGCAGTTGAATCAGTTGTAGCTGCTATAGAATAAGTACTTGTTGCTATTTTTGATAGAGAGTTTCATGAGAAAAAGGATGGTGTTGTGTTGCTGCATACTTGTTGGGTTTTTGTTAATATGGGTTGTTAGGCCTTTTTGTTAATGTAGGTTGTTGAATCAACAAGGTTTTTGTATTTTTGGAAATATTGATAGAGTTTGGTGATAGAAATTTGAAAAGAGTGAGAGAGTTTTGATAGAGTTTTGTGAGGGATTTGAAAACAATGATAAAGATTTGAGTTTTTTCTTTGGTTTTTTGGATTTTCAGAGAGTTTGCTGATCAAGAGAGTGGTGTTGTATTGTTGCATGGATGGGTTTTTATTTGTGTGCAAAGAGCCGTTGAAGCAACGATCATTTTAGGAGGGTAATTCGGTCATTAAAGTTAAAATATCACAACCAGGGGCAATTTCATCTTTTTCCAATTTACACATGTCTGGTTAGTGTGATCTGCATTTAACGTATCAAAACCAAGGGCAATTACATATTTTTAACCTCTACATATGTTAGACTCAGATATTCTGTTAACTTGGTAACTGTAGGGGGGATTATGGACAATAATCAAACTAGTGTGGTAAAATAGATATTTGATCAAACTACACACGGTTGTTTTTTAGGATTATTCCTTAATTAGATTTGACAATATGGAAAATATTTGAAAAAGTTAAAATCAAATTAAAAAAAAAAAAAAACATATTAAAATGGAAAGTTAAGACCTTAAAAAATGGCACCAACAATCTCTATATCTCTCAATAAATGAGACTAATTTGTGATAATTCAAGGTCATGGAGTAAAGGGTCTCTCTAAGATGGGCAGCAAAACCTTTCATAAGCAATATATCCAGCCCTTGGAAGAGAGACACATGACCAAAACCGGTCTTCAGGAATGTCAAAGTGAAATGACGACCAAGTGGCCAATTCCTTTCGATGTTAATTACATAAAAATATCTTGCATTTATGATTCCACCTAATTCCAATTAAACACAAAACAAGCAAAAAATATTTATAATGATAGTAAACAAGCAAATAAACAAGCTTCTTTAAGGTTGTTGTGACGACTAAAAAAACTCATATTCTGTGTTATTTTTGCAAATTCAATTGTTTGAAATCCAATTTGAATGGATCGAATTTTTAATTTATGAGAAACACTTCAAAATTTAATTCAATCCAATATTTATTTTATTTATTTCCATATATAATTTTATGGTTTGACTATCTTATTGCTTGAATAAAGTGACCAATCTAAGAGTTATTATTGATGAATAATTTTACCCAACTAATAAGGTAGCATGTAACACTTTTAATAAAGAGATTAGTGCCTTGTTTGAAATCATTCAAACACGAACATGTATAAAATTGCAATTACAATGATGACTTTGCTTTAAGAGGCGAAAACCATGAAAGATAGGAAAAATAATTATCTCTGTGATTATTATTTTATATTCACATTACAGTTATGCAAATCAAATTGAGTTAATAAGAGCATTTCCAAAGCTCTCATGGATTGTGTTTTGAAAGTCAAGGAATTTATTTCTTACATGACATAGATATCACTTAATAGATAATCAAATTGTAAAATTGTTCTCCGATGTTTCAATGTATATCCATTTAATGCTTCCATGTTTTTCATTTTATTTTTTTATTACTTTTATTTAGATTTTAAAATTAAAATTAAATAATATTGATTTGCTTATATTGCTGTCAACACACTCTCCCAAAATATTGATTTGCTTATATTGATGTCAACACACTCTCCCAAAATAGATTTGGGAGGTTTACAATGTATATTTTTGTATATGTTTTGCACCACCTCATCTTAACATTTATGAGTGATAATTGCATTAGAGAGGTTTATTTTAACTCTATCTATTCATATTATGTGGTATGTAATTTTTTCACAATTTATGAAAGCATTGGAGATGCTCTTAATTCCTCCTAATGTTAAAAATTTAGGATTAACTAATTAAATTCATTCATTGTATTCTCCCTTCTAAAACAAATTTTCTCTTCTATTTAATTCAAATACAATGGATAAATTTGATTGGTTCATCCTAACATTTTAAAGTTAGGTGATACTGTTAGTAAAAGCTCTATATCTATATATATTCTATAGCCAAATTAATTTTCAATGAAATAACGAGTGGTTCCCTCGTATGACGATAATAACTTCTCACTTAAAACCTCACACTTTAATTGGTAGGTTCTTTCCACCTGAATGATCCATAATTGTCACGACCCGGAGCCCTAGGCAGTGGCAGAATTGTGAATATTAATTTATAAAAGAAAATTATTCTCCGTTTAGATACTCCGGAGTACCAAATTTAAATTATTAAAAGTATAATGAAAAACTTCAAACGATCTAAAATAATTTCAGATGAAAACCCATCCCCCACAGATATATGAACACCTACTAGAATTCATGGATTCATAACCACAATAAAATCCTTAACTCAAGTGTTTAGAATACAAAGTTTTAAATACATCAATAAGAGTTCTCTCAATTTTTGGGTTCAAAACATTCATCCATAAATATCCAAATAGGAAAAAGAAATAACTAAATAAATACATCACAAGCCAAGAACTTGATTTATTTGATCCTCTGCCTACTCCGTCGGATAGCCAACTAAATTACCATGTACATTTCCTGGAAGGGGAAAAATAAAAGAGGGGTGAGCTAATGCTCAGTAGGAGTTAAATCCCAATATGGTTTCGAAAGCCACTTTCAAAAATCATGATTAAAAATCTGCATGATCGATTGTCTCAACAAATCTTATAAATCATTTCATATAAAATATATATATATGCTTGCTTCCAAGATAGAAATAAAGTAGAAGTAAAACATCAAAAATTTCAAGTCAAGTCATAGCACTTTTCCAAATCAAGGTAGATCCCGTCCCCTAGCCATATACCCGGTGGCAATAGATTATTTAAAACAATGTTTGGCACACCGTGACCCTGGCAAGTACACCAGAAAATACCCTGTGCAGTAATACCCTACATAGTGACCCCGACATAAAGTCGTATTATATGAATAGCTCATGAGTCCATATACCCGGTGGCAATAGATTATTTAAAAAAATGTTTGGCACACCGTGACCCTGGCAAGTACACCAGAAAATACCCTGTGCAGTAATACCCTACACAGTGACCCCGACATAAAGTCGTATTATGTGAATAGCTCATGATGCCATATATAATGACTAGGACGGTGGATCTTTACCTTATTCAAGTTACAAAACAATTTACATAAATCCATCAAGCAAGCAATACAATATATATATATATATATATATATAAATCGATATTTTGAAAACCCTTCTTTTATAAAAACAATTTCAGCAGCATAACCACTGCTAATTCGATAAACTAACCCTTTTGCAAACCTGTAATAAACCAGAATATATTTCCAAAGCAATCCATAACGCATTCTCATAATCCACAATATATTGCCACAATCCACAATATATTTCCAAGGCAATCCACAATACATTGTCACAATCCACAATGTAATTGCAAAGCAATCCATAATACATTCTCATAATCCACAACATATTGTCAAGCCAATCCACAATACATTGTCACAATCCACAATGTAATTGCAAAGCAATCCATAATACATTCACATAATCCACAACATATTGTCAAGCCAATCCACAATACATTGTCACAATCCACAATGTAATTGCAAAGCAATCCATAATACATTCTCACAATCCACAACATATTGTCAAGCCAATCCACAATACATTGTCACAATCCACAATGTAATTGCAAAGCAATCCATAATACATTATCACAATCCACAACATATTGTCAAGCCAATCCACAATACATTGTCACAATCCACAATGTAATTGCAAAGCAATCCATAATACATTCTCACAATCCACAACATATTGTCAAGCCATCCACAATACATTGTCACAATCCACAATGTAATTGCAAAGCAATCCATAATACATTCTCATAATCCACAACATATTGTCAAGCCAATCCACAATACATTGTCACAATCCACAATGTAATTGCAAAGCAATCCATAATACATTCACATAATCCATAACATATTGTCAAGCCAATCCACAATACATTGTCACAATCCACAATGTAATTGCAAAGCAATCCATAATACATTCTCACAATCCACAACATATTGTCAAGCCAATCCACAATACATTGTCACAATCCACAATGTAACTTCAAAGCAATCCACAATATTTCCACGAATAATTACTATGCTTTCGAAATTATAAAAATTCAATTAAACATCCACTTTAACATAAAAGAATTTGTAAAAGATTAGGATTGAACCCCTACCTCAATATGGACTATTAATCACTCCGAAGACTTTGATTTCCAATAAAGCTATAGCCATTCCGAATCGAATCTACAAAGTAATATAATATAGAATAACTTTTTGTACGGCTGCCCTATGAGAAAAATAACCTCAAAAATGGATCCTACGCTTAAAAACGAGTCCGTAGATGCGTTCGGAATAAATTTTTGAGTTCGGGAGGTCGAGGAACTTACCCCCGCCGTACGCGGTGGCCGACGGCGACGCTCCGGCGGCGGATTCCGACGACCACGGTGACGAGACGTGCACCCAAGCGAGTTTTGTTGTCCTCGACATGCTCATCACGAAAATAAGGTTAATCGGAGTCAAAATCGTTTGGTTTCGCCAAGATCTAAGAAAAATAAAAATTGGTTGGCGGTCGGACTTTGTCTGCAAAATCAGAGACCCAAACGATGATAAAAATTGATGAAATTGGTACCTATGGAATCTACGTCGCACAAGCTTTCCAACGGTACCAAATTTGACTAAAACGGAGCTCGGACGAGGTCGGAACGAGAAGTCAAAGTTGGGGTCGCGAGTAAAGGAAATCTGAAAAAAATCTGGCGAGAGAGAGAAATGGTCGGCTGAAGGTTGAAGGAGATGATATAATCCGGCCAAATTTCCATTTGCCCCCTCAACTATTTAAAAATTATGACTTTAAACTGAAATTTCAAAAATCTAACTTTTTAACCCTTGCACTTTGATAAAATTTTCATAAAATTTTTCAATTTCACCCTTAATAAAATTCAGGGTTTTACAATAATAAACATGAATTAAAACATTAGAACATTTTAAGAACAAACAAACATGAATGTAAATACATACACATAACTTGAAAGCTGTTTATTAAAATGAAAACAAGATTATGTTATAAATTCTGAGTGCGTTACTCATAAATGTAAACAAATACTAGAAATGTTAGTCATAATCTTATTATATAATCTAACTAAACTGAAGCTGATTCTTTTAAATCAATTAATTAATTAGGTAAATATAAAGATATTAGTACCTGAAGGTGCAAACTGTAGAAGATTCTTCCAACGGACGATTCAAAAGAAGAAGCATTCACAAGAAGTAAGCCATCTTCCTCCAAATTAAGCAGGATTTCAGATAATGGATTATTATGGAGTTTTTTATATACTGAAATCTAAATCACAACTTCGCTGTCACTTAGCCAACTAGCTGAAACAGAAAATAAAGAGCTCCCAACAAAGCTTTTTCTTTGTTTTTCAATATGAATAAGATCTCCTTCTCGTTGCTACTAGATGAAGATATTCTTGGCAAAAGCTCCTCCTTCTGTATTAGACTCTCCACTTGTTGTTGCACCTCTGGTATGTACCTTAGCACACACGAAATTGTGGCCGGAATACTTAATTTCTTCTGTTATAATCATAAACAATGTTATTAATTCTCCTACGTACAAAGTGGGTTAATTGACTCATAAAATATTTTTTCTTTTTTGGAGTTATAACTGAGAAAAGTCAAATTTTCCTTCAAAATTACTAGGTTAGATGGATAATAATGGCTATTTTAAAACATATGTTCGGCACAAATTATTATGGAAAATAAAGTTATAATTTAAAGTTAGGGGCGGGATTAAATTCAATGAAAACTACACACACCTTATGTTTTAGGCACAAACTAAAATTATTATGGAAAATAAAGTTATAGTTTTAAATTAGGGGATTAAATTTAGATGCTTTAGGACAAATATAAGACTTAAACCCTTTAACTTTTTTTCGATCAAAAGAAGTGCTCAACCACTCCTATTAAGAGATAATATGCAATTATAATTTTAAGTTGATATCACATAATCTCATAAATATCTTTTTTCCTTGCTTTTGTGAAATCTTTGTCCATTATATTCAAAAAGAAAAAAGTTATAACTGGGATAGTTTGATCCAATATGGAATCATTTTTAAAATACCTTTTAAGACAGAAAAGCAAAAAAGAAAAGAGGAAAAAGAAGTGCTTACAGTTTGGTCAGACGCGGGAAGTAGAGAACGGAAAGAAGAATACAAAGTGTTGATCTTCTTCCTCCGATCACGCTCACTAGCATTGTGATAAAGCTTTTTAACCATATTGTGATCTCCGCTGCTATTTGTGTTATATGATGCAGAGTGATCAAGCTGAACTTGTGGCTGCTCATAAGGTGGACCAAACTTAGAAGTATATGACTCAAAACTATCAATGAACAAGTATTTGTTTTGATGGCTTATGGAATTGTCTTAGGGCCATCCAAAGCTTTGGTTAAGAGGAGTGAGAGTTAATGCACACATTTTTGAACTAAGTTTGATAAGAAAATGAGATGGTTATGATTTGTATATATACAAAATTTCAATTGCTGATCAACATTTTATGTATTAATTAATTTGGGCAAGCATTTTCAGAGGAGTTATTAAAAATTTCATTTTTAATAATATAATACTTATGACAATGACACTTTACCTTACCTTATATATTTTGTTTATATTTGTGAGATTGTCTCTGAGATGTTAAAAGGCAAGAGGAGGGAAGGTAGAACTTATGATTTGGGTTTTGAGATCTATCCGCTAGTTATATTGTCAGGAGTATGTGTACATATATCGATTTGATAACCTAGCAAATTAAAAGTGAGTCTAGGCTTGATTGGTGTTTCGTTGTCAGCCATTAAATTGCTACTACCAGAGTTCACCCACCAATTTTGATAATTCTTTCTCCTAAAAACATTGTTTAAAAAGAAACTTTCTTTAATATTAGATTATAATTTAGCATTTGATAGGTTTTTATGTTTATTGAATCATTAACCGATTGACAAGATGAGTCTACTACGTTGCGGGTGTAATAATTAGGCATATAAACCGAGTTCTATATCTGATAGATATTGGAGTTTGTTTCCTTTTTCTTTTTTTTTTGTCCCCTTCCAAGATAACTTGTGATTAATTTCTTACATGATGAAATGGGCAAAAGATAAAAGTGTGAAAATCCCAGAAAATAAAATAATATATATAGAGAGAGAAAGAGAGAGAGTGTGTGAAAATGAAAATCTTATACCAAGAGATCAACTATTACATATTTTGAAATAGAGATTAGGCAATAACCAACCCAAATCTGATCGATGAGAAGAGTAACACCTAAGGAAGCCAAAGAATGGGGTTACAATGTTCTCTAAATGGTACACTTGGTGACAAGAACCATTCCTAGCAAAAAATTAAAAAACTCCTTATATCATCAATAATAAAAAAATTAGTAGAGAACTCACTACAATTTTGAATAGCCCTGGTTGCATTTAGTGCATCAAATTCAACTTCTGAGACCATAAAATTAGCATTAATAATGACCCTTAGACTATCTTTTGTGGCAAGTCCCAAAATAGCTGAAAAGATCCATGGAAACTTAAGCACCAAGCAAAATAGGACAATGTTTGAAAAATCATGGAAAACTCCTCTAGCACCAATAGAATTTTCATCAATTCGAAATGCTATTTTAGAATTCATTTTTAGACCTGAAATAAGAGAGTGCCAAAAAGTAAGAAGGGAGGAGTCAACAATAAAAGATGGTGCACAAATAAGGGATCGATCCTGAGATTTGCAGAATTCATCAACAAAGTTAAAAGCAAAGGTAAATAGATCAGAAGTGTGTTTGACCAAATTTCCATGAACTTGAGCATTCCTGTTATTCCAAATGCACCAAAAAATCACAAAGAATAGCTCAAACTGACAGGACCCTTCCCAGACCTTATCTAAGCTCTTGTCTGGAGGATCCTGCCGGGCACTTCAACGGACTCATCGAACCCGACTTGTCGGATCGAAGACATCCGAGAAGCGAACCCTAACTTCTTCTCCGGTTTACTCGTTAAAACTTAGTGATTTGAATTTTCTGTAACTGGTTGGGAGTGATAAAATTTTTCGCTTTTCTAATTCAAACTCATTTTATAAAATTTTCGACAGCATAACGGCTGCATTTTTGATAAACCAAAATTTACCTGTCAAGAAACAACACTTCAACTATTTCTGTAAACCTCCCAACTTCTTTATTCTCAATCATGCATCATTCATCACAGTTTCATAAACATAAACAATTCATAAGATACACAAGTGCACCAAATATATAAATGCAAGAATACTTATCACTTTTACAAGCCCTACAACATTCAAATTCAAAATATACGCGATTAAATACATATACAAAATATATCCCAGCGTCTTGCGCGATTGCCCACCTATAGATATATGTATATAAGCAAAAGTCGGTCTCGTCCGGCGGTGGCACGAAATGAAAACAAACAAGCTACAAAACGAACAACAAGTTAGTGCGATAACATCATAGGATATCATATCACACATACTAACATACAATTTATAAGTCTTAAAATTTTCTTTAAAACTCTCCATGTATACCCTTGACTCGTTCTAACCATCACGGGCGATTTTAACTAACGCCAACGTGAAGCTTACTAATACATCTCAACCACTACGTTACGGAATTTACTGCATCGTACGTAGGGCGCTAAATCTTATCACTGAGCAACTACAATGCGGGATTTTCTGCATCGCAAATGTAGTGCTAAAAACTCTAGGCAACTACGAGCGGAATTTACTGCATCGCTTCGTAGCGCTAACTGTTAATTAACCAACTACGTGCGGAATTTTCTGCATCGCAACGTAGCGCTAATTGTCAACTAACCAACTACGTGCGGAATTTTCTGCATCGCAACGTAGCGCTTATATTTTCTAGGAAGCTGAGCAACTACGGACGGAATTTTCTGCGTCGTCTCGTAGTGCTAATTTCTCTATACTCTGAGCGACTACGGACGGAATTTTCTGCGTCGTCACGTAGCGCTAACTCTCATAACCTCTTAAGGCATATACATGGGTTTTATAATCAATTTCTTCAAGTGCAAAAGCACAAAACTCACTAGTTTTACATCTTCTGAAAACTTTCTTAGTTCATTTTCTCTACATACAACTCATAATCATTTTCTAGAAACATATGGATTACATCGGAATCCATACGTTTAACTTTTAACTATATCATTATATATTATTTCCGATTTCCTTTATTACATAGCTACTATAGTCATTTAACATCATCAAGAAATTGCATGACCATTTAAAAAGCTATTAAGTGGCGAACCACTTACCTCGAAGCCGCGTCACTCCGTGTCAAGCGTCTCGACGAGGCTCGTCACCTACACAATATTTTCTCATCATTATTAATAACAAAACTCAATTCTCAACTATAAGGTCAAGAATCTCAACTAAGACCATTTTTTCTCTATATATCCTCCTAACTTGTTTCTACTCAACCGAGACTCTCTAATCCCGATTTTTGCGTAAAAGTTTTAGTTTTTGACCCTTAGGGATCACCCCACGCGGTCCGTTTAGTTGTTGGAGGCTCGGGACGAAAAATTACATTTTTAATACTCAACTTACAGCCCATAACAGAACAGGTGGTAGCACGCTGCTCGGGGCTCCGTTTTCCTTCGTTCTTCTTCCTATGGTTCACTTATATCACCCTTTAGTCACACGTAAAATTTCGTTGGAAAATATTATCGTTTGCTAGGTCAAAACTAAGGAAAACATCACTTTTTCGGGCATTTTCTAGCACGTTTAGTGCGTGTTTTGTATATTTTCCGTTTCGGATTAGCGACGCTAATTTTTCTTCTATAGCTAAGCTTCATTTAACTAATAATGATGAACCAAACTCAAACCATGCAATAAAAATTGCATTAGGATAGTCGTTTCACTTCTCAGAGCCTCTAACGGCACTATTTTGTGCATAACTTGCACAATTTTTATCGGATTCGATCCGTTCCAAAACCTATGGTTTTCTATGGTTCCTAGGCATCATTTGAGGTGTAGAACACCCCCAAATAAGCCAAATATGGTCAGGTCTCCCCTAGCTAAAAATTCAGTTCGGGAATCACTAATGTTGTCAAAACTAGCTCTCTTGAGCTTCTCTTATTCCCACATGCTTTCCTATGCTTTTCTAATCATTTTTATGCTCAAACTTGGGTTCAAAACCTCTAAATTTCAGAGCTTATTTACTGTCTAATATGGTCATAACACACACATAAACATTACTTGTTCATTTGAACACTAATAATTCACTCAAAACTTTTATCAACTAGTTTGTGTGTGTGAAAAACAAATTTTCGTTTCTATGATTCTCAGGCCTATAACAGCCCATAAATAAAACCGTAAGTCATCATTTACACTCAAAAACATCTCCTCTAAGGTTCTATAACAATCACTTAGGTTTTGACACCATTTCTAGTGCAAAACCTCCAACAACATACAACACAATTCTGCAGAAATAATTTCAGCACACTGCTGGAAATTTTTGTAAAGAAAAGGAAGAGTAAGCTAATTTCTTACTTGGTTCTTGACTTAAAGAGTTGAGAGGGACTTGGGAGAGGGTTTAAAGAGAAGATTTGAGGCTTGGATGGGCTGGAAAGGGGCTGTCTTCTTCCACTTTTCCTTGCTGCAATTTCTGCCCTGCAGTTGCACTTCTGCTGCTCTGTTTCTGGTGCTTCACTGTTTCAGCTGAGTGAAGGCACTACAATGACTTTAGTTTGCTGAAAACTTTCAGCCAAGTGTTGCTTATATACTACTCCTACTTCTCTAATTTGCATCCTTGCCCCATCTCTTTTTAATTTCACACAACTTCCTCTCAAATTCTCTTTTCTTTTCACTGCTGTCCAGTTTTGTTTATTCTCTGGCAGCTGCTGTTTTCTTCTTTATTTCTCACCTATTTTCATCTTTTCTTGTTGAAATCTTGCTAAATGTTCATTATATATGATTAGCCTTCATGAAAATGGCACTTAAGTCTCATGTTTAACTTGTTTGACCATCATTTTCCCTCCTCCCCTACTCTATACGGGAATCACTTTTGTTTTTGAGTTTTATGGTAGCTTTGCACTCTTCACTTGTCTACTTGGCTTCTAAGTGTCTTGTTTATATATCTTATTGATGTTCTATGGAATATCAAGCTTGTCCTTTGATTTATTTTGATTATCATCAATCTCTTATTTAAATCGCTTAATAGTTGTCCATTACTTACGAACAACTAATGTAAAATTTTTCTTAATCGTGCACTCAACATTTTATTTTCTTTAACTTGTCTCTTATCTATGGATGAATTACTTTACTCTTCATTGATCTTTTTCTTGCTAATTCGGTTGTTGTGAAACTCTAGAATGACGTTCACGAAATCGATGAATTGATTTAGCTTAACACTAACTTGATTCTATTGTAATGTTACTTAACTTTTATAATTGACGAATTTCGTCGTCAATCTTAAGTTGATAAATCTCTAATGCCATGAAATTCAATTAATCTAATGTAGAGATTTATTTTACCTCTCTAATCCATCTTTTAACACTAAGAGGTTATAGATCGAGACTAGGGGTTTACACAAACAAATCAGGCAATAGTTTCTCAAAGAGAAACAAAAAGAGAGTAAGCATATATCTACTTTCAACTTATCCTTGATTAGATACCAAATACCTAAAACATGTTATAAAGTCTAAAGCCTTTTGCAACCAATAAAATAGTCGAACAATGTTTCTGCTTTAGAACCATAAAACAGGCAAACACTTGTTAAGAAACTGGCAAAAATAAAAGTGGTACCAATCCCACATTGAAAACAAAACAAGGGATAATGGATTTTGAAGGCTATAAAAGGAGCTTAATGTCTTGGTTTCAAATCACTCCAATCAAATACACTTTAAGCATCGTATTTGATTCTAGTTAAAATTTCTTTCTTGTTTTTCTTATTTTAGAGTGTAGAAAGGTATGAGTTAGTATATGCTTTGGAGAGTGTGGGTATATTGGGGTTGTGGGTTGTGAAAGAATAGTTTGTGTGATTGTAAGAATTTTTCACATAGTGAAGTTCTCTCAGAGGGTCGTGGTTTTTCTCCTGTTTTAGAGTTTTTTACATAAATTCTTGTGTTGTGATGATTGTTATTGTTTTTTATTTTATTTCTCTATTATTTCTTATATTCTTACAAGAGGTAGGTTTTTAAGGGAGGTCTTGGGAGATGAATTTTTCCAACAAGTGGTAACAAAGTCTGGTTGCCTCGTTGCTTGATTGGTAAGGTATTAAATATTTTAGAAAATTCTTAGTATACTCTTTGGTTATAGTATTGTCTGATCTTCCACATCATAAAATAATTGTTCTTGGTTGCTAGAAAGAAGTGTGGTGGTGTGGAAGTGCATGTCTAGGAAAAGTTATGGTTAAAGAAAGATTAATATTTAATTGTGTCAATTGTGACCGACCTCTCTTTCTTGAAAGCTTACCTGATGTACTATTTACAGACTACATGTACTATTTTAGTATACGGTTATGTCGAAGTTTTCAAGCCCTATGAGGTTTGATGTGGAGAAATTTGATGGAAGGATCAATTTCGCTTGTGGCAAGTGCAAGTCAATAATGTGCTGATACAATCTAAGTTACATATGGTGTTAGAGAAGAAATCAAGCCCTGTTCTTAATGAAGATTCCAGCAAAGACAAAGATTTTGGGAAGTTTAGTATGACCGATGAAGATTGGGAGGATCTAGATTTGAAAGCTACAAATGCGATTCATTTGTATTTAGCCAAGAATATTCTTGCAAACATATATGAAATATCAACAGCCAAAGAACTTTGAGAGAAGCTTGAAGAGTTGTATTGGGTAAAAGCCATCTCAAATCGGTTGCACCTAAAGGAATAGTTTCATACTTTATGTATGGATGAAGGTATGAAAATCTCAGATCGTCTAAGTGTGCTCAATGATATTGTCTCTGAACCATAAGCTATTGGAGTTAAAATTAAATATGAGGATAAAGCGTTAAGGCTCATCTTGTCTTTTTTACCTTTTTATGAGCACATGAAACCTATTTTGGTGTATGGAAATGAGACTTTAAAATTTGTAGAAGTTACTGGTAAACTCCTTTCTAAGGAGAGAAGGTTGAAGAATGGAGATCGCACTTCATCAGTAGATTCAATGTTGGTAACTAGAAACGAGAGTAACTGGAAGAAGAACTCTGAGAAGAACATAATTTGCTAAAGGTGTGGACAATTTAGGCACATTAAGAAAACTTGTCAAGGTGGAGTGGGTTCGGTAAAAGGCTCCGAGGCAGAAGCTAACATTATCTCCCTCTCTCTCTGAAGTGAGAAGTACATCCTCATAGCATGTTTGCGTTGCCATGGAAGAGGGTATGGTGTTGTTAGCAGATCTACAATTGCACATGGGCATTGGTTTGACATTGATGCAAGGTGTGTGATGGAATGTATGTCGATGGCTGATGAACTTCCGGTAAAGCCAAATGTGGAAGTTGTACCATAAATTTTCAGCAAGTTTTTCAACATGTATCGAAGTGAAATTCTTAAAATATAATGATTTTAAGTTAATGTACTCTTTTATAGTGGAGTATGATAGTTCTCTGGGTTGAGAATTATGATTATCGATATAGACAATTATTACACTGTAGTTACAATGGTTGTTTCTTTAATTTTGCTAAGGTAGAGTTTGTTAGGAAATTGGCAAAAACAAAAGTGGTGCCAATCCCATATTGGAAACAAAATAAGGGATAATGGATTTTGAAGGCTATAAAAGGAACCCAATATCTTGGTTTCAAATTGCCACAATCAAATACATAAGTATTGTATTTAATTCTAGTTAAAATTCTTTTCTTATTTTTCTTATTTTATAGCGTAGAAAGATGTGAGTTAATGTATGCTTTGGAGATTGTAGGTGTATTAGGGTTGTGAGTTGTAAGAGAATAGTTTGTGTGATTGTAAGAATTTTTCACATAGTGAAGTTCTCTCTAAGGGCCATGGTTTTTCTCCTATTTTAAAGTTTTCCATATAAATTTTTCATTGTTTTTGTTTTATTTCTCTGTTATTTTTGATATTCTTATAAGAGGTAGCTTTTTAGGGGAGGTTTTAAGAGGTGAATTTTCCTAACAACATTATCCACATGTATCAATCTTCTCTACAAATTCATTCGCATAAGGCATTCTGAAATAGCTTATAAACTAGAATAACAACTTTAGAAGGAACATGAAGCTTCTAAATTCCCATCCATCATTTTCCAAAGAGGGACAGCTCAAGCAAGCACCATCTAGAATTGATAATCCAACTTTATACCTTGACTTAATCGTGTAGCAGTCTGATTTTTCATAATGTCAAATAAGAGAATCATTCTTGTTTCTGAGACTTAGAGGAATGGCTTTCATATGCTCACTATCCACCAAGAGGAATGCATTATCAATAAGCCTTTCATTCCAACAATCAGACTACAAAATAAGATTAATAACATACAACTCATGATTGGACGCCTGAGTAATAGGTCTAAAGGAAACTAGACAAGGTAATCAAAGATCATCAAAAGCACAAACGAATATGCCATTTCCAATATGCTAATGAATTCCTTTGAATAAAAGCTCCCAATCCCATAGAAAGTTTTGCCAAAGGCTAACAACTGTTTAAAAGGAAGTAGAAAGAAAATATTTTCCTTTCACCACTCCTGCAGCCAACAAATCTGGTTCTGTAAGAATTTTCCATGCCTGTTTTGCAACTAGAGCCTGATTAAATGAGCCAAGGTCCCGAAGTCCCAAATCACCATTACTCGTAGGTTTACAAACATCCTCCCATTTTATTCAAGCGATCATCTTATGCCCATTTGAAGAACCCCACCAAACTATAAAAAAAGAGACTTATTCTCATCATAAAACCCAATGAGAAGTTGAAAAATACTCATAACATAGGTTGAAACAACATGTAACACAGCTTTAGTTAGTATTTTCCTACCATCTATAGAAACATATTTCTATGCCAAGCCTAAACTCTTTTTCAAACTTTTTCTTTGATATTTGCAAAGGTCTTCTATTTATTTCTACCTACCATCATAGGAAAACTGTTAGGTAGTTAATTGTCATTATTTCCACTACAAGAAATTTCACAATTAGTAACAAAAAATATGGTTAATAAACTATTAAATTTTGTCACTAATGGGTTTTAGTGACAAAAAAAGTTCTTGTTCCCATTCGTTACTTAAAGTCCGATACTAAAGACTAGTGACCAATAAAAAAAATTGGTTACTAATTATTGAGAACATTAGTGACCACCATTTTTGTTACTCATAGTTAAAAAGTTTTGTAACTAAATCTATTCCTCGGTCCTATTAAAATAATATATTTATGTAATATTAGAGAGGAATGATCACTAATGATACACATTAGCAACAAAAATTCGATCACAAATACACAATTAATGGTCACTAATGTGCATATAATTAATAATGTAAAAGTTGGTCACAAATTACCTATTTTTTTCTTACTATAAAGTACTTTGATTAGTAATGAAGATTTGGTCACTAAAACAATTTTATAATTAGTGACCACTATTTTGATTACTAAAAATCAACTATTTTTTTTCTAAATCCATTTGGTAGACCTAGAATCCAATAACAATAGTGTATATAAATTCTTTTAGCCATAAAATATTATGTCACAAAAGCATTGCATTTTGTCACTAATATATATAGATATTAATTGGTTAATGCATTAATCATAAAACTTGTAGTTTGGTCACTAACGGCACCAACTAACAAGTTTCCACATACATTATACATAATATATTGAATTTACAATCACTGATAAATAATAAAATTATATTTACTTAATTAATAATGATAAGAAATTATTGTATAAAGAATATAAATTTTGAAATTCAAAATCTTATTTCTTAAACTGATAAAATCATAAATAAAATATATAAAAGAAACAACATAAATTAATATTTATATCCATAAAATATAATTGCAATGCATAATATATCCAACATAAAAAAGATCAAGTCATTGACATAAGCCAATAAAGACCAATAAAATAACATAATATCCCAAAATACTAATATGAAGCTATAAAATATTCAACATAAATAAATAAATGCAAACTATGACAGAAAGATGCATCTTGTTGACATAAGCCAATAACCATCGATCTGCAAAACATAGAAAAAACAAAGAGATTCTTAATTTATAGAAATACATCTCTAATAATATTTAATGTGAAACTATAATGAAGTTATATAATAATTTATTTAAGAAAAAATGAAATGAAGAAATAAAATTAAAAATTTACAAGTATGAATAAAAAGAATTGTAGAATGTTATCAAATACCAATAACCAACTTTTTTAGTATTGTACAATGAGACAAAAATAGGCAATCAAAAACATGTTGTACAATTAATAAAATATTACATTGAATAAATTACCTGTCTGATTGTTGCAGTAGGTGCGAAAACCTTAGCCACGTTCTGTAATATAACCAAATTTTCTTTAAGAAATTATTTTCATTGACATCAACTCAATTTTCAAATAAGAGTTAAAACTAATTAATTAATGCTCATAATCAATAAAACTAATATAAATTTCCAATAGATAAACAAAACAACATAAAAATTCAATCTATTTTATTTTAAGTAACTAAGATTGTAAGTTAATATAAATAATAAAATTATTAGTGAAACCAAATAAAAAATGTTTTAAGATTACCTCTTAGTTGAGCTTGAATTTCAAGAAGTTTTTCATTAAAATTTGAACGCATCTCAGCTAATTCAGCTTTTACTGTTGTTAACTCATCAGCTAGTTGTTCAGATCTTGTTTCTGCTTCCTCAGCTCTTCTTGTAGCTTCTTCAAGTTGTGCACATCTACGTGCTGTCACTCCAGAAGAGGGTTTAGGCTTGGGGCCAACTCCTAATCCTCGTATGTAACCGGATGGAGACTCTCCAAGCACATAGTCATAAATTTCATCTTCAGACATGTGTTGTAACTCTTCTGGAGGATTTGTGCGAAGCATATTCATCTCATCCTTAACATAAACATTATAATAAATAAATAATCAAATAATATAATAAATAACAAAACTTATAAAATACATATGTTCACTTACATAAGCCTTTTTTGCATCATCATCAACCCATTTATCATTTTCTTCATCATATCGAGTGAGCTTGAATGTATCAATACGACCAGGAAGAACTCCAGTCTCAAGATCCCGCTGTTATATAAACAATATCATAAATAATAAATGAATTATTTATATAATTTGTAAAGAATAATAAGATTAATAGAGTTAGCTTCTGAAGACTTCCCAATTAATCAAAAGTTTTATATCATATAATTAAAACCAATTACTTTTGTGCACATCTATGCATGAGCAATATTAATGTCTGAACATAGTGGATGTACATAAAAGTTAATAAAAAGCTAGTCAGCATTAAGCAACAAATGACAAACTAAATTAACAAAACCCAAAAAAAAAAAAAACACATTGTAACCTATAAAAATGTAAAACAAATAGTAAATAATTGTATATGCCTAAAACTTATAACTTCAAATAACGTGTAAAGTCATGTATTAAAAATTTCCATAGATAAACAAGCTAAAAAGCATTCCAGTGGCTATCAAATAAATGAAATTCTAATGTAACCAATCCATGTATGAATAATATAATGTTTCACTAAAAATATAAACTTATATCAGTCATCAACTTTTACTCAAATTTTCGAAATCAACAAAATTGTAGATGTTCTTTATTTTGTTGGAGTAATTGAATAAAATAAAAAAATAATAATTCACAAACATCTAGACAAATAAAATAACAAGTATTAAAATTCAAGAATTATATACTTCATAAATAAAATAAATAAATAATAAAAGGTTGCAACTTAGAAGAAAGAAAATAAATAATCAAATAAATTTTGAAAGACAGAAAACTAGGATATGCACAATAAAAGTGAAACAAAAAGAGAGGAAACATAAGGACTTACATTTTCCCATCTAAGACGACTGAATGTCTTTGTCCCAACACAATGGTGGAATTGTATTTTCTTGTTATTTGCCTTGTTCCTTTCACTTTTTCGCTGAAATTAATCAAATAATATATTAAACAGTAATAGGATATGCCTATTTGATATTACTTATCATCAAAATAGTATTACCTCTCTAAGTCAATAATGGAGTCCAAAAATTATTTATTGTACAATCAAATCAAAAGTAATTTTGCATATATGTTTACTTTACACCTCGCAAAACTAATTAATAATTATTTATCAAATATTGAATTTAAGAACTAATCTTCCAGTTGTCGTCTTGCCACAATTTAACAAGATATTCCCAATCCTTCACATCCACTCTATCCTCAGGAGGATTTACAAGATCTTTACCTTTTTTAATTAACTCCAGATATTTTTCATGTAAAGTGTAACGCCATCTGGTATACCTATGCTTCATATCCTCCTCAATAGCCTCATTCACTTGTGGCTCATTGCTTAATTTGAATTTTTCCTGTAAACTCAAATATAAAGTATTTAATAAACAACTAATGATGAGAAGCAATTTAAAAAATATAATAAAGTTGGAAATGGATTGCACTTACACGAACACGAAGAATTAATCTTTCTACTTCAATTCTTGGAATGTCCTTCCAACCCTTAAACTGCAATGGAGCATATCTCCTAACAATGCATCTTGTATCAGTGATGTAGAACTAGACTATTTTCTCCAACTGCACGCATTACACTCGTGGATATATTTATGTCAATCTTGTCACCTAAATGCTTTCTTTTCAATAGATCAAGCCCTCGAGTAATTCCATGTTTATTTTTTCTTGTAAACTCTATATCATAATTTTTAGAAGTACATGATTTTAGCAACATGTTGTAATAGAAAATGAGAAAATGTAAGATCGAAACTATAAATTATAATGTGTGTGTATGTGTATATAAAAGATACTATTACCAGCACAATCTTGTTCAATAAGAGAAGAATCTCTTATTTCAGGAGGTGTAGGTGTAGAAGTACATGCAGAAGTCATTGTTGGTGTGACATCAGTTTTAGTTATGGTTGTTGATGTAAACCCCTAGCTCCGACTTCTAAAATCCCAACGTTAGAAACTAAGTTAGAGAGATAATATAACTCTCTACAGTTAATTAATTGAATTTTTATAGCCTCCGAAACTTATTAAATTAAGAATACGACGAAAATCGTCAATTTTAAAAGTTTAGTATTATGTCGATGAAAATTCAAGTTAGGGAATCCAAGATTTTAGTAAATAATAATCGAATTAAAATTCGATTTAAAAGAGAGAGCCAAGATTAATAAAACAAGCTTAGCGTCTTTAAAATAAATTCTAGCGAGACGAAATGTAAATCAAATGAGAAATGAAAGAGACACGGGAGAACAACAAGGGATGACCATGAAAGAGTACCAAGAAAAAAAGAGATAAGAATGAAATTAAAGAGAGTTGGGGCAAGATGCAAATAAGAAGACTTGGATTAGTATAAATAAAAAGCTAGATCTGAAATTTTTCAGCAACCAATCAGTCACAGCCGAGAGATAGAGAAATCGAGAGAATTCGCGAGAGAAAAAGTGGAGCTGCTGCCGTGAACCAGAAGAGAAGGCCAGAAGAGAAGAAGAGAAGCAAACAGCAAGCAAGAGGAGAGCAAGGTAGCTGCTGGTCGAGCAAGAGACAGCAGCTGCACCAAAATAGTTCAGACGTGGAAGCAGAAGCAGAACCAGACGCGCAGGACAGCTCGCGCAAGAGTAGCTCGCGAGGGAAGAAACTCCTGGCCGTGAACTGCAGCAAGCTGGGCAGCAAAGGAAGAGGAGAGGGAGGAGACACGAAGGAGAAGAGGCACCAGCAGCTGCTGGTCGTGAGAAACAGAGCAAAGACGCGAACAGAAGCGAAAAACAGAACAGAGGCCGAAAGTGACGAGCTGGACGAGCAGCAAAGGAAACTTGAGGAAATCAAACCCTTTCCAGCCCATTCAAGCCTCCAAATCCTTCTTTGAACCTTCTCCCAAGTCTCTCTCAACTCTCCAAACAAAGAACCAAGTAAGAAAATCAAGTTCTCAATCCTTTCTTGCTGAAAATTTTAGCAATGTTGCTGAAAAGTTTGATGCAGAATTTTTGTTGATTGTGTGGTTAGATTGCTTTTAAATCTTGTTAGAACCTCATGTGATTGTTATAGAATCATCAATGATGAGTTTTGAGTGTAATAGCTGCCATAAATTGATGTAGATGGGCTGTCATACCCTCCCTCAAAATAGAAACCGAAAATGGTGTTTTATGCACACCAAGTGGTTGATAGAAGTTGTGAGTGAAGTTTGAGCACTCTAATGACCAAGTTAGATTTATATATGTATTAGAGACTTGAAGGGCAGTAGTTAGACCTTGAAATTAGATGGTTTTGAAATCAATTTTAAGCCTTAAAGAGATTAGAAAAGTTAGAGAAGTGTTTAGAGTTGCAAAGCCATTGTTATAGCCAAAATTGTCATTTCCGAGCTCAAATTTTGAGCTCTAGAAAACCTGACATTATTTCACTTATTTGGGAGTGTTCTACACCTCAAATGATGCCGAGGAACCATAGAAAACCATAGGTTTTGAAACGGATCGAATCCAATAAAAATTGTGCAAGTTATGCACAAAATAGTGCCGTTAGAGCTCTGAGAAGTGAAACGGCTAGCTTAATGTAATTTTCGTGGCATGAAATGAGTTTAGTTAGTCATTATTAGTTAAATGAAGCTTAGATGTGGAAGAAAAACTAGCGTCACTAACCCGAAACAAAGAGTTTGCAAAACGTGCACTAAAATGCACCCGAAAATGTCCAAAACGGACGTTTTCCTTAGATTTGACTTAGCAAATGATAATATTTTTCAATGAAATTTGACGTGTGACTAGAATGTGATATAAGTGAGCCGTAAGAAAAAGAACGAAGGAAAACGGAGTCCCGGGTAGCACGTTGCAGTGCGTTCTGTCAAGGGCTGTCCACTTTGAATCAAAAATGTAATTTTTCGTTCCGAGCCTTTAACAAGTAAACGGACCGTGTGGGGGTATCCCTAGGGGTCCAAAACTAAAAATTTTGTACAAAATCGAGATTAGAGAGTCTCGGTTGAATTAGAAACAAGTTAGGAGCTATGTAGAGGAAAATAATCATAGTTGAGAATTTCTAAAGTATAGTTAAGTATTGAATTTTGTTGTGAGCAATGATGAGAACATGTTGTGTAGGTGACGAGCGCGTGAGCGGCGTCCAGGAGCCTCGTCGAGACGCTTGACGCGGAGCGACGCGGCCTTGAGGTAAGTGGTTCGCCACTTATGAGTGTTTAAATTCTATATCAATTCATGATTATTCGTAATGGATATTGTAATTAAGTAAGAAATGAAAATGAAAAGGATTTTCAATGTTAATGTTCAAGTTAAGCATATAGATTCCTATGAAATCTATATTGTACTAGAAACTAATACTAAGTTGTTATAGAAAGAGTAAAATGAGAAAGTTTTCAGAAGATGTAAAACTAGTGAGTTTTGTGCTTTTGCACTTGAAGAAATTGATTATAAAACCCATGTATATGCTTTAAGAGTTTATGAGAGTTAGCGCTACGTGACGATGCAGAAAATTCCGTCCGTAGTCGCTCAGAGTATAGAGAAATTAGCACTACGAGACGACGCAGAAAATTCCGTCCGTAGTTGCTCAATTTCCTAGAAAATATAAGCGCTACGTTGCGATGCAGAAAATTCCGCACGTAGTTGGTTAATTAACAGTTAGCGCTACGAAGCGATGCAGTAAATTCCGCTCGTAGTTGCCTAGAGTTTTAGCACTACACTTGCGATGCAGAAAATCCCGCATTGTAGTTGCTCAGTGATAAGATTTAGCGCCCTACGTACGATGCAGTAAATTCCGTAACGTAGTGGTTGAGATACCTCAGTAAGCTTCACGTTGGCGTTAGTTATAATCGCCCGTGATGGTTAGAATGTTTAAAGGATATACCTGGGAGTTTTTAAAGAAATTGTAAAACTTGAATAAACAGTAAATGGCTATGTTAGTGTATGTGATATTATATATATCTTTGTTGCACTAACTTATTGTTTATTTTGTAGCTTATTTAGTTTCATTGCGTGTCACCGTCGGACGAGAAATCGACATTGTTTTGCGTTTGTATAGGTGGGCCGAGTCTCCATGACATTATATTATTTGAACTTTGTAATGTATTGATTATATTATTTTTTTTAGATAAACATGTAATTAGAACTGTATGTTGTAAATATTTAATGGTTCTTATATCTTCATATGATATATGATTATACATTGTATTATAAGTTGCTTATATTGTGGAAATTGTGAATAAAGAAGTTGGGAGGTGATCAGATATAGTTGAAGTGTATTTTCATTACAGGTGAAATTTTGGTTTTATAAAAAATGCAGCCGTTATGCTGCCGAAAATTTTATAAAAAGTATTTGAAATAGAAAAGCGAAAAATTTTATTACTTCCAACCAGTTACAGAAAATTTAAATCACTAAGTTTCAACGAGTAAACCGGAGAAGAAGTTAGGGTTCGCTTCTGGGATGTCTTTGATCCGACAAGTCGGGTTCGATGAGTCCGTTGAAGTGCCCGGCAGGATCCTCCAGACAAGAGCTTAGATAAGGTCTGGGAAGGGTCCTGACAGTTGAGGCTTGAGAAACTGGTGGTGTAGTTTGGTGGTGTGAAGGTAAAGTTGGTATTGGTGTTGGGTGTTTTGGTGCATGTACACATTTAGTTGATGAAGGAGCCATAAATGTTGATGAGTTTTTAGGTGTTGTTGGTGTGTTAAAAGGTGTTGTTGGTGTGGGTGCAACTGAATTTGATGACTGTTTCTCAACATGCTCCAACGAATTGTTGCCATATATTCGTGAAATACTTTGAGTTTTGGCCCATCCACCTCGACTCTTCCCTTTTTTAATAGTCATCACATAGAAATACCTAGGATAAAGTTTTCCCTAATAAACAATAAAATCTTTTACATAATCATTTTTTTAAAAAGTTAGCATATTAAATTATATGCACTATTATTAAAGTTGCATCCAATTTTAAAAACCAAGACAACAATATAATAGTTATATGATGTATAATTGGTTAATTGATATGTATTTTTCACACCATCCCATTAAATTCTTGCAAAAATATATTGCTACAGTTTATTTTCTATCTATTGCAAAAATAAAAAACAGCTTACTACAAATATATATATATATATATATACATATATAAGAAATACCTAATAAAAAAAAGTACGATGGGACTTATATATTGCTCAATAGAAAAACTAATACAATTGCAAAAATAATTTCATGTGATCTTAGAGACAATTAATTTGCTATAAATTTTTAGAGACGAAAACAAATAAAAATGCATGTAAAAAGCAGTATAAAGTCATGATAAGCTAAGTCCATGAGAAGCAAAACCATAGAAATCAAGATAAAGGTGCTGCTGAAAATTTGAAGGAGCACTATTTTAGATCATATTAATAAGCAATTCTTGTATACATTTGTGAAAGCAGGATTAAATTAACTACCCTCTGTAAAATATATGGAAAAAGCTATTTGAATGTTGAAAACAACTAAACAACAACCCTTAAGATTAATTGCTCAAAAAGAAACATATTAATTGCTCAACATATACAATCCAACTCCTAATGTCATTGATTTTCTTCCTATATAAGCCCATTTGTAGATATATTTAATACGCAAGAAGCATATATACAAGAACATATCTGCACACATATTTAATATCAAATTGTGGCAAAAAGAAAAAAAAAACACACAAATAAGATGATAGCATACAAAAAACATGAAACAAGAAACTAAAAAGGCACAGAACACTGAGCTGAAACTATAAAACAAAGAAAATATAGCAGAAAAACAAGAAAATATTAAGAATAAATAAAAAAATAATAATATTAATTTATGTTCTATAGAAATTAGACTTCCTTATTTATAGCAACTCATCTAAAAAGTCTCATTTAACCCCACTTAAATACATACGAGTATGACAAGGCAATAGTGGCACCATATATTTGAACCAAAAATACAAAAATTAAATCATAAAAATTCATAATTAAAAAAAAAATCAAAATGAAGAAAAAGAAGAACAAGTTGAATTACATAAAAAGCATGAACTATTGCAAAAGTATATCAAAATAATGGGTTACGAATAATTGTCAAAGTAATAAATGGTTGATGAGTCAGCTTCTCCAATTGCAACATATGCATGATCATGAATGGAGACAGTGACTAAATAACACTCTTATTTTGCAATTTTCTATGTAAACAAACAAAAATGAAACAACAATTACTTGTACTTGATACTGCACAAAAACATAGTTACCGTTTCCTGTTAAGAGCAAGCAACAGTTCCTTTGATTGCTTCCACGACTTCTTTTGATCAATTCCACACTACACGAAAACCACCACAGCCGCAATAGATACCGTTGAGAAACTGTTTCAAGAAATTATCAATGTTTTGAAAAATAAAATATGAAAAAACATGAAAATCCTCTGGATAACAGAAAGTAACAAAAATGAACCCTTAATCACTGATTTTTCCTTTTATGAACAAAACTAAAGTAATTGAAATCCAAAAGCCATTCTCATGAATTACCTGTAGTAGCTTGTAATGACAAGTTGAAAGGATCAATTGTTGCTTGTAATCACAAGTTGAATGATCAATTTTTGAAGGAAAACCATTTTACAGTTCTTGAAATGAAGAAAAAATGATATGAAAGTTTTATAACTGACAATTGAGTGGGAGAGATGAGAGTGTCAATAGGTTGAACATGAGTTTTGTAGCAATTATTTATTATTATTTTTTTTTTTTGAAGAAAATGCAGCATGAGTTTTGGTTTCATAATATTAAATTGCTTTTTTTTTAAGGTATATTTAAGATTATTATTGTCGACGTTGGAATTCAGTCGACGAGAAATCAATGCCCAATACCTGCAATCAATGTGAGAAAGCACAAAAATCTAGAAAAGACAAAGACAGAAATCAGATGATCAAACGAGGAACCCCAAATTTTACGTGGTTCGGCAATAAAAAGGCCTACGTCCACGACTGTCCAACTCTTAATCTCTGCAGAGTGACAGTATATTATTGAATATTGTCTGATGTTGTTACAACGGTTTCAATCCCTATTTATAGGGAAAGAAGAGTTACAATTCTGGTTGTAGCAAATCAGGAAGAGAATCCTGAATTAATTACATTCCCTAAACAATTGGGAAAAATAAGGAAAAGAATTATAAATTAATCATGCTTCCTAATATATTTAGGTGATATCAGGAAATTGCTATAATTATCTTGAAATAATGATGACTTGAATTTGAATTTAAATTAATCTCCATATCTGATGAGGAAATCATGGTTTGATTGGGTAACTACCATATTCGGAGAGAGAGAATCACTATTGAACTTGGTAACTGCCTGTTCTGGAAGATATGATACTTATCACGTATCTGAGCAAGCTGACGTGTCATAGTGGTCCTCATCTCGAGCTCGCTGAGAAACGAGCTGCGCAGGCGTCGAGCTGCGACTTGCCTGTATTTATGAGTCTGTTGATGCCAGCTGGAAGTCTTGATGGTCTTTGAGTCAATACTAGGCCTCGTCTGATGGGCTTTGACTATGTTGACCTCATTGGGCCTTCTCATTGGGTCTTAAATGGGCATAAATTAGACTTTTACCAGCCCAATTATTGAGTCCGAAAAATACACATAACATTAGCCCCCCAGCTCTCAGTTCGCTTGGGCGAGCTGGGAGCTTGCTTTTGCTGGTAAAAGTTGGCTTCCTTGGCACATTTATTTTTGTAACCGCCTCTGGGCACTTTTCGAATTCCACCTTTTCAGCTGCGACACGTGGCGATCATGCAGGTGGTAACTGAAACGACGTCTGCACGTCCTTTACTCACACATTTAATGCGCACGTCCTTCAACTGACGGCTGCATGATTTCCAAAGCCACGTTTCACGCGGCACCGTCAGATCTATGACGGTTACATTTCCCAAAGATCTGACGGTTGGGACTCATGCTTGCTTGTCTATATAAACCGATGGACCCTTTTCACTTTCTCCTTTCATCTGTCATTTTCACTCGAAGCAAACAAGTGTTCAAGCTTTCCATCATCCAGGACCCACTGCCTTTTACGAGATTCTCAGCCTCCTTCGTCGTTCTTCTACTTATCAACGATTCAAGGTGAGACTTCTTCTTCTTCAAACTTTCTATTCTGGGCTCATCATGCTCCATTCACCATTGTTGCTCCTGCAATGATACATATATTTTTATATTTTTTATTTTTTATTTTTTAGATGTCTTCAAGTGGGATTCGCAAGGGGATGATCCCAAGCAACGAAGCTCGTGAGCGCGATAAAGCCCGAGTTCATGCCATTCAGGGCAGAGAAGCCCGTGCAGCATTCGCCCGTCATCCCTCATCATTGAAACGTCCTGAGGTGGAAGGACTTGTCAAGCAATTCCACATCCCTTTCGGTTGCCGCATTCTACTTCCTGATTCGGACAATCATGCTTGTTATCCACCCAGGGGATATATCGCTGTCAGCACCCAGCATCTCGAGCAGGGGTTGCGGTTCCCCGTTCCACCGTACTTAATCGAATTTCTCAACAAAGTCAAGCTCGCACCATTTCAACTGACTCCGAATTCTTACACACAGTTGATTTCGCTGGCCATAGCTTTCTACAGGATTGGCCTTCATGCCCCTACACCAAGAATTATCCAGGAGTTCTACTCCTTCAAGGCTCTGAGCGCGGGAGAAGGAGAGAAACCAGATGGGATTTACTATCTGACAGCTCGTCAGTCACAATACAAAGACCTTTTGCCCAAGGGAGAAGCGAAAGGTAAATCCAACGTCGGGCCATACAAGACGAGCTGGTTTTACATCTCGTGCCCATCTCTTGCAGACCTCCGAAACTTCAGTTTCGTTATGAAACCAGGTATTTATAAGAAAACTCCCACGAGCTGATTTTGTTTTGCATCTTCATCACTTATCATTCTTTAATCATTTACTGTGCAGAGCTGAAAATGGACGAGTTTTCTCTCAGCAGCGGGGAGGAACGAGCTCTTAACAAGCTCGCGAAATCGAACGACGCGGGCATCAGCAGCAGATTTGATGATGTTATCCTTAGGGCTTACAAGCTTGCCCCTTCTACGGAATCACATTTTCTGCGAGCTGGGGAGGACATAGGCAAGATGAGTGACAGGCCTAGACTTCCTTCTGTTTTTGAAGTTTCTGTTCTAGATGCGTCTACTTCCCGACCTCCACCAACGGTCTCTTCATCATCAGAGGATGTCATTCGCTCGGATAACATTCGCTCGTCTTCTCCACCTCGGAAGACTTCATCTCGAAGCGCTCCTGCTCGCACCTCGTCTAAAGCGAGATCTTCTTCAGCTCGCACACCAAAGAAGGCGAAGCCGTCTTCAACTCGCACTCCTTCAAAGGGTGCGTCTAAAAAAGGTTCTTCTACAGATCCTGCTCCAGCTCGGACAGGATCAGACTCAACTCCTGCAGCTCCTGCTGCACAGGCTGACCCATCATCTTCTCCACGTCATGCATCTACTCCAGGGGCTTCACTGTCATCCCCAGCTCGCGCTCCAGCTCCTGCTCCTTCTTCCACGAAACTCCCGGCAAATAGGAGGAAACTTGTGCTCATGAAATCTCCTCCTGCACGCCCTGCTGAGTTTCAAGCTTCCTCAGCTCCTTCGGCAAAAAGACCTGCTGAAGACTTGGCCACTCCAGTGGCACCCTCCAAACGCTCCAAACCATCTGGCCAGGACCAGGCTCCTTCAGTTGCTGCATCTACCAAAGGGCCTGCAGTCACTGAAGCCACTGCCCCTTCAACCGATGTTCCCAGCGAAGTGCATGCTGCTGCTGGAGCCACTACTCCCTCGACTGATGTTCCCAGCGAGGTGCCTCTCCCAGATGTTTTTGCAAATCTTCAGCGACCTACGCCTTCCAGCTCGCAGCCTGGAAAAGGTGATGCTCCTTCAGATGTTGCCCCCGAGGCAGCCCGAACTGCCCGCAGCACATATGCGACTAGGCGTACTGTTGTGTCGCGTCGTGGTGCTTCTCATGATGATGCGCGCGATATCCCAGAGCGTGAGAGAACTCCTTCACCCACCAGATCAGATGTCGAGCTGGGTCCTGGAGGAAGATACTTGAATGCTTTCCTTGACAGCTGGTCAACAATTATGCTTAATCATACGAATGTCTTGGAAAATAGGTGCCTTAGGGGCGAGGATCTGGATGAGTTCGTGGCTCGTCATTGCATGCTGGTAAGTTAATTTTTTCTCATCTGCTGATTTTCTTCCTTGACAATATTTTAATGTGTTCATGATTTTCAGGGTGCCCTTGCTGCGATGAAGCGAAAAAGGGAGACAAGGGCTGCCAAGGATGAGATGAGGAAGTTGGAGTTCGACCTGGAGGCAGCCAATGATGATTTAGCTCGCTTTACCTCGGGCAAGATAGAAGGTCAAGAAGCCCAGATCGCTGAGGCAAACGCCGCAAGGCAAGCAGCCGAGGATGCCTTGAAGAAAATGGAGGATGATCATGCTATGTTAAAGGATGAGCTGCTCAAGGTAAAAGAGGATCTGAGGCAATCTGAGCAACAGGCCGCACTGGACGAACAGCGAGCTTCAGCTGCAGAAGAGAAAATTGAAGTGCTTCATAGTCAGATTGATGCTGCTCTGGCGCGAGCTGAAACTGCCGAGAAGCAGGCCGAGGAGGCCAATAAGCGGGCCGGTGAGATGGAAGCTGCAGCTAAAAGTGCTAAGGAGGCTGTAGCCAAACGAGCTGAGGAAGTGACAGCTGCGGATAACCGTGCGAAGGAGGCTGAGCATCGAGCTGAGGTACTTAGGCAACAAGTGGGCGAAACTATTCAGCGAGCTGAGGCTGCGGAACAGCAGGTTGAAGATATGAAGAAAGAGGCTGAGGTCGTCAACCGCCTAGCTGATAATGCCTTCGAGGAGCTAACAGCCTTTAGAGAGCAGGCTGCCCAAGAACTGGAAATGCGGGCTGCAGATGCAAGGGATGAGGCTGAAGAAAGGACAGGTCGCGATTTCCTCTATACACTGTGGATGTCCCATCCAGACATGGATTTCTCTATCTTCGGGGACATAGGGCTCGAAACCATTGAGGATTTTAAATCAAAAGCTGCCTCGTCTGCCCCTGGTCCGGAACCTTCGGCTAATCCAGACCCTCCTGCAGAGAACTAGCAATTTGTTTTTTTTCTTTTTCATATATATCTTTTATCTTTCAATTTGTAATCAGTCTTCGTATTTTAATGAAAATTTCTTTCATTACTTCTCTTGTGTTGAATGTTTCTCAGGCCAATGTACTTCATGCTCTTCATTTTTCCTGCGAGCTAATAATCGATAAACCCAAAACCTGATAATAATAAAAGCAACACTTAACAAAATTTTGTAAGTATAAGTAATGGGTATTTTAGAATGTTTGGCGAGCTATGCAAGGGTACTTAACTACTTGCTTTTTAGGCTCTTTAATTCATAGCGAGCTATGCAGGGGTCGTCACCTCGCTGCTTTTTAGGCTCATTAGGCGAGCTATGCAAGGACACTTAGTCACTTGCTTTTTAGGCTCTTTAATTCATAGCGAGCTATGCAGGGGTCGTCACCTCGCTGCTTTTTAGGCTCATTAGGCGAGCTATGCAAGGACACTTAGTCACTTGCTTTTTAGGCTCTTTAACTCATAGCGAGCTATGCAGGGGTTGTCACCTCGCTGCTTTTTAGGCTCATTAGGCGAGCTATGCAAGGACACTTAGTCACTTGCTTTTTAGGCTCTTTAATTCATAGCGAGCTATGCAGGGGTCATCACCTCGCTGCTTTTTAGGCTCATTAGGCGAGCTATGCAAGGACACTTAGTCACTTGCTTTTTAGGCTCTTTAATTCATAGCGAGCTATGCAGGGGTCGTCACCTCGCTGCTTTTTAGGCTCATTAGGCGAGCTATGCAAGGACACTTAGTCACTTGCTTTTTAGGCTCTTTAATTCATAGCGAGCTATGCAGGGGTCGTCACCTCGCTGCTTTTTAGGCTCATTAGGCGAGCTATGCAAGGACACTTAGTCACTTGCTTTTTAGGCTCTTTAATTCATAGCGAGCTATGCAGGGGTCGTCACCTCGCTGCTTTTTAGGCTCATTTAGGCGAGCTATGCAAGGACACTTAGTCACTTGCTTTTTAGGCTCTTTAATTCATATTCCTAAACCATTGAGCTCGGAGCCCGTCAGCCTGGTGAAGAAAGTTGAATCAAAAACAGGAGAGAAATGGAGATATCATTTACAATTAATCCATATTACATGTAATGAAAAACTTATTGATAATAGGGGCGGAGATGCTCGGCATTCCAAGCTCGGAGGACTTCTGCCCCGTTTACATTGACTAGTCGATAAGCTCCATTTCCCAAGGCTGTTTTGACAACATATGGTCCTTCCCAGTTAGGGCCTAAGGATCCATCACTCGGCTTGCGGGCTCCTGGTAGGATGAGGCGTAGGACTAGGTCTCCTACGTTGAATCTGCGAATGCGAGCATACTTGTTATAGTATCTCGCTATTCTCTGCTGATAGACAGCTACCCTTAACCTAGCGGTTTCCCTATGTTCCTCGAGCAGGTCTAGGTTTGCTGCAAGTAGCTGATCATTGTTGTTTGGATTGAAGGTCGCTCTTCTTTGCGAGGTGACTTCAAACTCAGCCGGGATCATAGCTTCCGATCCGTAGACCATTGAAAATGGGGTCTCGCCAGTGGAGCCGCGAGCTGTGGTTCTATAGGACCACAATACTTTTTGGAGCTCGTCTACCCACGCTCCTTTCTTGGCTTCCAATTTCATCTTCAGGGTCTGCTTGATAATCTTGTTTACAGCTTCCACTTGACCATTGGCTTGTGGATGGTCTACTGCCGAGAAACTTTTAACAATTTTGAGGTCGTTGCAAAACCTAAGAAACTGGTCACTGGCAAACTGAGTTCCATTGTCTGTCACGATCTGCTGTGGGACCCCGAATCTGCTAATAATGTTGCTCCACACGAATTTCTCAATTTTTGCAGTGGAGATCTCAGCAAGTTCTTTCGCTTCAGCCCACTTAGTGAAATAATCCACTGCGACTACTGCATGTTTACATCTTCCACGTGCCATCGGTAGGGGACCGATCAGGTCCATTCCCCAGATCGCAAAGGGCCACGGGCTCACCATCTGTTGGAGGTAAGCTGGTGGAGCTCGCGGAATATGAGCAAACCTTTGACATTTGTCGCATTTCTTCACTAAGTTGAGAGCGTCCTGCCTCATGGTGGGCCAGTAGAAGCCTTGGCGAAGTGCCTTCTGAGCCAGAGACAGCCCCCCAGCATGGTTCCCACAGTGGCCTTCGTGTATTTGCCTCAATACTGTTTCACACTCATGGCCATCAATGCATCTTAATAACGGTGCTGTGAACCCCTTCTTGTACAGTGCATCATCATAGATGCAATACCTGGCTGCCCTAGCTCGTAGTCGTCGGGTTTCCAGCTTGTTATTAGGCAGTTTTCCGTTCTGCAAGTATTCAAGAATAGGGCTCATCCAGGAATCAGGCCGTACAGATATGACCATCGTCACACTCTTTTCTTCAGTACTTGGAGCTGGTAGGAACTCAACTGGGATAGCCCCAAGGAAATCTGCATCTCGCGTAGTTGCGAGGCGAGCTAATGCATCAGCATGCGAGTTCTGAGCTCGCGGGATCTGCTTCATTTCGTATTTCTGAAATGCACCTAGCAGCTCGTGAACTTTTTGGAGGTAGAGGGCCATTTTTGGTCCCCTGGCTTGATATTCTCCTATTACGTGGCTGACGACGAGCTGTGAGTCACTGAAAATCTTCAAGTGTTCAGCTCGCATCTCCTTAGCCAATCGTAGACCCGCGAGCAGGGCTTCATACTCAGCTTCATTGTTTGTCGCCTGAAAGCCAAACCTTAGAGCACAGAGGATTTTGTGGCCCTCAGGACTGATCAGTAGAACTCCAGCTCCAGCCCTCTGCTCGCTAGACGATCCATCAACAAAAAGCTCCCAGGCCGGTCCTTCAGAAGACTCAGCTTCATTATCCACGGGTCCTGTAAATTCTGCAATGAAATCTGCAAGAGCCTGAGCTTTGATAGCCGTCCTTGGCTTGAATTGGATATCGAACTGCGCGAGCTCCACTGCCCATTTCAACAAACGACCTGAGGTGTCTGCTTTCTGCAAAACTTGCTTTAATGGATACTTGGTGAGGACTTCTATGGTGTGAGCTTGGAAATAAGGTCGCAGCTTCCTTGATGCAATCACCAGGCAGTAAGCCAATTTCTCCATCTGGGAATATCTGGTTTCAGCATCTTGTAACCGTTTGCTCACATAATAGACTGGGAGCTGCGTCTTTTCTTCTTCCCTTACCAGCGCCGCACTTAGAGCTTGCTGAGACACCCCTAAGTATAAGATCAGCTTTTCCTCTTCTTTGGGCTTGGAAAGAAGTGGAGCTCGCCCCATATATTCCTTCAACTGCTGGAAGGCTACTTCACACTGCTCAGTCCATTCGAAATTCTTTGCTTTCTTTAGAATGTCAAAGAAAGGGACACATTTGTCTGTAGCTTTCGAGATGAACCTACTCAATGCTGCGACCTGGCCATTGAGGCTTTGTACGTCCTTCATTCTGGTCGGCGACCTCATGTCAATCAGCGCCTTGATCTTCTCAGGGTTTGCTTCAATCCCCCTACTATTGACCATGAAGCCCAGGAACTTCCCAGAAGCCACTCCGAATGCACATTTAAGTGGATTTAACTTCATCTGGTAGTTCCTCAGAATTTGAAACATCTCTCTCAGATTGCTAACATGATCACCGATCTGCTTGGACTTTACCAGCATATCATCAACGTAGACCTCCATAGTCTTTCCAATCTGTTCTTTGAACATCATGTTCACCAAACGTTGATAGGTCGCTCCAGCATTCTTTAACCCGAAGGGCATCACCCTGTAGCAATATAGCCCCCGATCAGTCATGAACGAGGTGTGCTCTTCGTCTTCAGGCCTCATTGGGATCTGGTTATATCCTGAATATGCATCCATGAAGCTCAGGAGCTCGTGGCCAGCGGTAGCATCCACGAGCTGATCTATTCTTGGCAGGGGAAAGCTGTCCTTTGGGCACGCCTTGTTCAGGTCAGTGAAGTCGATGCAGGTCCTCCACTTCCCGTTTTTCTTTTTCACCAGCACGGGGTTGGCAACCCAGGTCGGGTAGTAAGCCTCTCTGATGAACTTGTTAACCAGGAGCTTGTCCACCTCTTCTTTCAGTGCTAAGTATCGTTCCCCTGTCATTACCCTTCTCTTCTGGCGAACTGGTTTGAAATGAGGATCAATGTTTAGCCTGTGAGACATCACCTCTGGATCTATTCCCACCATGTCCTCATGATTCCATGCAAACACATCCAAGTTCGCCTTTAGGAAGTCAGCGAGCTGGGCTCTCAATTCCGGAGTTAATCCTCTTCCCAGCTTCAAGCATCGCTCAGGATCTACCTCGCTGACTGGTACATCTTCTAACTCCTCAATTGGACCGGTAGCTCGGTCTGCATCTACCTCGCGAGGGTCCAGGTCGTGACTGACTCCCTTCTCAGTCTTAGTTCGTGGCTCGCCCCCTGAGACCACGTTCACCTTCTTTCCTCTCACGCCCATCTTCACAGCATCTTCATAACAACGACGAGCTAGGTGCTGTTCTCCTCGAACACATCCGATGCCATTGAGAGTTGGGAACTTCACAGTCAGTGTTCTGGTTGAGGTAACCATGTCCAACTCGTTCATAGCAGGTCTTCCGAGGACCACGTTATATGCTGATGGGCCGTCGATTATCAAAAAGTCCGTCAAGGTTGTTGCTTGACGACCTGACTCCCCTAGAGTTAACGGCAGCTTAACCTGCCCCACTGGTATCACAGCATCTCCAGTGAATCCAAATAGAGGCTCCGGGGATGGCTTCATCTGGTCTGCTCGCAGCCCCATTTGGTCAAAACAACTTCTATACATCACATTCACCGAGCTCCCAGTGTCGATCATGATGCGCCTAACTTCCACATTGCTGATTTTTGCTCGTATAACCAACGCATCATTATGAGGACAGATCACTCCTCTAGCATCTTCTTCTGTAAATACGATCTCGTCCGAGGTCGGCTTCGCTCTTTTGGCAGGTCCCTCCGACCCGCTGAGCTGAAATGAATGGTTCGCCTCTCGTACGTATCTCTCGCGTGATCTGTTGGAATCACCTGCGATATGGGGGCCACCATAAATAGTGAAAATAGTTCTTACCGCAGGTTCCTGGCCTTGCTCGATAGCTCGCTGGGGCTGTTGTTGGTGTACTGGCTGTTGCTGATGAGGTCGCTGGTCAGCAGGTCTTGCCACATATTCCCTCAAGCGACCTCGCCTGATTAATTTTTCAATGGCGTTCTTCAACGCCCAGCAATCTGAAGTACTGTGCCCGACCTCATTATGGTAGGCGCAGAACTTGTTCTGATCTCTGTGCTGAATGGGAGCCCTTATAGGATTGGGCCTCCCGAAGTCCTCCTTATTCCGCTCCGCAGCGTAAATCCTGTCTGGAGACGTAGTCAGGATGCTGTATCCTTCCTGGCGACCCCAACGCTGAGGTCGCTCATACCTCGGCTCTCTCCTCGATCTCTTCGCAATCTGATTACTCGAGCCGTTATTCCTTCCTTCTTCGTTCCGGCCATTGTTTCTCTTCTTTGGCTGACTGGAACTGCCCGCTTCATTCTTCTGAATCTGTTTCTTCGGACCGAAGGTCTCTTCCCATCTTATCTCTTTCGCAGCTCGCTCGTAGAACTCTCCCAGATCCTTCACTGGGGACTTGTAAATGCTCTCGTATAGTTTTCCATCCTTGCGCAGCCCAGCTGAGATCGCTGTCAGAATGCTTTCGTCTGATGGATGCTCGACATTCGCGACCTCGCGTCTAAATCTGGTGATGTATTCCTTCAACGACTCACCCTGACGCTGAAAAATGGTGGCAAGGTGGCAGGATGGAGCGAGCTGCCTTCTTAGTGCCCTGTATTGACCAACGAACTTCTGTTGGCATTGCTCCCAACTTCCTATGCTGCGAGCTGGGAGATTTCTGAACCACGTTCTCGGAATATCCCCCAATGTGGCCGGGAACACTCGGCATTTCACCATCGGATTTCCTGTCTGCAAATCCATCTGAACGTTGAAAGCGTCTAGATGGTCATATGGGTCACTGTCCCCATTGTATTGCTGAATGCTCGGCATCTTGAACCTCGGAGGGAGAGGCTGTGTCTCAATCTCCCTTGTGAATGGGGTCCTGTCTCCGTAGAGCCCACGCTGTTCTGGAACTCCAGGTCGTGCTTCCAACTGTCGGACTCTTTGGAGGAGCTCCTCTACTTGGGGATCTCGGAGCTCATATCTTCTCCTATGATCAAGACTTGGAGCCGGATGCTCAGGATCATACCTTTCATCCTCGAACCGATCTTCATGACGATGGGGCCTTACCTGCTGCCCATCCACCTCATCGGCATAACGAGCTGCGACTCGAACTCTGCCTTGATCAACTTCCATTCGCCTGTTCCCCTCCTGGCTTGGTCTTGCTACCTGGCTATCAGGACGTGCGACCTCCCTTTCGTGTTGAACAGGGTGTCTTCCACCCCTCGAACGCGCATTAGATGAGCGAGCCGAATCTGCAGGTCGCGGGACCTCCCTTGCTAGCCTTTCAGGTCCCTGCGCTATTTCGAGAGGCTGAGGCACTCCCTGTGGTGCCTGAACTTCCACCCTAGTCACGTTGTGTACCTGGGCCTGTACCAACATGTTGACGGCTTGCGTGAGCTGCCTAACCGTATCCTCCAACGCTTCTTGCCTTTGTAACAACGCATTCTGCCCTTCGGCCGTTTGGGCAACTGGAACCGATTGACGGTGAGGCAGAGGGGGGATGCCTGGCGCGGCCCCGAGTATCTGTCCTTGGGATGGGCCTGCTGCATGCGCGGTTGCGTCTTGCCTAGGCTGTAAGTTCTGCTGGGATTGGTTCACGTGACTTTCCGCCTGGTCATCATCTCCAAGGAACCTGTTTGATCTAGTCTTTGCCATATCGTCAGAAGTTGATAAACTGGGATGAAAAAGATTGCAGTTAGGGCCCTCCTTCTAGCGCCAAAATGTCGACGTTGGAATTCAGTCGACGAGAAATCAATGCCCAATACCTGCAATCAATGTGAGAAAGCACAAAAATCTAGAAAAGACAAAGACAGAAATCAGATGATCAAACGAGGAACCCCAAATTTTACGTGGTTCGGCAATAAAAAGGCCTACGTCCACGACTGCCCAACTCTTAATCTCTGCAGAGTGACAGTATATTATTGAATATTGTCTGATGTTGTTACAACGGTTTCAATCCCTATTTATAGGGAAAGAAGAGTTACAATTCTGGCTGTAGCAAATCAGGAAGAGAATCCTGAATTAATTACATTCCCTAAACAATTGGGAAAAATAAGGAAAAGAATTATAAATTAATCATGCTTCCTAATATATTTAGGTGATATCAGGAAATTGCTATAATTATCTTGAAATAATGATGACTTGAATTTGAATTTAAATTAATCTCCATATCTGATGAGGAAATCATGGTTTGATTGGGTAACTACCATATTCGGAGAGAGAGAATCACTATTGAACTTGGTAACTGCCTGTTCTGGAAGATATGATACTTATCACGTATCTGAGCAAGCTGACGTGTCATAGTGGTCCTCATCTCGAGCTCGCTGAGAAACGAGCTGCGCAGGCGTCGAGCTGCGACTTGCCTGTATTTATGAGTCTGTTGATGCCAGCTGGAAGTCTTGATGGTCTTTGAGTCAATACTAGGCCTCGTCTGATGGGCTTTGACTATGTTGACCTCATTGGGCCTTCTCATTGGGTCTTAAATGGGCATAAATTGGACTTTTACCAGCCCAATTATTGAGTCCGAAAAATACACATAACAATTATGAATCAATAAACTAATTAATTAACCTTTTTTTTTTTTAAATAGAAAAGTTCATATAACTAGTTGATAACACCATAACCAAAATCTTATGTTTAAATTTATAAAGAAAATCTTGGAATAAATGGATAATTTTATTTAATTGATGAAATGATAAGTTAAAAAAAAAAAAAAAAAAAAAGAGACTATGGATAATATTAACATATTATGAGATAATTCAAGAAAAAATTGAATAAAAAATAAAGTAATCAATTAACTATAATATATTTTATTTATAAAAACTCAATGAACCAATTTATGATACCAAAAACATCATATGATTGTGATTGCATAATTTAAAATTTAAAATATTACATTGTTTTTCAAATAAATACATAATTCATAATGTTTTTGACAAATTTTACATCTATATTACAAATTTATTCAAAATTTTTAAAAATATTCATGTGTCTCATATATTTGAAGCTATGTGACCTATATAGTTAAATGGATAAGTGTAACTTTTGCTTGGATTTTTTTTTCTTTTTACAAAAAGGGCTTAGAATATTTGAATAGTTTTTTTTTTTAACTCAAAAAATATAGATATATTACAATAGATAATTATATATATTTATAAAATTTAATCTAATCTCATGATATCTTAAACATATTTACCCTGTATAATTAAATGTTTCAATTTTATTTTTATTTTTACTTGAAACAGTGTTAAACAAGGATATTTGGAATAAGTTATTTTGATTAAATAACAATTAATGGTACTTATATGAGACTAATAAGAGTTTCCATTGTAAATATATGACTTTTAGTTCATATTCAGTGGTAGACCCAGAAAATTTGTTCAGGGGGGACACATGAATAAAGTAATAAAAATATTAAAAATTAAGAACATACTAAATATATAATATTTTTATATAAAAAATGTTTAATAACACTAGATAGTTTAAATAAAAATAAAACATACATCATATTTAGGTAAAATAAATATTCTTATGTTTAAAAATCCTAATGAAATCATTAAAATAAATTAAAAAACAATATTATATATAATTGAATCATGATAATACATTATACATGGATAATTTTAATGTAATAATTTATAGTTTAAGATTTTAGGGTTTATTAATGGGATGTATATTAAATTCTAATTATTGAAAAACAAAAAAATTAAAAAAGTAATTAATTTATGAGACTAATTTGGTAAGTCACAAGATATCAAATTGAAAATAAAGAGATGCCAAATAAAGATGAAAAGAAAAGGAAGAAAAAAATTGTTCACTAAAATTACAAATTGTTAATGAATTTTGTATAACACACAAAAAGTAGAAGTAAATAGAATTTATATAGGTGAGAACTAAAAGAATAAAATTGAAAAATAAAAATATTAATTAATTAGGAGTAAGAAAAATATTAGAAATAGGAAAATTAAGTCTAATAAAGGTAACATATAAGAAAAGAAGTTAATTCTAATAAAAATGAGAAAAATAAATAAGAAAATAAGAAAATAATAATAATTTAAAAAATAAAAGAAATAAGGCACGTAATTTGTGCAAAATGAGGGGCTGGCAAACGAAAGTTGTAACTTTCAAATCAGTTTTTTTTTAAAAATATATATATATATATATAAGATAAATAATAATAATAATAATAATAATTAAAATTAAAAACATTAATTAAAGTAGATACTGTAGCACTTACTGTTACTGCACAGTATCTACAGACATTACTGCATGCCTATAGTCTGCAGACTGTAACTATGCAACAGTTCAGTTTTTTTTTTTTTCTTTTCTTTTAGACTATCTGGTAAATTAAGCAATTTTTTTTTTTTTTTTCAGATTTCGGGGGAGGGGGGGGGGGCATGTGTCCCCCCTGGCCCAATAGTAGGTCCGCCTCTGTTCATATCCACTTATAATTAAAGTGATTATGGTACTTTTACTTATGTATGTGTGTTTCTGTATGAGGTAGGGATTATAACAAATCCAATTTAGGTGGGATTGACAAAACTTGCACTCACACTTGGATTGTCACCCTCGAAATTTCGTAGGTTCAGGTGCAAGAATGGGGGGTCCGAGTGAAACCCACATTCCATCCACAAACTCATGAAAATGTTTTAATGTCAAATTATAGAATACGTTTATTTAATTAATAAAAGGCATGTCTTTCACTCCATCACAATCTCTTCATAAAACTTGTTAATTAGTAAGTCTAACATTTTGGTATGGTAATATTTGGTCAATATATTATCAATTAATTAGCTTTGGATAAAAGATTTTAAATTTTTTTATTTCTAAAAAAATAAAAAAGTCTTCTCTATTATTCAAACGTTAAAGAGGGCCTATTGAAATTTATAATATTATCTTTTGTATTAAAAGAAGTTAAAAGACAATCCAATACAATTAAAAAACCAAGAAAAAAAGAAAAGAAAAAGACAAGTCAATGATAACATAATTAATTAGAAGAAAATGATCACGTTGGCCAATCATACTATGGGATATATGAATATATAATTTTCATAACTTTTTTTAATCATAAATATTATCCAATATATATTTTAAAAAAATAATATCCAATATAATTTAAAATTAAGAGGTAATTAACTACCTTACTAGTCTTAAATTTTCAAACTTAACGTTAGAAACTGTTAGGATTTTTCAAGATATGAAAATATTAAGCAAGATTTTAAATTTTCAAAATAAAAGATGTTAGTAGATATGTTTTTGACATTTTCAATTCAAAAACCATAGTTCAAACAGCTTAATATTTTTAATTTAAAAGCCATAGTTCAAATAGTTATATACAACAACAATTCTTTTCATCTCCCACAAAATTAGTGCAAACATCTCTCAATTTAATCTATTGTTGTTACTTCAATTAATTCAATTGAGTATATTGCCCTCTAGTTTCTCTTTTTAGGACTTGCATTTGAAAGAGTTTTAATCTACATCGAGCTGATTACAACTTTTCATGGACAGATGCTTGGTAAGTTTTTGTTTTAGCTTGAATTAATGTCTCTTTTTATGTTTTTTTTTTTTTTTAACCAACACGTGTTAGATTTTGAATTGAACCTATTGATCTCATGTTTCTTTTGCTAATTCAAAAATTAGTTGAATTACAATTCACTGGAGTGCAATCTATTCATAAAGCAACAGCAGATAAGTTATTTTTCTATATAAATTAACATATATATTTATTTTTAAAATATTATTTTTCATGATGTCCTCATAATTTAGAAATTAATGAAAATTGTTTTGCTTTATCCTTTCCTTACATATTATCTATATTTTCGATTTTATTTGTACTATTTATAGATATTTTGACTTTAATAGAATAGTAACCATATGAGAGGAAAAAAATTAATAAATAATATAAATGAAATTACCACATCAGGTTTTCATGTTTTCAATTTAATTTATAGGCTGATTCCAAGTTGACTTTTATGCTTCTCTCATCTCTCATCAACTTACCATGTAACCAACTAACCCAACCAAGTAAATAGGTGCCAACAATAACCGTGTAACCAACCAAATAAGTAGCGCCAAATGAATGTTGTTTCCCCCCACTTTTTTTGCCAACCATTTTGCAAAAAAAAAAAATCCTACTTGTATCATAATTTCATCTTATCTTAATCTATTAGATTTAATACCAATTATTTTATTTAAAAACAAAATATTCAGAATTAATAAATATGTATAAATTAAAATAATTTATTTTAGCAATTAAGTTAGGAATAGAATTGTTTAATCAAATTAAAACTCTAACTCTTAATTAATATTTAAATTATAACTAAATTATAAATAAATTAATACATTTTAAAAAACCATTATTATCATCAAATAAAATTAATTAATAAATGGATAATAACAATTGTCTTTGTAATGTTTATGTCCAGAAATGAAAGTAACATTATAATATTGGACAAAAACATTTAATTTTTTCTAAAAAATTAATTTAAATTAATTTTATTAAGAAGTCTTCTGTATTATTAAAATGTCAAAGAGGGCCTAGTGAAATTGATACATATTATTTTTGTTATTAAAATTAATAAGTTAAAAGACAACCCAATGTAATAAAATAAATAAATAAATAAAAGACAATCCAATGACAACATAATTAATTAGTAGAAAATGATAATGTTGGCGAATTATACTATGGGATATATGAGTATTTAATTTTCATAATTTTTTTAAATCATAAATATTATCCAATATATATTTCAAAAATAATATTACGCAATATAATTTAAAATTATAGAGGTAACTAACTATCTAACTAGCCTTCAATTTTCAACACTTCATGTTAGAAACTATTAGGATTTTTCAAGATATCAAAATGTTAAGCAAGATTTTAAATTTCAAAATAAAAGACGTTAGTAGATATGTTTTTGACATTTTCAATTCAAAAACCATAGTTCAAATAACATTAGGTTTTTAATTTAAAAGCAATAGTTCAAATAGCTATAAACAGCAACAATTTTTTTCATCTCCAATAAAATTAGTGTAAACATCTCTCAATTTAATCTATTGTTGTTACTTCAATTAATTCAATTGAGTATGCTGCCCTCAATTTTCTTTTGTTATTGAAGGACTTCGATTTGAAAGAGTTCTAATCTACATCGATTCGATTACAACTTTATGTGAACATATAGTTGGTAAGTTCTTGTTTAAACTTGAATTGATGTCTCTTTTTTTTTTTTTTTTTTTTTTACTAATTGACACGTGTTAGATTTTAAATTGAACCTATTGACCTTATGTTTCTTTTGCTAATTCAGAAATTTGTTGAATTTCAATCCACTGGATTACAATTTGTTCGTAAAGCAATAACAGGTAAGTTATTTTTCTATATAAATTAATATTTATATCTATTTTAAAAATATTATCATTCATGATGTCCTCATAATTTAGTAATTAATGAAAATTGTTTTGCTTTATCCACTGCTTACATATTATCTTTATTAGGCATCAATTTCATTTGTACTATTTATTTATGGATATTTTGAATTTGAATTTAATATTAACTATATGAGAGGAAAAAAATTATCTATCAATTTTATTGCTAACAAAGAAAAAATTATCTATCAATTTTATTTTTTAAATATTATTTGTAATATAGTCACTCAATCTAGGTAATAGTATGAGAGTTGTCTGCCATTAGATCACCATAAGAGGTGTTACCTATTAAAAATTGATAAGAAATATTTGTCCATTTAAAAATTTAATAACATATAACGTCATATTTTATTTGAATCAATCAAATATATATTTTTTCCTTATAGTTCTTTAAGTAAAATAGACAAAGGCACAACCTTTCCATTCAAATACATAATAAACAAAAAATTAAAAAATTAAAAAAAAAAATTATCTATTCAAATGAACATAAAAGCTTCTCTTGACCTGAACCAGATGAATATATTATAATTAAATTTAATTAATAAGTTGTTAATTGACCATTGAAAGAATCAACTTTATATTTAAAAAACAGCCTAGGATGCAGTAGACAAGCATTTGTAGGTTTTGGAAATGAAATTGCTTTAATTTATAGGACGTAATAAATATTTAACAGCTTTCAAGTTGACTTTTATGATATGCTCTCATATGTCATCAACTTAACCAAGTAACCAAGTAACCAACAAATTATTAGGCACCAACAATAACCAAGTAACGAAGTAACCAACCAAATCATTAGGCGCCAAATTAAAATGTTGTCTGCCGCCACTTTTCTTTGCTAAGCATGTCGCTAAAATATAATAAAAAAAAAAGAAGAAGAAACACTCCTACTTTTATCATAATTTCATCTTATGTTAATTTATTAAATTAATGTCAATTATTTTATTTAAAAACAAAATATTCATAATTAATAAATTTTTATAAATTAAATTAATTTATTTTATCAATTGAGTTAGGAATAGGATTGTTTAATCAAATTAAAACTCTAACTCTTAATTCCTATTTAAACTGTAACTATATTATAAATAAATTAATATATTTTAAAAAACCATTATTATCCTCAAATAAAATTAATTAAATAATTAAATAGTTTATAATTAAACTGAAAATTATTAATAAATTTTTCATGAAGTTAGATTACTTTTTTTTTTTTTGGAACTGAAACTCAAACAAGTTGTTTGTAGTCTGCATTTTGTGTAATTTTTTTTTTTTTTTTTTTTTCAGAATCTCCCATACACATAAAACTAGAAGCTCTCATACATATATAACACATGTTACATTAATTTGAAAATTATTCCAGCAATAATAAAGAGTAATGTAAAATTATTTTTTATAATATTTGTTTTAAAAAAATCAACATTCACCATTGAAGTGATAATGATTAAACTGCATTAGACATTTGTCAATATCATTTGCTGGTAGCCTTTCAATTATTAAAAAAGAAAAAAGTAACTTCCAAGTAATTTAATGCAAAAAATGGGTAGTCATAATACACATATGAGAATAAGCAAATATCATCACATATGATATTCACATTTAAAATTTATAATGTTTTTCATGAAGTTAGATTACTTAAATATTAATAATTCCATCTTATCCATCATAAACTATACCTAGTCATGAAGTAATGTTTTTCATTAGTCCATTGTTTGTTAAACCATTAAATTTAATACCAATTATTTTATTTAAAGACAAAATAAATATAAGTAATGAAATTTTACAAATTAAATTAATTTATTTTATCAATTGAGTTAGGAATAGGATTGTTTAAATAAATTAAAACTGAATTCCTATTTAAACTCTAAATTAATTACAAATTAATTACTAAAAAAAAAAACCCACTATCATCCTTCAATAAAATTACTAAAATGATTAAACAATATAAACACGCACCATTCATTATTTTTGAAAAAATATGTGAAAACATAAGCTTGTCCAGGTTTGAACACTGGTGATGACTAATACCAAGGCAAACACTACACCACCACTACCTTTCTAGGCTTTGTGAATCTATTTACTTTGAAAATTTTATAATTTTTTCTAAAATTCTAAGATGGGCACGTGCCCCGATTGGACCCAAGTTGCGTTTGCCCCTGCATCTACAAATAAATAAATAATAATAATAATAATAAAATTTATTTATTATAATTAGGGTACTGCTTGATGTTTTGTCTGGAGTGCAACCACATAACTTAGTTTAACCTTTTGAAATAATTTTCCTATTTTAATAGCTTTTAATTTAATTTATAAATATGAAAAATTGGATATTATTATAGTATTTATTTGAGTTTATTTAATAAATTATTTATAAAGATTAAAAATTTTCAGATTTTTTGATAAATTATAATAATAAAACAAAAAAATAATTCAATATAAATTAAGTTTAATGGAATCTTTAATTCTTGTCATGTAATAAATTTGAAGTGTCTGACTTTTTATGTTGTCACTTTTACTGTTCATGTTTAATTGTCATGTAAATCTATATTGGATCACTAAAGCTACCTATACTTGTTGTTTAGGTTAGTGATGGATAGGAGTTGGATTCAATCTAAAGCTAGGCAAAAATCAGAATATATTAATGGAGTGAAAGATTTTATTAGATTTGCCACTGCTCATATGCAGCCTGGAACCAACAAGATTCCGTGTCCGTGCAAGAGATGCAACAATTATTGTTCTAAATCTATAGATGATGTGGAGGAACATTTGTATACTTTTGGGATGGTTACATTTTACACTAGATGGACAAGTCATGAGGAAGAATTGATAGATCTAGATTATAATGATGACCATCCAGATCTTGTAAGTTCAACAGATCACATGAATGATGTTAATGAGATGCTTAATGATCTTCATGGTCTCGCTTCATTACCTGATTGGCCAGATGAAAATATAGATAATGCTTTTGAAGATGATAGAAATTGCAATCCTACTTTAGAACCAAATACATTTAGTAGATTGATGAGGGATGCAGAGCAAGAATTAAATAGTGGGGAATGTGAATGGTCGTCACTATACATCTATACTATTAGTGAGGAAATATAAATTCATAACTAAATATTTTATAACTAAAAGGAGGATAAAGGATTTAGTGACAAATATATAGTTTCGAAATATAACTCGGTAACTAATTTGAATCAATAGTGAGGAATGTGAATGATCATCACTATACATCTATACTATTAGTGAGGAAATATAAATTTATAACTAAATATTTTATAACTAAAAGGAGGTTAAAGGATTTAGTGACAAAAATATAGTTTCGAAATATAATTTGATAACTAATATGAATTAATAGTGAGGAATGTAAATGGTCGTCACTATACATCTATACTATTAGTGAGGAAATATAAATTCAAAACTAAATATTTTATAACTAAAAGGAGGATAAAAGATTTAGTGACAAAAATATAGTTTCGAAATATAACTTGGTAACTAATTTAAATCAATAGTAAGGAATGTGAATGGTCGTCACTATATGTATATTTTTAGTGACAAAATATAAACTCGTAACCAAATATTTTGTCACTAAAATCACAATTTGTTGTAGTGTTCATACCCAATTTTTATTTATGTTATGTTTTTTTTATCAGAATTGATGCTTTTATTTTATTTTGTGTTTTTATGCTTGATCTTAGGTTTTGAGAAAAAAAGAGACCGAATCCAAGGATTTTTCCAAATAAATTTGAGCGGAAGAAAATCGAAGAATCAACTCAAAGAGCTCATGATTTGGAGAAGCTTAAAACATTTTAAAGTTAGGGGCTTAATTATAAATTTTGAAGATTAATGAAGCTCCAAGGAATCAAAAGAAGTTCAAGGGATTGATTATATAATTAACTAGCCAAATCTGGGTTAGAGAGAGTGCAATTAATGAGTCGCAAGTTCGTTTGTAGGATTGAGCTATGTGCAAGCTACGACTGGAACCTGTATCAGATAAGTTCTAGGATGAAGTCTCATGATCCAAAGTTACGACACAACTTGCTACACTGTCATAGATAGGAGTCCCTGGTTTAGAAGCTAGGACAACAAGTTGCTCGTTGTCATAGGATGCGATTGTAGGAAAGGAAGTCACAATAGGAAGTAGTGACGCCTAATTGAAAAAGGGCTTGACAAATTTCTTCAGAGGTATACGAAACTTGGAGACCAAGTGCTCATTGAAAAGTCAAGAAGAGATAGTGTCAAAGACTATACTAATATCATCATTCGTGGGTCTAATGGAGTGAAAAATATCATTGAAGTAGTCCTTAAATAAAGGAATAAACTCCTCTTTATTAGAGATCTAGTTACTGTGACTGTCTTTAACACTTAAGATATCATTAGTCTTCCTTTGATGTTTTGGCATGGAAATATGTGGTGTTTTTATCTCCTGGGCTCAACTACTCTGATTTAGAGTGTGCCCTCCAATAATTCTCCTCAAATAAGAGCAAGTCTTCCAACCATTTTTCAACTATGAACAAAGGAGCCTATTGGCTCAAAGCTACAGATGGACAAATGTTGCACAATCCCTAGAATGAGAGCACTTAAAAAAATATTATCAATAAGTTTGTAATCAAATAGGGGTGATATGAAGGGACCCGACTTGGATTTTCCCAATTTTGTGTTTCAATGACCCATTTGCCCTTCAACTATTTCCATATTGTCAAGTTTATCTTTTGTTACATTATAAAGCATTTGATTGGTACATTTCATAACCATCCATTAACCTAACCAAACTAATTACTTTAATCACATGGTCACATAATTAATCCACTCTTTTTCACTTTTAGGTGGCACTCTCTCATAGGCTACTTTTGCATGACATGGATCACCATTTTGGACCTCCATGTGTCATTCTTTTATTGGTTCATTTTGTATGACATGGATTTGTGTTTCTTGGTAATAATTTCTTAGTGAAATGTCTACTTTGCCCTTTAATGTATTTAATTTACATTCTTGCCTAAATAAATTTCAAAAATATTTATGGCCATCCAATCATCAAATTGACTATGTAATACTCTAATTAGCTATAAGACCTCTCAATTGTAAGCTTTTAAAAAAATTTCAAATCAGTGTAAAACCATTAATATCCATTATTCTTCAAAAATGATATTTTTATCCAATAAATTTCGATTCACTTAAAACCTACTCAAACAGACTCATTTTCGATCTGTTTCAGTTTCTCTAAACTCTACTACTTATTCTAGAAATTTTCGATTTTTGGGATCCGTTTCCCAAAAATCACTATTCATATAAACACTATTTATACTGAAATATTATTTATCAAAGAATTTTATTTCTCATAAAAAGAGGAAATTCTGGGTTTTATGAATTCGAAAATCATTATTCACTTAAAAATACTATTCATATGAAAATACTATTCACACGGATTTATAATCCATCGAAAAAATTTTATGTTTTCTAAAAAAAGAAAATTCTGGGCTTTACATGATGAGTCCCACTTTTGTTGTATTCGGAACTTGATATATGTGAAGTTTAGTTTCAAATTTCCTTACAAAGAGTTTTTGATTGTTATAGATAGTTAAAGCAGAAGGTAAGCCTTCGTGCTAAATGAATGAAAGTGGAAGGTAAGCCTTCACATTATAAATAGTTACAGCAAAAAGATAAACCTTCATACTAATCAAATGAATGAAGGTGGAAGGTAAGCATTTGCACTATAAATCGTTAAAATGGAAGGTAAGCCTTCATGCTGGATATGGAATAAATGTGGAAGGTAAGCCTTCGCACTATAAATAGTTAAAGCGGAAGGTAAGCCTTCACGCTAATTGAATGAATAAAGTAGAAGATAAACCTTCGCACTAAAAATCGTTAAAGAGGAAGGGAAGCCTTTGCGCTGAATGAATAAAACTGGAGAAAATCCTTCCTAGTGAAAATAATTAAAACGAAATGTATACCTTCATATTGAGAATGGTGTAGAAAAAGGGCCTTTCGTACCAAAGTAAAATGGTAAGTGTCTTAACTACTTAGTTTGTAACTTATAAAGTTAAAGGTTGAATCCTTAGAAGTTAGTATAGCAATCCTCAATTGGAAAGATGTCCAAAGTTCGACCTTAAAAGTGGAAAAGCTAGTAGAAATCAAATATCTTTTGGACTAAACTAGTTTAAGAAATGATCTAATGCAAAGCCTATTTAATATTAACTGTTATTACAAACAAGTCATAAAAAATACAACCTCCAAACAATAAAAGAAACAAAAGACAATGTAGTGAGGGATTCAACCCTCAAACAAAAGTATTAAAAAGTAAAAAAATCATTCAACAACTTTCTCCTTGCCCTTGCTATTTGACCCGAACTTCAGCTTGCTATGAGGAACCTCAAACTCCATATCTGCCTCATCACCTTCCATTTTAAACGATAAAAACTCAAGTGAAGTCACCTTCAAGGATTGATTTTCAATTAGCTCGTTATTAGCCTTAGGCTCACCTTCAGCTCTAGGTTGAAGGTTGTGAAGACTGTTGGCAAACTTTTTGATTGTCTACCTGAAAGCCATAATGTCAAACGTGAGATCGAGAGCCTTCACAAAGTTAATGGCCTCAAACATTAATTTCCTGCTCTATCAGATCAATTTGAGGCCCTTTTCGAAACTCCTCTAAAAGAAGAAACCTTTGTGCAGCTTAGCGAGGAAGTTCAGTCCACAGATGATCAACCATGTCATATGCCTTTTTGATTTGAGCCTTGCGCTTCAGCCTCTCAACTTTTTGAGCTGTTTGTAGATCTATGACTTCCTTAATCAGAGCCTGGTTATCATGTTTGAGCGCAGAAATTTCATCCTCTCGTGAGAATATGGTATCCTTGCTGATAACAAGGTTAAACTGTAAATTTTGCCCTATTGCATGAGCTTTTTTAAGTTAAGCTTCAACTGAGTGTTTTCCTCTGTTATAGCTTCTATGTTCCTGGCCTTTGCAGCACCTCGTCGTAGTTGTAATAGACCCTAAAATCAACTAAATAAATAACTTTGCCCAAATAAGCCGAAAAGCAAATGAAAGTGTTTAAATACCTGAAAGAAATGATAAGCACGCAGTCGGAGGTGATCATTAGGTAACAACTTGCTATGGTGACTGTTAGCAAAGAGATGTGAAGACTAGCAAAGAAAATCAAGCCCATTTCGGGCATCAACAGTACCCAGTTCAACTAGCCACACCTTCTGACATCACCTTCGAGACATTGGGGGAAGATCTTCAAGCTTGACCTGCAAACAAGAGTCCACTACAAGCTTAAAAAAAAAAAAAAAAAAGTGAATGACGTAAGTCTACAAACTGAACCCTCAAGCAAAATGCAACTTGGATTTTGAAAACTGAGTGAACCTATTTCTGAACGTCATCAATCACAGTGTACACATCTTAATTTTTGGCAAAGAACCAAATGCATTTCTACTCTTTGATCGAAGATGGGAGCCGAATGATCAAGTTTGCTCCACCTTGCTTCTTTCAGGTGTAAAAGGAGTATCTTCCCTTCTCATATGTTTGTTCACATATATGACAAAAATGTTTTAGTTCATCAAAGGTGGGATCTTAGTACCACAATGGTCCAGGCTCGGCTACATCTCTAAACTCAGTGTTGTTCCAAAGTGCATATAGTCCGATCAAAAATTCACCAACAGTTGAGATTAAGTTGGTGAGAAGAAATCCCATGTGCTTAAACATCATAGAAATGTAAGGTTAGAAGGGAAGTCGAAGTCCAATGCCCATGAAGCTTGGATGAATTACAACCCACTCTTTGGACGGGGATAGTTGCAAGCTCACCCTCTTCTGGAACCCTAAGCTTAATATTGCTTAGGATAGTATATTTCTCCCTATACTTCGCGAGCTTTGCCTTAGTAACCCTATTCAACAATTCTTTTGAAATGGCGAAATCGTTGAAACCCCTGACTAGTCTATAATAATCCTCGAACGCTTCTACGTTGTTAATGCCTTTGAAAGGACTTGGAGCATTGGTTCCATTACCATCGTGCAATAGAGAACTCAGTTCACTGGGATTGGCACCCATTTGATTGTTTGGAATAGGGGGCTTAGCAGCATCTCCAACAAGGTCGAGTCGCTTGAAAGGAGAAGCCATGTTACGGTTTGTGTTTTACCTAGAGAGAGAATGAGAACTTGTAGAGAGAACAAAAATGTTGCAAAAATGAGATGGGGGTAAAATATTTTTTACTTGCTATTTATAGGAAGGTTAAATCAATACCAATCGTCACATTTGAAAGAAATTGATGGCTAAGATCATGCACGTACGGTTGAAACTACATGTACATCTTTTCCCAACACTCACATCGGTTGACAACACAATGCAACCAAAGCGACGCTTCAAGTCAATGCAATGGTTATGCATTTCCCTTTGCTATAGTTCTAAAAATGCAATCAATACGCCTGAAACCATAAGGACACCTAACTAGAACCGCCCGACATGACTTGTGAGTCATGGCGGTTCAGGGGCAGTGTAAGGGCATGAGATGGGAATGAATCATAATTGACCACGTGGATGTCAAAGAAATCAGCATTAAGGTTGGCAAAATGGGTAGGGTCTTCAGACCCGAACCTTACCCGTAATAATGTGGTTTGGGTAGAGACCCGAACCGCTTTTTAAAAAACCTTTAGAAGAACCGGATCTAAAAAACCCGCAAATATGCGGGTAGGATATGGTTCTAGTGCGGGTCTCTATCAGACCCGCAAAATACCCGTTGTTTATATACCCCACCCCTACCCGGTTCCCTTTTGAAAAAACCCTAACTTCTCTCAACTCTCTCGACTCTCTCTCCCTCTCTCTCGAATCTCCATCGCCGTCGTTGCTCCGCTCAATTGCACCTCTCTCTCGCCATCGCCGCCGTGTTATCGCCGACCACCAAAACATCTCCGTCTCTCTCTCTCCATTGTCGACCAACAAAACCAAGGTCTGTTTTCAAAAACCGAGGTCTCTTAAATTTTTCTGGGTCTTTCGCATCTGGGTCATGATTCGATTCATCTATGCAGCCCAAGTCCTTCATAGTTTGTTGTTTCGCATCTGGGTTTTATGCTTTTCCACCTTCTATGATATATTATTTGGTTGTGGGTCATGATTCGATTTATCTATGCCACCCAAGTCCTTCATAGTTTGTTGTTTCACATCTGGGTTTTGTGCCTTTCCACCTTCTATGATATATTATCTGGTTATTTTTGTTTTATTGATATTATTGACGTTTGGATATTGTGTTTTCTACAGATTTATGTGGCTGTTGTGAAGACGATCGTGGTTTCTTTTGCACAGGTGATGCTTTTGATACTTTCGTCCTTTACCTCCTCAATATTCATTATTTTGTTTCAGTATTTTTCATTTATTGAATTTGTTGCCTTTTTTTCTGCATGGTTTAAGGTTCCTTTTGGCACCTCTTGTCTGTAGCTAGTTCACTTCGCTTGAATAATTCCATAGGTGATGATGTTGACAAACTTGCTGTTAATAAACTCTTGTTTGCTCTGTACTTGTTTGTGATATTGCTTGTGTGTTCTAGTTTTAATACTGAAGTGTCTCCTGTTTGTAGGTTGCATTGAATGAAAGCAAAAGCAACCCCTTAATTTTATTTGTGAAAGACATAGAAAAGTCAGTGGTTGGGAATGATGATGCATATGGGGCCTTTAAGGGTAAGCTTAAAAATTTACCCAGTAACGTTGTTGTGATTGGCTCCCATACACAGTTGGACAATCGCAAGGAGAAGGTGATAAACTATCATGGTTGTTACATTACATTATACTCTGGATTGTAATTGAAATTTTTTCATGAGTCTGGGCAATTTTTTTTTGTTCTTTTTTTTCTAGTCCCATCCCAGTGGTCTTTTATTTCTGAAGTTTGGAAGCAATCAAACAACTCTATTGGATTTTGCTTTTCCGGTATGCTAAGCTCTCGAGCTTTGCTATTCAAACATTGTTTTATTTTTACCTTCCACTGGTATATAACTGCAAAATGAGACTTTCTTTTATGTTTGTTAGTGCATAGTAACTGCTTTCTCCTTACTATCTCTTAGTGTCCGGAAATGTTAGGAACTTACTATTGCTTGGTTTTGTATTGCCATTATTTGTGTTTATTATTGTTCATGATGAAGCAAGCAAAAAACTGCCTAAAGTTTTGTAACTAGTCTTGTTTGCTTTTGTCCATGGTGATGTATAAGACTATCATCTTCTCTTTGCTTGAATTTGTTAGGTATGCATCATATAAAATGTTTATCTTTCCTTTGCTTGCATTTGTTAAATCTGATGTAAACTGCAGCTTGTCTCCTTGGTTTGTGTGTCCTTCAGGTCCAGTATTTAGCTGTTCACTAATAATTTTTTACTTCTGGATTTCATCAGTATGTTCATACCCTACGTTTAATTTAGCTTATCCTACGTTAATATATTATGCTGGGAGTTTAGGGGCCTAGTTTCATTGCTTTATTTAGCCTAAAAATAAATACATGTTTCAACTTTAGTGAGCAATCTTGCCGCAAAAAATGTTAGTCGGCCTATGTCATATTTCAGGAATCTTTAAAGCTTACAGATTGTTGAATACAAGGGAATTAAAACACTTACTATTGGATCTTGTTTCCCTTTCTCTTACATATTTGACAATGTTAAATTGTTAAGAGCTAATTGGTGTTCATTCTTATTACAAAAAGCTTAAAAAGTTCACCTAGAAGTTATAAATTCAAGTCTTATCTCTCTCCCGAAATATGAAGTTTATTGTAATATTTCAAAATCTCTGTTACGATTGTGCTAAAAGAAAAAGGTTATAAAATCAAGTGTAATCTTTATGTCTTTCATTTAGAAGAAGTAAACTCGATTTTAAACTAACTAAATAGTCAATGGGGAACCATTGTCACAAGAATGCTATAAAAAATTGGAGTGTAACAAAAATGGGTTTAGCTGATATACCAGTATTTATACATGGGATGTTTACGAGTGAGATATTCTCTCTTCTTAAATTCATTAGTTTTTATTGTATAAATTTCTCATATATTTGAACTATTGGATCGTAATCTAATGAATTTAACTAACATCCTATCGTTGCTCTACCTGTATAGTACTTTAACTCTGTAAATATATGTGGTACAACTTTTTTACTAGATATATCTAGATAATTTTATGTAACGAAGATCTTTACAAAGTTGGTGCAGTTGAGTGGGGCTGATGTGTTTAAATCATTCATAACAATTTTAGATAATACGACATTTATGGTGCAACTTTTACCATTATAAGTTGCATATAATTAGATTTTGATAATGTGAAAGTTGTCACTGCCCGTTATGACTTGATAGTAAAGAGTACTTATTATTCTCATAATGAGTAGATTCGAATGGTCTTCGCTACAAATAGTATTTAAAAAAGGATTTAAAAAAGGATAATACCGATATTGAAATATAACATTATCTAACACTTGGAATGTCCAAATATAACAATATTGAACATTTGGAATCAGTGTGCAGATCGGTGCCAGTTCCTCAACAGTTATTTTTTTGTTTTCATTTTTTTTTTCAAAAATATATATATATATATTAGTACACTCAAGATGGGTATTATCGTCTTAAAATTTGTTCGCGACTTCATGTTTTGTTATGGTTAGAACCCAGTCTTATATTTGAGTATTGAAATTCAAATCCAGCAAGGTTGGTCCATTGCCAGTGGTTAGGTTGGACTTTGAATTGCATTTTATTCAAAATGCCCAAGTTGGAAAACGAGCTCAAGATCGATACTAGTCCACCCAAATCAATCAATTAATGAGTGATGATATTTTCACCCCTCTAAAATTATATGTACACCCTTTAATTTATACATTTTTAATATTCCAATATTAAATTAAATTGTTAACACTTTAATTAAAAATAATATTGTTATTATTATAATTAAATTTGAATACTCTAATTTCAAATCTCAATAAAAAAATTTGATTTGTTTTGATAAAGGGTAGTCAAAGATAAAAGTTTTTTATTACATTTTTAGAGATTTTATAAATAGTGAAAATGAAGGTTTAGATTTAAAGCGTTTTGTGTTGTTCTTATTATTATTATTATTATTTGCTTTTGGTTCATTACAACTTAACTTGAATGAAAGTGAAAATGAATGGTTGGCTTACTTCTCCTCATATTCCAATACAAACAATGGCAAGGAGAATGATTGCCAAATTTGAAAAGTATTGGAGTGATATACCTAGTATAATGGTTGTTGCGGCATTCTTAGATCCTAGGTCTAAGATGTTGCGAATTGGTTTTCATTTTCAAAAGTTGTATGGCCCCGATGCAAATCGCCAACAAGAAAATGTGTTTGAACTTCTGAAGGCATTGATAAAAGAGTATGAAGAGAAATATGTGGATGCAACTTCGGTTGAACAAGTTGGTGATTCTTCTACTGTTCATTCCATTAATGTCCTTGGAGGTGGGGATGAGGATGAGGATGAGGCTGAATTTGAACAATATAAGCGTGATTGTGAAGAAGCTATAGGCTTGAACAAATTGGAGTTGGAGAAATATTTAGATGAAAAAGTTGAAGATAATTCTCCCGACTTTGATATTTTGGCATGGTGGAAAGGAAACAAAGGAAAATATCTGATTATGGCTAGAATTGCCAAAGACATCATAGCCATTCTTGTATCTACTGTAGCTTTTGAGTCCGCTTTTAGTACTAGGGGTAGATTTTTGAGTCCACATCATAGGAGATTGCATCCGGACACATTAGAAGCATTAATGTGTGCACAAAATTGGATATGAGCTCCATTTCGAAGTATGAAAGTAGTAATAAATTTGATTATATTATGTATATTATTTGTAATTTATAATTTAATCTTTAATTTTTCACTTGATTTGTTCTATTAGGTGGCGTTTCGGAAGAAGAAATATGTCATAAACAAGAAGAAGAAGAGCCATCAACATCTTGATTTTATTTCTTATATTTGTATTTATAATTTTTTTTTGTTACTTTTGGGATGTAAATTAAGGATAAGTTTTAACTTTTAATGTTATTTTTTGTTTAATTTTGAGTGTGACATTTTTTTTCCAAAATTGGTAAGAATGATTATGGAATGAATTATGTGATGTGAAATTAGTTTAATTTGTTTTAGAAGAAAAAATTGATATATATATATTTTTAAACAAATCAGGTTAAAATTTTTGATCCATTGAATTTGTTGGTGTTTAGGGAATTTATGAAAAATTTATGAATTTTTTTTTTTAAAAAAAAAAAATCGAGTCAACTCGAATTTAATCAGGTCGATCCGAATTAGATCGGGTCAATTTCGGATCTGATCCGGTCAACCCGGATATGACCTGGTCATCCGAGTCTCACGAGGGTCTGAGCAGACCCGCAAAATGTGCGGGTCGGATTTGGGCCAGACCCTCAAATAATTTTAAGGGTATGGGTAGGGTCTGGACCCTCAAATAAAAATGAGGGTCCAATGCGGGTCTGGGCCTGGTGCAGGTCCAGACCCACATTTTGCCACCCTTAATCAGCATGTGCCAAAACCAAATAGACCTAGAGCGAAGACATGACTAGTAAGTAAGGAACACACCGACCTCGAACGAAGACTCATGAGTGTGGATGCCAATGGCATTGAGACATGTATTTCCCATGAAGCTCACAAATGTCAAGCAAAGAAATAATGATGTGTTTACTTCATATATTAGAGAATAAAAATAAGAAATGAAATTGATTGATGATATTTACTTACTTAAAATTCATTTCGTAATGAGAATGAAAACGTGGGTTCCATATCAATATAGGGTTATGGAATGAGAATCCTATTCCTCCCATCTCACTTGCGAATCTTGTTCTCATTCCCAAATTCAATATAAAAATTCCCTTTTATATTTTTTTTCAAAAAAAAACCTATTTTGATAATTCTGTCTTTGCTAGTGAATTAATTTATTGTACTTGGTTATTTTTATATTTATAAATATGAATATTTACATATGCTAAAAGCTTTCAAAAAAAAAGTGCTAGTACTAAGTGTTATATTTTATTTCAATGATCTATAATTAGCATTCAAATTTTATGATGAATTGAAAAATGTTACATGTTAATGATAGTTGGTACTACCACTGCCATGGTTGCTAGGCTACTGTATTTACAAAAGCAAAACAGATTTAGGTAACATTTTATATCCAAAAAAAAAAAAAGTCACAACTTGATATATAATATTGACACATAATATGTTCTTTGAAAAAAAAATATACACAATATACTTATAATAATATTGTTAGAAAAGTTCTTTTTTTTTAGCCTATTATGACGAGTTATATGATGAGATTACGACACTACATCTTAAATAATATTTTGTATACTATAATTAATCATTAATTTAATTAAAGACATTTTTATAATTTGTAATAATCTATTTTGATTTTAAAACAAAGTAAACAGCTCAATAGAAATATTGTTAATTTCGATTCTGATTCCTATAGTTAATGTAAATAGAACGAATTACAATTTAACTATCTCGTTGAAACGCTTTTATAGGCGGAGTAATAGTTTCAGTATTATTGCAATTTACCCTTCGCCGTTACTAAGATTCCGTTATATTTAACGGTGAATAGTATCAAATCAGTAAAAAGACGAAATTACCCTCATATATATAAAGTCTCTCTCTTCCTCTCATCAGACTCTCTCTCTCTCTCTCTTTTTCTTCTTTCTTCTCTTCTTCTCTTCTTCTTCTTCTTCTTCTGCTATTCTTCTTCTTCGAACCCGATCTGGGTTCATATTCTTCTTCGAACCCGATCTGGGTTCATATTCTTCTTCTTCTCTTCTTCCGCTTCATCTTCGTCTTCTGCTATTCTATTTCATCTCTTCTTCCGCTTCATCTTCTTCTTCTGCTATTCTTATTCTTTTCTTCACCTTTATCTTCTTCTTCTTCTGCTCCTCAAACCCGATCTGGGTTCATGTGAACCCAGAAAGCTGGGTTCGTGTGAACCCAGATTTTTTTTTTCAATTTTTTTTTCTTCATTTTTTTTTATTATTTGAGTTGAAATGATAATTTTTAGTTTGTTGTTGAACTGGTGATTGTTTGAGTTAATGATTTTATTTTTTTAACTGATGATTATGGATGATTTTTTTATGGTGAAGAAGATGATGAGAATGATGGGTTGAATTAGGATTTTTGATGGTGAACTGGTGAAGAAGATGATGAGAATGATGGGTTGAAGTTGGATTTTTGGTTAATATTTAATTTTTATTTTAATTTTGTTTAATTTTGTTTATATTTTTTTAAATTGATCTCTACCATCCATCTTTAAGATGGATGGTGGAGATCTGATTAAATTTTTTTTTATTTAAGTTATTTTAAAATTTATCTTACAAAATTAAAAATAAGATTGAAAAGACAATTTTACCCCTCACATATTTAATTTTAACGGATGAATGTTAACAGCGGGGGGAGGGGGGGGGTAAATTGTAATAATACTGAAACTATTGCCCCGTCCATAAAAGCGTTTCAACGAAGTAATTAAATTGTAATTTGCTCATGTAAATAAATTATTTTGATTTAAATACATAATTCCGATTCTAAGTCATTCTGATTCCAGATAATTTCGATTCTCATTTCAATTCCTCCAATTAAAGTAAATGCACCATAAATGAATTGATAAGTGGGGAATACCCTTGCATACATGATGACACTTAAAAAGTGAGTTCTATCCTCCTATAAATAGGTAACTTTCCATTGTTTTACCAAGAGATTTTACTAGACTTTCAGTGAGAGAATTAATCTAAATAGAAGTTATTGGCTTAGGCATGAGAGGGTCCCGCTGAAGTCAACCTCCAGGTCACCTTGACATAGGCTTTTTTGTCTTGCATGTTCTGTGGCAGCTTACTTTCATCTTTCGTGTGAAGGGACCATTACTGCGAAGATCGTGACCTCTGCTTGGACACTTTTTGGCCACAACAGTTTATATAGTTGCAACAATTTGTATTGCATTTTGAATATTTATTTTGGCTGTTGCATTTAAATTTGTCAACTTCGAACTTATAAATTAATAAATATTTTATATATTTCTTTAAAAATTTGTGTTACTTTTACTTGTTATTTTATTAGTTTATTAAAAAATGAGCTCACAACAACGTGAAATAACTTCTTCATGAATTCTTTGACCATTTAAAAGGGAAATGGTAGAAAAATTTACTGTAGTTTCGATATTATAAATAATTTTCGAGATTAAAAAAATGATGACTTCAAATTAGTGTACTCAGGCTAAACGATATTATATCCCGTTTTTCAATTATTTAATTATTTAATATAAATAATTATCTTATATTAATTTAAATATTTATTTTTGTTTTGACTTAGTTAAAACCAAAATTCTGACTCCGTCCTTGATTATACATTTCTTTTAAAATTTCAAAAGTAGTGAGTTCAAAATAAGCTTAATCATATCTAAAGTTTTAAGCATTAGCCAACTATACTACTACTCCCAATTGACTTTAGATTTGATCGCAGTGATGCTGCACCCAGGCAGAAACTAATTATTTATGACATTAATTAATTAAATAAAAATCAAGAAGGTGAGATCATGAATGACCTGAAGATTACCCTGCCCATTGCTGTCTCGGAATTTTTTAATTAGAAAGAAATTCACTAATCACTACCCGAGAATCAAGTAAGTTTTCTATGTCGAGAAAACTTGGGGACCTGTGGTTGGCTGTTGGTACTGTTGATAAACGTCATAGCCCCATATCTTATGACATAAATTTTATATCCAATAATAATATTTTCTTTTTAATTTATGTGAATAGACCTTTTATTTTCATGTAAATCGTTCTATCATTTCCGTATGAGTTAATCTCTTCCGTATAAAAATAGCTCTTCGAGCCGTGTTATCAGTATTTCATTTTGATTGATCCTAATAATTTTTTGAATCAATTTTAGTACTGAAAAAAAAAAGGGAAAACAAAAAATGCTCGTGGACCTTATCCTTTAAGAACCTACTACGTGGAATTTCCTCATAATTTTCTTCCACTTTCACTGTTTCAAATAAAATATAAGGAATTTTGGAGTGCGTGTGTTGGGCATGGCGTGTGGGCGTCAAATCTGTCTTAATATCAAAACTCGTGTTCAAGATGCCATGTCACGTGTCTAGCACAAACTTATTCGTGCTCCGGTTCCCCGATTGAACTGCGTGATCATAAATTATGCCTAATTTTTATTTGCTCGTGCATGAGCAGCCACGTCACGTGGTAAGCGCGCATTCCTCTTGCTCCCTTCCTGAGGCTCCCTACTTTCAACACAAAATAATTTTTATTTACAAGTAGACTGGATATTCCTTCTGGAATATTTACCGTTGTATCATCCGAGAGACATGTAAGGATCTCGTATATAATAACATACATGATGCAACTTTTAGAATGTCAGAAAATTATCTATCAAATCTAAATTACAAACTATAATATAATCATATCAAATTAGAATTTTGTGCAGAATTACATATAGATATGGTATCTCGCATTTAAGAAGCATCATCTAAGGCTTTTTCATTACACGCTTCAAAGTACTTAAAATTTTAATTAATGAATTTAAATAAGATTTTATATATGAATAATAGGTATACAATATACTAGTAAATAAAATTAAAAAGTTTTAAATGAACTTTTATTTCCTACTTTTAAAAAAGTAAAACACTAAGAATGTAAAATAGAAAATATCTTTCTTGCTTCTAAAAAAATGTATATAATTGTTGTGTATAAAAATAATAGAGACTCGAAAGGCCCAAAAGGAATGAGAGCCTAGTAAGCCAGTGCAACCATGAAACTCATAACGGTTACCGCACCAGCAGAAGCATTGCGAAGGCCAAAAGCCCAAGTAACAAGCAGCAGAGCAGCTCGAAACGAGAAGCTCGCGGAAGAGTATCTCGCTTCAATAGCAGCTTGGATAGCAGGAAAATTCAGGAAACTTCCTTATTTGCAAAGGATTTAGAAAATGTGAAATAACTCCAATTAGGAAATCTCCAAAATTGTAGTTTGATTCAGCATCAATATATTTGTTATATGTATTTTTCGAACTCACTAAATGGGCTGATAAAAGCCCAGCTTAGGCCCAATAGAAGGCCCAATAAAGTTAACCTAATCAAGACCCATATTTCAACTCTAAAACCCAGCAATCTTCCCAGCTCACAGCAACGAGCTCGTCTCACAGCCAGGTTATAGCTCGTTCCACCATTCACAATAAGCACAGTTCGCTGTTCGCTTCTCAATGAGCTCTAGCTCGAGGTCGCCATAAACGGCGGTCCGCCCAGAGCGCAATTAATCCAATATCTTCTAGAACAGACAGTTACCTAGTTTGATCGTGATTCTCTCGCCGGATATGGAAGTTAATTCAAATTCAAACTTAGTCAACATTATCTCGGATTTTAGGGAGCAGTTTCCTGATTTTATTCAAACATATTAGGAAGTGTAATTAATTCATGATTCTCTTCTTATTTTATAGTTTCCTAATCAGTAACAACTTTTCCCCTATAAATAGATGTTAAAACCATTGTAAACGACACATTGAATATTATACTGTCACTCTATAGAATTTAAGAGAGACAATCGTGGACGTAGGTACACTTGCTGAATCACGTTAAAAATCCCTTGTCTTCTTGTTTGAATCTTGGTTCTTTATTGCTTGTTCTTGTTTTCTGTGTTTTCTCACATTGATTGCAGGTATTGGGTATTGATTACTTGTCGATTGAATTTCAACGTCGACATTTTAATGCTAGAAGGAGGGCCCAAACTGCAATATTTTCATCCCAATTCATCGATTTCCGATATGGCAAAGACCAGATCAAACAGGTATTTTGGAGATGATGACTAGGCGGAGAGCCACGTGAACCAGTCCTAACAGAACATGCAACCTATGCAGGACGCACCCATGCATGTAGCAGGAACGTCCCATGGCCAGGCAATCGGCACTGTAACGGGCATCCCTCCTCTGCCTCATCGTCAACCGGTTTCAATTGCCCCATTAGCTGAAGGGCAGAATGTGCTAATTCAGAGGCAAGAAGCGTTGGAGGACACGGTCAGACAGCTTACAGAGGCCATCAATATGTTGGTGTAGGCTCAAATACAGAATGTACCTAGAGCGGAGGTTCAGGCACCAAGGCGTGTGCCCCAGCAGCATGAAGCAATGCAGGCGCTTGAAAGGCTGGCAAGGGAAATCCCGCGACCTGCAGGCTCAGCTCATTCCTCTAATGCACGTTCTAGGGCTGGAGGACACCCTGTCCATGAAGAAAGGGAGGTCGCGCGCCCAGCTAGCCTGGTAGTAAGGTTGAGCCAAGGTGGAAACCAACGAGCTGAGGTTGGGCACGATAGAGTCAGAACTGCAGCTCGACGAGTTGATGATAAACAGAGACAGACAAGATCCCATCAGCCTGAAGGTCTGTTCAAGGAGGACGAAAGGTATGACCCAGAGCACCCGGCTCCAAGCCACGACCACAGGAGGAGATACGAGCTCCGTGATCCATAAGTAGAGGAGCTCTTCCAGAGGGTCCAACAGTTGGAAGCACGGCCTGGAGCCCCGGAGCAGCGTGGGCACTACGGGGAAAGGACCCCATTCACAAGGGAAATTGAGACACAACCTCTTCCCTCGAGATTTAAAGTTCCTAGCATCCAGCAGTACAATGGGAGTACAGACCCTTATGATCATCTTGATGTGTTTTAATGTTCAGATGGACTTGCAGACAGATAACCCTATGGTGAAGTGCCGTGTATTCCTAGCCACTTTGGGGGACATTCCAAGAACATGGTTCAAGAATCTCCCAGCTCGCAGCATAGGTAGTTGGGAGCAATGCCAACAGAAGTTCGTTGGACAGTACAGAGCACTGAGAAGACAGCTCGCTCCATCCTGTCACCTAGCTACCATATTCCAGCGTCAGGGTGAATCATTGAAGGAATATATCACCAGGTTTAGACGCGAGGTCGCAAATGTTGAGAATCCGTCAGATGAGAGCATATTAACAACGATCTCAGCCGGGTTGCGAAAGGATGGAAAACTATATGAAAGTATCTATAAATGTCCAGTGAAGGATCTGGGAGAGTTCTACGAGCGAGCTGCGAAGGAGATTAGGTGGGAAGAGACCTTCGGCCCGAAGAAGCAAAATCAGAAGAATGAAGCTGGCAGTTCCAGCCAGCCAAAGAGGAGAAATAATAGCAGGAACGAAGAAGGTAGGAACAGTGACTCTCATAAACAAATTGCTAAAAGAGCGAGGAGAGAGTCAAGAAATGAGCAACCTCGACGTCTGGATCTTTAGGAAGGATACAGTGTCCTAACGGTTTCACTGGACAGGATTTTCGCAGCAGAGAGGAACATGGAAGATTTTGGAAGGCCCATTCCTATAAGGGCTCCGGTTCAGCATAGAGATCAGAACAAGTTTTGTGCCTATCATAACGAGGTCGGGCACAATACTTCAGATTGTTAGCCGTTGAAGGACTCCATTGAGAAATTGATCAGGAGAGGTCGTTTGAGAGAATATATGGCAAAACCTGCTGACTCGCGACCTCACCAAGAAAGACCTCATCAGCAGCCAGCATAGCAGCAGCCCCAGCGAGCTCCCGAGCCAGAGCATGAGCCTACGGTAAGAACCATTTTTACAATCTATGGTGGCCCCCATGTCGCAGGTACTTCGAATAAATCGCATGAGAGATACGTCCGAGAGGCGAATTATACTTTCCAGGTCAGCGGGTCGGAGGGACCTGCAAAAAGGGCGAAGATGACCTCGGACGGGATCGTGTTCACTGATGAAGACACTAGAGGTGTGATCTGGCCTCATAATGATGCGCTGGTTATTCGAGCTAAAATCAACAACATGGAAGTGCGACGTATCATGATAGATATTGGGAGCTCGGTGAATGTGATGTACAGAAACTGCTATGATCAGATGGGGCTAAGAGTAGAGAAGTTGAGACCATCTCTAGAGTCTTTTTAAGGTTTCACTAGAGATGTTGTGGTACCAGTGAGACAAATCAAGCTGCCACTCACTCTTGGGGAGGCAGGTCGCCAAGCAACTGTGTTGGCAGATTTCCTTATAATTGATTGCTTATCAGCATACAACGTGATCCTGGAAAGACCTATTACAAACGAGTTGGATATGATAACTTCGACCAGGACCCTTACAGCTAAGTTCCCAACCCTTAATGGCATTGGGTGCGTTCGAGGAGAGCAGCACTTAGCAAGACGCTGCTATGAAGATGCCGTGAAGATGGGCGTAAGAGGAAAGAAAGTGAACGTGGTCTCAGGGGGTGAGCTGACAGGACCCTTCCCAGACCTTATCTATGCTCTTGTCTGGAGGATCCTGCCGGGCACTTCAACGGACTTATCGAAACCGACTTGTCGGATCGAAGAAATCCGAGAAGCGAACCCTAACTTTCTTCAACCGGTTTACTCGTTTAAACTCAAAAATTCAGTTTTCTTTTAAACTAGTTGGGAGTGATATAATTTTTCTCGATTCTATTTCAAACTCATTTTATAAAATTTTCGACAGCATAACGGCTGCATTATTGATAAACCAAATTTACCTGTCAAGAAACAACACTTCAACTATTTCTGTAAACCTCCCAACTTCTTTATTCTCAATCATGCATCATTCATCACAGTTTCATAAACATAAACCATTCATAAGATACACAAGTGCACCAAATGTATAAATGCAAGAATACTTATCACTTTTACAAGCCCTACAACATTCAAATTCAAATATACGCGATTAAATACATATACAAAATATATCCCAGCGTCTTGCGCGATTGCCCACCTATAGATATATATATATAAGCAAAAGTCGGTCTCGTCCGGCAGTGGCACGAAATGAAAACAAACAAGCTACAAAACGAACAACAAGTTAGTGCGATAACATCATAGGATATCATATCACACATACTAACATACAATTTATAAGTCTTAAAATTTTCTTTAAAACTCTCCATGTATACCCTTGACTCGTTCTAACCATCACGGGCGATTTTAACTAACGCCAACGTGAAGCTTACTAATACATCTCAACCACTACGTTACGGAATTTACTGCATCGTACGTAGGGCGCTAAATCTTATCACTGAGCAACTACAATGCGGGATTTTCTGCATCGCAAATGTAGTGCTAAAACTCTAGGCAACTACGAGCGGAATTTACTGCATCGCTTCGTAGCGCTAACTGTTAATTAACCAACTACGTGCGGAATTTTCTGCATCGCAGCGTAGCGCTTATATTTTCTAGGAAACTGAGCAACTACGGACGGAATTTTCTGCGTCGTCTCGTAGTGCTAATTTCTCTATACTCTGAGCGACTATGGACGGAATTTTCTGCATCGTCACGTAGCGCTATACTTTTCTATAAACTGAGCGATTACGGACGGAATTCTCTGCGTCGTCACGTAACGCTAAATCTCATAGCTTTTTAGGCATACACATGGGTTTTTCTACTACTTTTCTAGTGCCAAAGCACAAAACTCTTTAGTTCAAAAACCTCTTAACACTTTTCTCATTTCATTCTTTTTAAAAGCAACTTAGTATTACTTTCTATTAACATATAGATTCCATAGGAATCTATACGCTTAACTTTGACCTTAACATTAACCATCATTTTCAATTTCATTTATTTCTTAGTTACAATGTTTATGATAAACAATCAAGAATTTCCAAAGAATTGGAAACAAGCATAAGTGGCGAACCACTTACCTCAAGGCCGTGTCAAGCGTCTCGACGAGGCTCCTGGACGCCGCTCATGCGCTCGTCACCTACACAACAAGTTCTCTTTATTACTATTAACAAAAAACCTCCATTTCTCACTATACGCTAGAATTCCCAACTATGCTCAATTTTCTCTATATAGCTCTTAACTCGATTCTAACTCAACCGAGACTCTCAAATCCCGATTTTTGTGGAAAAGTTTTAGTTTTGGACCCCTAGGGATATCCCCACACAGTCCGTTTACTAATGGAACTCTTCTTAATCACATCCTTGCCCCAACTCTTTTTTAATTTCACTTAAACCTTTGATTTCTTTCTTGTCATGCACAGCTGCCCCTCTCCTTTGTTTTTAACTTTTCGGGCAGCTTTAATTCTTCTTTCTTTTTGTGTTTTTGTGCTGAAAATTTCAGCTGAGTGGTGTTTATATAATAAACAACTTTTACTAATTGCATCTTGTCCCATTTCTTTTTAATTTTATTAAACTCTCATTTCCTTTCTTTAATTCTCATATTAGCCCCTCTATACTTGTTTTAAATTCTCATTTCATTAACATTTTCCTTCGATCGTCAAGCTTGAATTATAAAAAAAACTAAGCTTATTTTATTAATTTTGACTCTCTCCTTTTAATCGAATTTTAATTCGATTATCATTTACTAACATCTTGGATTTCTGGACTTAGATTTTCATTGGGACGTTACTAAACTTTTTAATACGACGAATTTCATCGTATTCTAAATGAATAAATTCCGGAGGCTATGAAATTAGATCAATTAAATGTAGAGAGTTATATATTATCTCTCTAACTGAATTTCTAACGTTGAGACTTTAGAAGTCGGAGCTAGGAGTTTACATGAGCCACGAGCTGTGACTGAGAAGGGAGTCAGTCACGACCTGGACCCTTGCGAGGTAGATGCAGACCGAGCTACAGGGCCAGTAGAGGAGTTGGAAGATGTACAAGTCAGTGAGGTAGATCCGGAGAGGTGCCTAAAGCTGGGAAGAGGTTTAGCACTAGAATTGAGAGCCCAGCTCGCTGACTTCCTGAAGGCGAACTTGGATGTGTTTGCATGGAATCACGAGGACATGGTGGGGATAGATCCAAAGGTGATGTCTCATAGGTTGAACGTTGATCCTCACTACAAACCAGTTCGCTAAAAGAGAAGTGCAATGATGGGGGAGCGCTATCTTGCATTGAAGGAAGAGGTAGATAAGCTGCTGGTAAACAAGTTCATTCGAATAGCTTACTACCCGACCTGGGTCGCCAACCTGGTTCTGGTAAAGAAGAAGAATGGGAAGTGGAGGACTTGCATCGACTTCGCTGATCTGAACTAGGCGTGCCTCAAAGATAGTTTCCCCTTACCGAGGATAGACCAGCTCGTGGATGCTACTGCTGGCCACGAGCTCTTAAGTTTTATGGATGCATACTCGGGCTATAATCAAATTCTCATAAATCTCGAGGATGAAGAGCACACCTCGTTCATGACTGATCGCGGCTTGTATTGCTACAAGGTGATGCCCTTTGGTTTGAAGAATGCTGGAGCGACCTACCAACGCTTGGTGAACATGATGTTTGAAGAGCAGATCGGAAAGATCATGGAGGTCTATGTCGACGATATGTTAGTAAAGTCTAAGCAAGTAGGTGACCATGTGCGCGACTTGGGGGAGATGTTTCAGATCCTAAGAAGCTATCAGATGAAATTGAATCTGCACAAGTGTGCATTTGGAGTAGCTTCTGGGAAGTTTCTGGGCTTCATGGTCAACAGTAGAGGTATTGAAGCTAATCCTGAGAAGATCAAAACACTGATTGATATGAGATCGCCCACTAGGGTGAAAGATGTGCAGAGCCTTAATGGTCATATAAACTCCTAGCTTCGACTTTTAAAGTCCCAACGTTAGAAATTCAGTTGGAGAGATAATATATAACTTTCTACATTTAATTGATTTAATTTCATAGCTTCCAAAACTTATTCATTTAGAATACAACGAAATCCGTCATATTAAAAAGTTTAGTAACGTCCCAATGAAAATCCAAGTTAGGAGATCCAAGATTTTAGTAAAGAATAATCGAATTAAAATTCGATTAAAAAGAGAGAATCAAGATTAATAAAATAAGCTTAGCAGTTTTGAAAATAAATTCTAGCGAGACAAGATTTAAAATCAAATGAGAAATGAATTAAACACGGGAGACCAAGAGGGGTGTTGCCGTGAGAGAGCTTCAAGAAAAGGAGATGAGAGTGATATTGAAGAGAGTTGGGGCAAGACGTAAATAACAATAGTTGCTTAGTATAAATACCAACACTTAGCTGATTTTTTTCAGCAAAAACACAGCCCAATTCAGTCATTCAGCCGAGAGTCGAGAGAGTTCGAGAGAAGGAGAGATGCAGCAGCCGTGCATCACCAAGGCAGACTTGGTTTTGTGAAAGGAAGAAGCCAAGAAGAAGAAGAAGGAGTCTTGAACAGCAGAAACAGTCCAGAACAGCAAAGAAGTCGAGTAAGAAGCAGATCCAGAGCGATAGCAGCTCGCGCGAAGGATAGGTCACGAGTTTGAGTAGAACAGCTCGCGTGAGGGGGATCTGAGGCCGTAAAACTGTAGTATCTGGGCAGCAAAGGAAGAGGACGAGCAGAAGAAGGAGAGGTGCAGGTCTAGGAAGGGTCCTGTCAGGTCAGGTCGCGGTACTAAGCAGGTTCATCTCGAAAGCTACAGATAAGTGCATCCCTTTCTTTGATATTTTTAAGAAGGCTAAAAGCTTCGAGTGGACAGAGCAGTGTGAAATTGCCTTCCAGCAGTTGAAGGAATACATGGGGCAAGCTCCTCTCCTTTCTAAGCCCAAAGAAGGAGAAATGCTGATTCTGTACTTAGGGGTGTCTCAGCAAGCTCTAAATGTTGCACTGGTGAGGGAAGAAGAAAAGACGCAGCTTCCGGTGTACTATGTAAGCAAAAGGCTGCAAGATGCTGAAACTAGGTATTCACAAATGGAGAAGCTCACTTATTGCCTGGTGATCGCATCAAGGAAGCTGTGGTCTTACTTTCAAGCTTATACCATCGAAGTCCTCACCCAATATCCGTTGAAGCAAGTTTTGTTGAAAGCGGACACTCAGGTCGTTTGTTGAAATGGGCAGTGGAGCTCGCACAGTTCGATATCCAGTTTAAGCCAAGGACGGCTATCAAAGCTCAAGCTCTGGCAGATTTCATTGCAGAGTTTACATGACCTGTGGATGATGAAGCTGAATCTTTTGAAGGTCCAACTTGGGAGCTTTATGTTGATGGATCATCCAGAGAGCAGAGAGCTGGAGCTGGGATTCTACTGATCAGTCTTGAAGGCCACAAGATCATTTGTGTTTTAAGGTTTGGCTTCCAGGCAACGAACAATGAAGCTGAATACGAAGCAATGCTCGCAGGTTTGCGTTTGGCTAAGGAAATGCGAGCTGAGCGTTTGAAAATCTTCAGCGATTCGTAGCTCGTTGTCTGCCACATACTGGGAGAGTATCAGACTAAGGGACCAAAGATGGCCTTTTACCTCCAGAAAGTTCATGAATTGTTGGGTGCATTTCAGAAATACAAGGTGAAGCAGATTCCACGATCTCAGAATCGCATGCAGATGCACTAGCTTGCCTTGCGACCACGCGAGATGCAGACTTTTTGGGGGCAATCCCAGTAGAATTCCTACCAGCTCCGAGTACAGAAGAGAAAAATGCAATGATGGCCATAACTGTGCAACCCAATTCCTAAATGGGTCAAATCCTGAGATACCTGCAAGATGGAAAACTGCCAAGTAATAAGCTGGAAGCACGGCGTCTACGAGCTAGAGCAACCGGATATTGCATCTATGATGATGCGTTGTATAAGAAGGGGTTCTCAGCTCCCCTTTTAAGATGCATTGACGGCCCAGAGTGTGAAATGGTGATGAGACAAATACACGAAGGTCATTGTGGAAATCACACTGGGGGGCTCTTTTTAGCTTAAAAGGCACTTCGTCAGGGTTTTTATTGGCCCACCATGAGGCAGGACGCTATCAACTTAGTAAAAAAGTGTGATAAGTGTCAAAGGTTCTCCCAAGTTCCATGAGCTCCACCAGCTTATCTCCGACAGATGGTGAGCCCGTGGCCCTTTGCAATTTGGGGAATGGATCTGATCGGGCCTTTGCCAATGGCTCGTGGAAGATGCAAGCATGCCGTGGTCGCAGTTGACTATTTCATTAAGTGGGCAGAAGCAAAGGAGTTGGCAGAAATCTCTACAACGAAGATTGAGAAGTTCGTGTGGAGTAATACCATTTGCAGGTTTGGGGTTCCATAGCAGATCGTGACAGACAATGGAACCCAGTTTAGCAGCAAACAATTTCTCAAGTTTTGCAGCAATCTAAAGATAGTCAAGAGCTTCTCAATAGTGGACCATCCACAAGCAAATGGCCAAGTTGAAGCTGTGAATAAAATTATAAAGCAGACCTTGAAGATGAAACTTGTAAACCCCTAGCTCCGACTTCTAAAGTCCCAACATTAGAAATTAAGTTAGAGAGATAAAATATAACTCTCTACGTTTAATTAATTCAATTTCATAGCCTCCAAAATATATTCATTTAGAATACGACGAAATTCGTCATATTAAAAAGTTTAGTAACTTTCTCAATGAAAATCCAAGTTAGGAAATCCAAGATTTTAGTAAAGGATAATCGAATTAAAATTCGATTTAAAAAAAAAAAGAGGGAGAGCTAGGATTTATAAAATAAGCTTGACGTTTTAAAATAAATTCTAGCGATACGAGATTTAAAATCAAACGAGAAACGAATTAAACACGGAAGAACTAAGAAGGGAGTTGTCATGAAAAACTAACAAGACCATAAGTTGAAATGGAAATAAAAAGAAGATGGGGCTTGAATGTAATTAGAAGAAGTAGCCTTATTATATAAAGGACACTTGGGCTGAAATTATTTCAGCAATTTCACAGCCCATTCAGTCATCCACCGAGAAAGTAAGAGAAGACGCGAGAAGACTCGTGAAGCTGCTGGAACTGAAACCAGAAACAACAGCCGTGCATCACCCAAGGCAGAACAGATTTCGTGAAAGGAGAAAAGGGCCAGCAGTTGTAGTTGTGAGGCCATAACAGAAGTGCTCGACAGAAACAAAGAAGCTGCTGGAAATCGTGAGGCCGAACTGCAGGTGGTCGCGCGGAAAGAAGCTGCTGGCGTGTGTTGTTGCTTGCTGTCCAAACGAGAGAGGAAGGGAAGAAGAAGGAACACCAGCAGCTGCTGGTCGTGGAAGGAACAGAAGGGCAGACCAGGCGCGAGCAGAAACAGAACCGAAGCAGATTCGCGCGAGTTAAGAACGACTGCAGGGGCTGGTCGTCCAGGAAGGAAAAGAGAAGGAATGACCTCCAGGCAGCTTCCACACTCTAACACCCTTCCCTTTAGGCATCTTACAAGTCATTCAAACCCTCCAAACAAGCATCAAGTAAGAGCACAACCTATTTCCCTTTCAATTCTGCAGAAAGTGTGACAGCTCTTGTGGTTGTTGTTGTTGTTGTTGATTTAGTTGATAGATTGCTTTTAAATCTTGCTAGAACCTCATGTGAGTGTTATGGACTCATGAGAGATGATTGTTGTGTGTAATTGATGCCTTAAAATGATGTATAAGGGCTGTTATACCCACCCTCAAAAATAGAACCGAAAATGGTGGTTATTGCACACCAAGTGATTGAGAAAAGTCTTGAGTGAATTTTGAGCACTCTAATGACCAAGTGAGATTTAAGTATGTATTAGAAACTTGTAGGGCAGTAGTTAGACCTTAAAATTTGATGGTTTTGAAACCAATTTAAAGCCTCAAAGAGGTTAGAAAAATTTAGAGAAGTGTTTAGAAATTTCAAAGGCATTGTTGTAGCCAAAATAGTGGATTCCCGAGCTCAAATTTGAGCTAGAAGAGACCTGACTATATTTGGCTTATTTGGGGGTGTTCTACACCTCAAATGATGCCTAGAAACCATAGAAAACCATAGGTTTTGGAACGGATCGAATCCGATAAAAATTGTGCAAGTTATGCACAATATAGTGCCGTTAGAATTCTGAAAAGTGAAACGGTTAGCCTAATGCAATTTTTATGACACGAAGTGAGTTTAGTGAGTCATTATAAGTTAAATGAAGCTTAGTTATGGAATAAAATCTAGCGTCGCTAACCCGAAACCAAGAGTTTGCAAAACGGGCACTTAATTGCGCCCGAAAGTGTCCAAAACGGACGTTTTCCTTAGATTTGACATAGCAAACGATGGAGTTTCTCGATGAAACTTTACGGGTGACTTAGTTATGTGATAAGGAGACGCTAGAAAAAGGAATGGAGGTGAAACCATGGCTGGTTTCAATTCTGTTTTTCGTGGTCAACCGTATAATTAAAAAAGTTGACTTTTTGTTTTAAGCTTTTGGAGACCAAACGAAACATATGGGGATGATCCTAGGGGTCTAGAAGTAAAACTTTTACAAAGAAATCGAAGTTAGAGAGTTTCGGTTGAGTTAGAAACAAGTTAGGAGATTATATAGAGAAAAATGGGTCTTAGTTGAGATTATTAACCTTGAAGTTGAGATTCTCAACCTTTCAAATCATCACTAGTAATGATGAGATCATGTTGTGTAGGTGACGAGCACGTGAGCGGCGTCCAGGAGCCTCGTCGAGACACTTGACGCGGCCTCGAGGTAAGTGGTTCGCCACTTAATAGCTTTTTCAATGGTAATGCAAATTCTTAATGATGTTAAATGACTATGACTATAGTAGCTATGCAATAAAGGAAATTGAAAATGAAATGTAATGATATAGTTTAAGTTTAAGTGTATGGATTCTTATGGAATTCATATGCTACTAGAATAATGAGTTAATGAGTTGCATGTAAAGAAAATGGAATAAGAAAGTTTGCAAGATATCCAAACTAAAGTTATTTGTGCTTTTGCACTTAAAGAAATGTAGTATGAAAACCATGTGTATGCCTTATAAGTTAGTGAATTTTAGCGTTACGTGACGACGCAGAGAATTCCGTCCGTAATCGCTCAGTTTATAGAAAAGTATAGCGCTACGTTGCGATGCAGACAATTCCGCACGTAGTTGGTTAATTGACAGTTAGCGCTACGACGCGATGCAGTAAATTCCGCTCGTAGTCATCTAGAAATTCAGCACTACATTTGCGATGCAGAGAATTCCGCATTGTAGTTGTTCAGTGAATAATTTAGCGCCCTACGTACGATGCAGTAAATTCCGTAACGTAGTGGTTGAGATGCATTAGTAAGCTTCACGTTGGCGTTAGCTAAAATCGCCCGTGATGGTTAGAACGAGTCAAGGATACACATGGAAGAATTTAAAGAAATTGTAAAACTTGAGTTAATAACGAATTATTATGTTAGTGTATGTGATATTGTATATCCTTGTTGCACTAACCCCTTGTTTATTTTGTAGCTTATTGAGTTTTGTTGCGTGCCGCAGCCGGACGAGATCGCGGTCTTTTGATTGTATATATATTCATAGGTGGGCGATCGCGCAAAACGCTTAGAAATATTTTGTATATGTATATTTTGATCGTGAATGATGTTGAAGTTGTAAAATATAAATATATTCATGCATACTGCATATATATATGATTCATGTATGTATACTTGGCATTAAAGTTGTTGTTTATGCTTATGGAAATGTGATGGATATTACATGGTTGTGGATATAGAAGTTGGGAGGTTTTCAGAAATAGTCGAAGTGTATTTTCATGACAGGTGAAATTTTGGTTTATAAAAAATGCAGCCGTTATGCTGCTGAAATTTTTCTAAAATTAAATTTGAAATAGAAACAAAGAAAAGTTTATCCCTCCCAACTAGTTACAAATAAAATTAAACCACTAAGTTTTAACGAGTAAACCGGATACAGAAAGATAGGGTTCGCTTCCCGGAGGTCTTCGATCCGACGAGTCGGTTTCGATGAATCCGTTGAAGTGCCCGGCAGGATCCTCCAGACGAGAGCTTAGATAAGGTCTGGGAAGGGTCCTGTCAAGTTGGTATCAGAGCCCGGTTCTCGTTCAGTTGAGATAAAGTTTTAAAAGAAAAGTTTGAGCTATTTCGCATAAATTGTGCGCTAGTTATGCTTAAGGCACGAAGTTACTTGTGCATGCATTATTTTTAAAGATTTTGAGAGTTATGCTTTCATCGATTGCATAAGCTAAAGTATAAGTTATAGTATTTGAATTTAGCATGTTATGAATATGCTTCGAAACAAGTTGCTAAGTAGAAAGTTATGCATAAGATTGTGAGTTAAATATTGCATGAAATTATCATGCCAGATTATATTGAGCTAGTTGTTGAAATTTAAATTTCGTGATTTGTGGCTATTAGTGTATTAGTACACGCTTAGCTATGCAGCATAGAGATCGTCTGAGGACGAGACGGGTAGCCACAGAGGCACCCACACCAGATAGAGAGCAGGTTGACGAGTCTGTCAACGTGCTAGAAAGTTCTGCACACCCAGAGCCATCACAGTCAGTACGACCAGAGCCTGCCCCAGGACCTACTCCAGGGCAGATGGAGCAGATGGCCCAAATGTTAACCGCGGTCCTTAAGCACTCACGAGAGACAGAGGCAAGTGTAGAGCGCGCCTGCAGGTTAGGCGTGAAGCCATATGACGGGACTGGGGATCCCGAGAGAGCATGGTCATGGCTAGAGATGAATGAAGAAATATTTCAGATCCTAAGATGCACCGAGGATCAAATGGTCATCTTCTCAGCCTTCTTACTGAAGGATCGCGCCAAGGACTGGTGGAAGGCGCATCAGAGAGCCCACTCAGAGGGAGTCACCTGAGCCGAGTTCAAGAGAGAGTTTACAGACAGATTTTTCCCCAAGAGCTATAAGGATGCTAAAATACAAGAATTTTACAGATTGGAGCAGGGGGACTCCTCAGTGCCAGAATATGAGAAGAAATTTCCAGAGTTGATCCGCCTCGTTCCATTCTTTGCAGAGAATGAGGAAGAAAAGATCAATAGATTTATGGTAGGTCTTAACCTCGCGGTTAGGACCATTGTGACATCTGCCTCGCATACTAGATATGGACAGCTGGTAGAGGCAGCCACCAGAGTAGAGCAGAGCGCACAGACTGCTTTGAAGTCAAAGTCATCATTCAGTCAGAAGCTGAGCTGGACCGGTAGCCATCAGGGAGAGTCCAGCAAAGTGGCCAAGTGTGGGCAGCACCTAGTATGGTCACAGAGTCGGCAGCAGAGTCAGAGACCCCAGACCAGTCAGAGTTCTTTTCGGTCATCAGCAGGGTCCAGGAGCCAGCAGAGCTGGAGGAGCCGACCGTTGTGCGCTAGATGTGGCCGATTACACCACGGTGAGTGCCTTCAAGGCAAGACCGGGTGCTTCAGGTGTGGACAGGAGGGCCACTTCATGAGAGACTGTCCCAGTGCAGTAGCTTTGAGCCCATCAGAGGCCAGATCAGTAGTTCAGGGGCAGATTAGTGGGAGCCATGGACCCGATAGGGGAGGCCCCCAGACTGGAGGAGCTACTAGTGCATGGCAGCCTAGTGGCGGAGCAGGTAGAGGCATACCCCCAGAGGACAGCCTAGTAGACCACCCAGAGCACCGACAGGTAGACCCCGCAGTCAGGCCGCCAAAGTATATACAGTGACCCAGTAGGCGACCGATGCTACACCAGATGTGGTCACAGGTACCATCTCTTTATTTGATGTTGATGCTCATGTATTGGTGGACCCAGGAGCCACCCATTCTTTTATTTCTCGAGAGTTCATAGATAGAGTCGGGATAGAGTTGAGTCCGACCCAGTGTAGCATGGTAGTGTCACTTCCCACAGGTGATTCGCTTATTGCGGATAGAGTGTATATGGGAAGTAAAGTGACGATAGCAAGTCATGAGTTCGAGGCTAATTTAATAGTACTCGATATTCATGACTTTGACATCATTTTGGGCATGGATTGGTTATCCAAGCATCGCGCGACTGTAGATTGCTATAGAAAAGAAGTTTAGTTCAGCAAGCCTGGGGAACCAGATGTGATCTTTTGTGGAGAGCGGAAAATACTCTCTACAAGTTTAGTAAGCGTGATTCGTGCGAACAAGATGCTCCGTAAAGCATGTCAGGGGTACTTGGTCTATGCGATAGAAGCTAGCAGTAGTGAGCTACAGTTGACAGAGGTTCCTGTGGTGAATGAGTTCTCTGATGTATTTCCTGAGGACCTTTAAGGACTACCTCCAGATAGAGAGATCGAATTCGAGATTGAGCTAGCACCAGACACAGAGCCCATCTCTATAGCTCCGTATCGGATGGCACCAGTTGAGCTAAAGGAATTGAAAGTGCAAATGGAAGAGTTGTTGAGCAAAGGCTTCGTTAAGACTAGTACATCACCGTGGGGAGCTCCGGTGTTGTTTGTAAAGAAGAAAGATGGAAGCCTCCGTTTGTGTATTGATTATAGATAGCTAAACAAAGTAACCATCCGGAATCAGTATCCACTGCCAAGAATCGACGACTTGTTCGACCAACTGTAGAGAGCTAAAATCTTCTCGAAAATAGATCTACGGTCAGGATATCATCAGCTGAAGGTGCGTAGGGAAGATGTTCCCAAGACGGCCTTCAGAACCAGATATGGGCATTACGAGTTTTTAGTAATGCCATTTGGCTTAACCAATGCCCCAGCAGCCTTTATGGATCTGATGAACCGTGTCTTCAGACCATACTTAGACAAGTTTGTCATAGTATTCATCGATGGCATCTTGGTGTATTCAAGTAGTAGAGAGGAACATGTAGAGCACTTGAGGATTGTATTGCAGACTCTAAGAGAGCATCAGCTTTATGCAAAGTTTAGCAAGTGCCAATTTTGGCTAGATCGCGTGGCATTTCTAGGACATGTAGTATCAGCAGAGGGTATTTCAGTAGATCCCCAGAAGATAGAAGCTATTGTAGATTGGAAGCCACCCACGAGTGTAACAGAAGTCAGAAGCTTCTTGGGTTTGACTGGGTATTACAGAAAATTTGTAGAAGGATTCTCCAAGATAGCTACTCCACTAACAAAGTTAACAAGAAAAGAAGAGAAGTTCATCTGGTCAGAAGCCTGTCAGAGCAGTTTTGATGAGTTAAAGCAAAGGCTGACTACAGCACCAATGCTTACACTTCCCTCAGGAAGTGAAGGATTTACAGTATATTGCGATGCCTCCAGGCAAGGTTTGGGTTGTGTGTTGATGCAGTATGATAAAGTGATAGCTTATGCTTCAAGGCAATTAAAGAAGCATGAAGTGAACTATCCAACACACGACTTAGAGTTAGCAGCTGTAGTGTTCGCTTTAAGAATATGGCGACACTATCTCTATGGAGTACCTTGCAGGATCTTCACAGATCACAAAAGCCTACAATATTTGTTCACGCAGAAAGACTTGAACATGAGATAGAGAAGGTGGATAGAGCTTATTAAAGACTATAACTGCACCATCGAATACCACCCAGGCAAAGAAAATGTAGTAGCAGATGCACTAAGCAGGAAACCCTCTAGTTCCCTAGCCCAGCCTAGAACAGAGTACTTGCAGATGCTAGAAGAGTTGAGATCTATGAGGGCCAGTTTAGAGACAACAGAATCAGGCGCTCTAGTAGCAGCTTTCCATGTTCGGCCAGTGTTAGTAGACAGAGTTAGAGACTTGCAAGTTCAAGATCAGTACTTGATGAAATTGAGAAGCGAGATAGAGGCTGGACAACAGAGTAGCTTTACCTTGCGAGGTGATGGAACGCTAGTGTTGGGCCAGAGATTGTGTGTCCCAGATGTAGCAGAGTTGAAGAAAGAAATCATGGAAGAGGCACACTCCTCTACATATGCTATGCACCCAGGGAGTACTAAGATGTATCAGACTCTGAGAGACCACTACTGGTGGAAGGGTATGGAGAAAGAGATAGTAAAGTTCGTATCTAAATGCCTAAATTGTCAACAGAGCAAGATTGAGCATCAGAAACCAGCAGGTTTACTACAGCCTTTATCCATTCCTGAGTGGAAATGGGAAAAGATCACGATGGATTTCGTGACAGGACTTCCCAGGACACAGCGTGGACATGATGCCATTTGGGTTATCGTGGATAGATTGACGAAGTCGGCCCACTTCATTTCTGTTAATCAAACCTATTCTCTGGAAAGATATGCACAGTTATACGTAGACGAGATTGTGAGGCTGCATGGCGCACCAGTATCCATTGTATCAGATAGAGATTCTCGCTTCACTTCTCGATTCTGGCCGAAGCTACAAGATGCCATGGGCACCATATTACACTTCAGTACTGCTTTTCACCCACAGACAGATGGCCAATCAGAGAGAACCATCCAGACTCTTGAAGATATGTTGAGAGCCTGTATGATGGAATTCAAGGGAAGTCGGGATAATTACCTAGCATTGATAGAATTTGCCTACAACAATAGCTACCAGTCGAGTATTGGTATGGCACCTTATAAGGCATTGTATGGCAGAAAGTGCAGAACCCCAGTCTGTTGGGACGAAGTGGGGGAGAGAAGACTAATTGGCCTAGAGATTGTCCAAGATACAACTGAGAAAGTAAATAGCCGATCCTTCTCACATTCTGCAAGAACAACTAGTTCAGTTGAAGGAAAACTTAACCTACAAAGAGCATCCAGTAGAGATCCTAGATCGTAGAGATCAAGTGCTGCATAACAAAGTGATTCCGCTAGTGAAAGTGCTATGGCGAAATCACGAGTTAGAAGAGGCTACATGGAAGCCCGAAGCACAGATGCGTGCCCAGTACCCTTAGTTATTTGAATAAGGTATGCAATTTAAATTTCGAGGACGAAATTTTTATAAGGGGGGAAGAAATTGTAAACCCCTAGCTCCGACTTCTAAAGTCCCAACATTAGAAATTAAGTTAGAGAGATAAAATATAACTCTCTACGTTTAATTAATTCAATTTCATAGCCTCCAAAATATATTCATTTAGAATACGACGAAATTCGTCATATTAAAAAGTTTAGTAACTTTCTCAATGAAAATCCAAGTTAGGAAATCCAAGATTTTAGTAAAGGATAATCGAATTAAAATTCGATTTAAAAAAAAAAAGAGGGAGAGCTAGGATTTATAAAATAAGCTTGACGTTTTAAAATAAATTCTAGCGATACGAGATTTAAAATCAAACGAGAAACGAATTAAACACGGAAGAACTAAGAAGGGAGTTGTCATGAAAAACTAACAAGACCATAAGTTGAAATGGAAATAAAAAGAAGATGGGGCTTGAATGTAATTAGAAGAAGTAGCCTTATTATATAAAGGACACTTGGGCTGAAATTATTTCAGCAATTACACAGCCCATTCAGTCATCCACCGAGAAAGTAAGAGAAGACGCGAGAAGACTCGTGAAGCTGCTGGAACTGAAACCAGAAACAACAGCCGTGCATCACCCAAGGCAGAACAGATTTCGTGAAAGGAGAAAAGGGCCAGCAGTTGTAGTTGTGAGGCCATAACAGAAGTGCTCGACAGAAACAAAGAAGCTGCTGGAAATCGTGAGGCCGAACTGCAGGTGGTCGCGCGGAAAGAAGCTGCTGGCGTGTGTTGTTGCTTGCTGTCCAAACGAGAGAGGAAGGGAAGAAGAAGGAACACCAGCAGCTGCTGGTCGTGGAAGGAACAGAAGGGCAGACCAGGCGCGAGCAGAAACAGAACCGAAGCAGATTCGCGCGAGTTAAGAACGACTGCAGGGGCTGGTCGTCCAGGAAGGAAAAGAGAAGGAATGACCTCCAGGCAGCTTCCACACTCTAACACCCTTCCCTTTAGGCATCTTACAAGTCATTCAAACCCTCCAAACAAGCATCAAGTAAGAGCACAACCTATTTCCCTTTCAATTCTGCAGAAAGTGTGACAGCTCTTGTGGTTGTTGTTGTTGTTGTTGATTTAGTTGATAGATTGCTTTTAAATCTTGCTAGAACCTCATGTGAGTGTTATGGACTCATGAGAGATGATTGTTGTGTGTAATTGATGCCTTAAAATGATGTATAAGGGCTGTTATACCCACCCTAAAAAATAGAACCGAAAATGGTGGTTATTGCACACCAAGTGATTGAGAAAAGTCTTGAGTGAATTTTGAGCACTCTAATGACCAAGTGAGATTTAAGTATGTATTAGAAACTTGTAGGGCAGTAGTTAGACCTTAAAATTTGATGGTTTTGAAACCAATTTAAAGCCTCAAAGAGGTTAGAAAAATTTAGAGAAGTGTTTAGAAATTTCAAAGGCATTGTTGTAGCCAAAATAGTGGATTCCCGAGCTCAAATTTGAGCTAGAAGAGACCTGACTATATTTGGCTTATTTGGGGGTGTTCTACACCTCAAATGATGCCTAGAAACCATAGAAAACCATAGGTTTTGGAACGGATCGAATCCGATAAAAATTGTGCAAGTTATGCACAATATAGTGCCGTTAGAACTCTGAAAAGTGAAACGGTTAGCCTAATGCAATTTTTATGACACGAAGTGAGTTTAGTGAGTCATTATAAGTTAAATGAAGCTTAGTTATGGAATAAAATCTAGCGTCGCTAACCCGAAACCAAGAGTTTGCAAAACGGGCACTTAATTGCGCCCGAAAGTGTCCAAAACGGACGTTTTCCTTAGATTTGACATAGCAAACGATGGAGTTTCTCGATGAAACTTTACGGGTGACTTAGTTATGTGATAAGGAGACGCTAGAGAAAGGAATGGAGGTGAAACCATGGCTGGTTTCAATTCTGTTTTTCGTGGTCAACCGTATAATTAAAAAAGTTGACTTTTTGTTTTAAGCTTTTGGAGACCAAACGAAACATATGGGGATGATCCTAGGGGTCTAGAAGTAAAACTTTTACAAAGAAATCGAAGTTAGAGAGTTTCGGTTGAGTTAGAAACAAGTTAGGAGATTATATAGAGAAAAATGGGTCTTAGTTGAGATTATTAACCTTGAAGTTGAGATTCTCAACCTTTCAAATCATCACTAGTAATGATGAGATCATGTTGTGTAGGTGACGAGCACGTGAGCGGCGTCCAGGAGCCTCGTCGAGACACTTGACGCGGCCTCGAGGTAAGTGGTTCGCCACTTAATAGCTTTTTCAATGGTAATGCAAATTCTTAATGATGTTAAATGACTATGACTATAGTAGCTATGCAATAAAGGAAATTGAAAATGAAATGTAATGATATAGTTTAAGTTTAAGTGTATGGATTCTTATGGAATTCATATGCTACTAGAATAATGAGTTAATGAGTTGCATGTAAAGAAAATGGAATAAGAAAGTTTGCAAGATATCCAAACTAAAGTTATTTGTGCTTTTGCACTTAAAGAAATGTAGTATGAAAACCATGTGTATGCCTTATAAGTTAGTGAATTTTAGCGTTACGTGACGACGCAGAGAATTCCGTCCGTAATCGCTCAGTTTATAGAAAAGTATAGCGCTACGTTGCGATGCAGACAATTCCGCACGTAGTTGGTTAATTGACAGTTAGCGCTACGACGCGATGCAGTAAATTCCGCTCGTAGTCATCTAGAAATTCAGCACTACATTTGCGATGCAGAGAATTCCGCATTGTAGTTGTTCAGTGAATAATTTAGCGCCCTACGTACGATGCAGTAAATTCCGTAACGTAGTGGTTGAGATGCATTAGTAAGCTTCACGTTGGCGTTAGCTAAAATCGCCCGTGATGGTTAGAACGAGTCAAGGATACACATGGAAGAATTTAAAGAAATTGTAAAACTTGAGTTAATAACGAATTATTATGTTAGTGTATGTGATATTGTATATCATTGTTGCACTAACCCCTTGTTTATTTTGTAGCTTATTGAGTTTTGTTGCGTGCCGCAGCCGGACGAGATCGCGGTCTTTTGATTGTATATATATTCATAGGTGGGCGATCGCGCAAAACGCTTAGAAATATTTTGTATATGTATATTTTGATCGTGAATGATGTTGAAGTTGTAAAATATAAATATATTCATGCATACTGCATATATATATGATTCATGTATGTATACTTGGCATTAAAGTTGTTGTTTATGCTTATGGAAATGTGATGGATATTACATGGTTGTGGATATAGAAGTTGGGAGGTTTTCAGAAATAGTCGAAGTGTATTTTCATGACAGGTGAAATTTTTGGTTTATAAAAAATGCAGCCGTTATGCTGCTGAAATTTTTCTAAAATTAAATTTGAAATAGAAACAAAGAAAAGTTTATCCCTCCCAACTAGTTACAAATAAAATTAAACCACTAAGTTTTAACGAGTAAACCGGATACAGAAAGATAGGGTTCGCTTCCCGGAGGTCTTCGATCCGACGAGTCGGTTTCGATGAATCCGTTGAAGTGCCCGGCAGGATCCTCCAGACGAGAGCTTAGATAAGGTCTGGGAAGGGTCCTGTCAGCAGTAGTTCTCATAAGCTGATGGCATATGAGATGCCTAGAGTAAACATGTGGATGCTTGTTTAGAATGAGTATATTGGATGACCTGATTGTAAGGTGATCACATGGATAGTTTTATGTCAGTGATCTCATCTTAACATATCAATAGATGCAAGTATCCTTTGACATGAGATCTCCAAAGTACACTGAGTATCAACTGTTGTCCTTTAATGCCATTCCTTGTTGACTCGGAGAGTTGACTCGTAGGGTGGTACTTGAGTTCGACATGAGCTACTCGAGCGTAGTTGAGTGATCAATAAAGGATTCGTCACTTCTCATAGTAGAAGAAGATATCTTACAGCCTCTTGAGGAAATCGTTATTCCAGGAATCTCTGGCCAGAGTGATCGTACTAGTGGAAGAGTCTCCCAAGATACGTAATTGGGAATAACGGATTTCGGGAACAAGAACTAATAAATTCGGGCTAGACATGACCTAGTCATTCTAGTGAGAGTTGACACATAGTCTATACTCATAACTGAATGAGATATGTTATGACGAAAGGATGAACTGCACGGTAACTGTTTATGGAAAGGTATTGTTCTAACCACAGACAATTATGGGCACTTGGGTGGTCATGATGCATTGCTAGATGCCAATCTTGATCTACTCGGAATCAATTAGTTGATTGGTGAATCAAGGATTAAATCAAAAGGTTTAATTTAATCTAATCGATTCGATTAGGATTATAATTCATTCCGGGTTGCCAACGTGTTCGGATACCTAATGGGTCACACACTTAAGCAACTCGATCTACAGTCTAAAATGGCTATTCAATAGGATTTAATATATTAATATGAGATGTTAATATTAATGGTGATAAAATAAAATAAAGACCCATTTATTTTATTAGGATCAATTTAATTTAATTGGATTAAATTAAAATTGGACCTAAAACTAATGGGTTAGGAGAATTCCTAATGGGCTTAGATTGGGGTTTCTTTTTCTTTGCCCAATAGAAAGACTAGATTGTCTATAAATACCCATATGATGAGGTAGCAATAGTTAATCTCTCTTAAAAAAAAAATTGGGGTAAAACAAAAAACTCTCAATATTACCACATAGCCAACCACCTTGACTAGCACATAGGGTGTTCGTTCGGCTATCACCATCTCCAATTGGGTTTTTGAACATCGTGTTGCTGTGTGGATACCTTAGAGGCGATTCTACGCTTGGATCGCTAGTGGATTAGATCATACAAGAAGGGAAGGAGCCGTCAACGAAGGTATGGTTTCAATAAAACACCCTATGTATGTTTAATTGTATTGGTTTTAAACTAATCTAGAGTGATCTAACTTAGGTTTTTGTTTTTGTTTGCTGTAAATTTTTGTTTTTCCGCTGTGCTATGATGTATGAGATGCATACAAAAACCCAACAGTGGTATCAGAGCCACTCTAGATTGATTTAAAATCAAGTTCTAAAACTGAAATTAAAAAAAATGATATCTGGACCAGTTTTGATAATGACATTTGGCCACTAGAATTTTGTTAATATTTCAGGCTCGTTTAATTTCTGTATGTTGTTAACATATTAACGAACCAGCATATGAAATTTGGGATCAATCCGACATCGTTTAGTCAGTCAAAAAAATCATACAGTATGAACCAGAAACCGAAAACTGGGCAGAAAATTCTGCACATTGATTTTTTGTTATGGGCTGTTTTTAATACGAATTTTGTTTGATTTTGATCTTTCAAAAACATGTTTATGATTTGAAAAAGTGTTTTAATAAATCATTACAGCCCGGTATAATTAGGTTTGAAGTGCTCAAATCAAACGAAATTGAAAAATGTGAATTGTTCATAATTTTCAATTATGGTCGGTTATCTATATTAAATGAATTTTAATAGGATTTAATCTCCTATTATGATAGGATTTAAGTCTAATAAAAGAGTTTTATTCGAGTTAAATTTTCTTATATTGGTTTTATCTTAATTAATGAGATTAATTTAAGAATAAATCATATGTATCCATATTAAACAAAAGCCCAAGCCCATGTCATTTATTTCAATTGTTGAAATATAATTAAAATAAATGGTCGAAATTTTATTTTTTTAAATATATAATTTAGAAATAGTTTTTAATTATATCTTGTTAGAAATTGTTTCTAAGGGTGTATGGATAGCAAGATGGTTAGATTATGGACTTGGCCCAATATGATTGAGCAGTTGCATGGATTTTGATTTGATCAAAATAAGGCCTGTGTGTCCTATCTTCTCTTAATATTCTCTTTGTACTTCTCTTCTCATCTCACTCCCCTCGAATGTAACTCGAGGTTTCTCATTAAATGAATGTAATAGTTATGTTTAGAAGTAGATAAGATTAGGAATACGAAGAAGATGAAGATAGAATTGAAGAAGGGAAATGTCATTCTTTGTAAATCATACATAACCTAGGTTTGACCTTTCGGTTACCCTGTGGCTTCGGGGAAATCGATATAGATAATAAAGTCCATAATCAACCATGTAATTTTATTACCATAATTATCTTGATGATGAATAAGGATAAATTATGCATGTTAGATGAGACTAAAATGACAAAAACCCTTAATTAATATTAAGACTAACACCTTCCATTAATATAGGAAGAACTAGAGTTATCCTCGATGTTGGTTTGTTGGGTAAAGCCAAGCCTGCTCTAGGTTAATATGTTCAACCTATGGAATATGATTCTTGATTAATGGGTCGGTCTTAACTGAATACATGGGCTTGTTGGGTAAACCCAAGGCTTATGTATATCAGAGATGAGATTGGGTCAATGTATATACGATATACACATATCAAGGATGTTGAAAGCCCAATGTTTTAGTAGTTGCATTGAGATGCAATTGGTATGAGATGTGCCTCCACGAGTCACAGGGCCTTGGTAGCTCGCTCTTCACCTACATAATACTTTTTCATTTAAAATATGCTACCAAACACTTACTAAACAACCCACACAAGGCTTTCAAACTTTGAAAATCAAAACAAAGCGTTTTCTTAACCCTAACTTTCTCTACTCACTTCTAACTTAACCAAAGCTTCCTAATTCCAATTTCTTCACAAAAGTTTCAGTTTTGGACCCCTAGGGATCACCCCACGTGGTTCGTATGATTTTCTGAGGCCCGAAACCAAAAATCAAAATTTTTCGCCTCTTTTACATACCAAAACAGAATGTATCACAGCCCCCTGCTCGGGGCTCCGTTTTCCTTCGTTCTTTTTCTTATGGTTCACTTATCTCACATTCTGGTCACACGTCAAATTTCGTCGAAAAATTCTATCGTTTGCTATGTCAAATCTATGAAAAACGCCCTTTTTCGGGCACTTTTTGTGCACTTTTTCGTGTCAAACGAGTAACGCTAGTTTTTATTTCGTATCTAAGCTTCATTTACCTAATTTTGATCAACTAAACTGATTTCATGCAATAAAAAATGCATTTACATAGTTATTTCACTTCTCAACGCTCTAACGACACTATTTTGCACATAACTTGCGCAATTTTTATCGGATTCGATCCATTCCAGAACCTATGGTTTTCTATGACTCCTAGGCATCATTTGAGGTGTAGAACATCCTCATATATGTCAGACTTGGTCAGGTTTTCTCTATCTCAAGATTTGAGCTCGGGATTGCAAAAATTGTCAAAACTACTTCTATTGAGCTTCTAACACTTCTACTTGCTTTTCTATGCTTTCCTAACCCTTTTCATGCTAAATTTTGAGTTCAAAACCATATAAACTCAAGGCTATCTACTGCTCTTCAAGCCCTTAACACACACACAAACATAACTTTGTCATTCAAACACTCACAACTCATACAAAATTTCTATCATCTACTTGGAGCGCATGAAAACAGAATTTATTTTCACTTAAATCAAGTGTATGGCAGCCCATAAATACAACCCTAAGCTACCATTCTCATAAAAAAACATGTTATTTAAAACTCCACATCATCTAGTTAGGATTCCACACTTGTTTGAAGTGTAGAACATCAACACAAACACACAAAATCTGCACAACAATTTTCAGCAGCTTACTGCTTCAATTTCAGCAAGTAAAAGGAAGAAAAGAGATGAGATCTCACTTGGTTTTTGTTTAGAGGAGTGAGAGGGACTTGGGAGAGGTCTTAGAGAGGTGGTTTGAAGGTTTGGAAGGGCTGGAATGGCTTTTGTTATATGTGTTTTTCGGACTCATTAAATGAGCTGGTAAAAGCTCAATTCAGGCCCGATAAGGTCAAAGCCCAGTCAAAGTCCGTCAGATAAGGCCCAGATGACTCTAAGCTCAGTGAGCTCGTGACACAACCAAGATTCAGCTCGCTCCATAAGTTCACCTCATGTGTAGCTCACTGTGCGAGCTCAAACTTATAGACCGCCATAGACATGTCAGCTCACTCAGAAGCGTAATGAATGCAGTATCTTCCAGAACAGGCAGTTATCTAATTCAACCATGATCCTCTCTCTGAATATGGTAGTTGCCCAATCAAGCCGTGATTTCCTCATCAGATATGGAAGTCTACTCAAGTTCAAACCAAATCAACATCATCCCTGATTTTATGGAAGCAGTTTCCTGATATTATTCAAACATATTAGGAAGTGTAATTAATTTATAATTCTTTTCCTTATTTTTCCTGATTATTTGGGAAGTGTAATTAATTCAGGATTCTTTTCCTGATTTGCTACAACCAGAATTGTAACGCCTCTTTCCCTATAAATAGGAGGCTAAAATCATTGTAACATTATCAGAGAATAATCAATAATACACTGTCACTCTGCAGAATTTAAGAGACAGACAGTCGTGGACGTAGGCCTATTATTGCCGAACCATGTAAAAGCTCCGTGTTCCTCGTTTGATTCTCGGTATTTGTTTGTGTCCTTTCTTGGTATTTGTGCTTTCTCATATTGATTGCAGGTATTGGGTATTGATTACTCGTCCACTGAAATCCAACGTCGACATTTTGGCGCTAGAAGGAGGGCCCAAACTGCAATCTTTTTTATCCCAATTCATCAATTTCTGACAACATGGCAAAGACTAGATCAAACAGGTTTCTTGGAGATGATGATCAAGCGGAAAGTAGCATGAACCAGTCCCAACAGAACGTCCAGCCCACGCAGAACGCACCCATGCATGTTGCAGGAACTTCCCATGGCCTGACAGTTGGCGCGGCAACAGGCATTCCTTCTCTGCCCCATCGTCAACCAGTTCCAATTGTCCCGTTAGCCGAAGGGTAGAATGTGCTGATTCAGAGGCAAGAAGCGCTGGAGGATACGGTCAAGCAACTCACAAAGGCCGTTAATATGTTGGTACAAACTCAGGTACAGAATATGCCCAGGGTTGAGGTCCAGGTACCAAGGCATGTTCCCCAGCAGCATGAAGCGATGCAAATACCTGACAGGCTGGCAAGGGAAGTCCCACGACCTGCAGGATCAGCTCGTTCCTCCAATGCGCGTTCTAGAGCCGGACACCTTGTCCGCGAAGAAAGGGAGGTCGCTCGTCTAGCTAGCCTGGTGGCAAGGCCGAGCCAAGATGGACGCTAACGAGCGAGGTCGGGCATGAAAGAGTTAGAGCCGCAGCTCGAAATGTTGATGAAGTGCATGGACGACATGCGGGGTCCCATCAGCCTGGAGGTTGGCTCGAAGAGCACGAGAGGTATGACCCAGAGCATCCTTCTCCAAGCCGCGACCACATGAGGAGATACGAGCTTCGAGATCCACAAGTAGAGGAGCTCCTCCGGAGGGTCCAACAGTTGGAAGAGCGACCTGGAGCCCAGGAGCAGCGTGGCCGTTATGGAGAAAGGACCCCATTTACAAGGGAGATTGAGACACAGCCTCTCCCTCCGAGGTTCAAGATGCCAAATATTCAGTAGTACAACGGGGACAGTGACCCCTATGACCATCTCGACGCCTTTAACGTTCAGATGGACCTACAGACAGAAAGTTCGATGGTGAAATGCCGAGTATTCCCAGCTACATTGGAGGATATTCCCAGGACATGGTTTAAGAATCTCCCAGCTCGAAGCATAGGTAGTTGGGAACAATGCCAACAGAAGTTCGTTGGTCAGTACAGGGCTCTGAGAAGACAGCTCGCTCCATCCTGCCACCTAGCCACCATCTTTCAACGTCAGGGTGAGTCGTTGAAAGAATATATCACTAGGTTTAGACGCGAGGTCGCGAATGTTGAACACCCATCAGATGAAAGTATCCTGACAGCGATCTTAGACGGGCTACGCAAGGATGGAAAATTGAATGAAAGCATTTACAAATCCCCAGTCAAGGATCTGAGAGAGTTCTACGAGCGAGCTGCTAAGGAGATTAGGTGGGAAGAGACCTTCGGCCCGAAGAAGCAAAATCAGAAGAATGAAGCGGGCAGTTCTAGCCAGCCAAAAAGGAGAAATATTGGCAGGAACGAAGAAGGAAGAAATGGTGGCTCAAGCAATCAGATTGCCAAAAGAGCAAGGAGAGAGCCAAGAAACGACCGACCTCGACGCCTGGACCGTCAGGAAGGATACAGCGTCCTGACGGCTTCACCGGAAAGGATTTATGCTGCAGAAAGGAACAGGAAAGATTTTGGAAGGCCCATTCCTATAAGGGCTCCGGTTCAGCACAGAGATCAGAACAAGTTTTGTGCATATCATAATGAGGTCGGGCACAATACTTCAGACTGTTGGGCGTTGAAAGACGCCATTGAGAAATTGATCAGGCGAGGTCACTTGAGAGATTATGTGGCCAGACCTACAGACTCACGACCTCCACAAGAACGACCTCAGCAACAGCAGCCAACACATCAGCAACAGTCCCTACGAGCTTCCGAGCAAGGTCAAGAACCTGTGGTAAGAACTATTTTTACCATTTATGGTGGCCCCTATATCGTAGGCGACTCCAACAGATCGCATGAGAGGTACGTCCAAGAGGCGAATCATTCTTTTCAGCCCAATGGGTCAGAAGGACCTGTAAAAAGGGCAAAGCCGACCTCGGACGAGATTGTATTTACAGATGAAGATTTTAGAGGAGTGATTTGGCCTCATAACGATGCGCTGGTTATACGAGCTAAAATCAGCAATGTGGAAGTTAGGAGCATCATGATTGATACTAGAAGCTCGGTGAATGTGATGTATCAGAGTTGTTTTGATCAGATGGGGCTACGAGCAGAACAGATGAGACCGTCCCCGGAGCCTTTATTCGGATTCACTAGAGATGCTGTAGTACCGGTAGGGCAAATTAAGTTGCCACTGACTCTGGGGGAGGCAGGTCGTTAGGCAACAACCCTGACAGATTTTTTGATAATTGACTGCCCATCAGCATATAATGTGGTCCTGGGGAGACCTGCCATGAACGAGTTGGACGTGGTTACTTCGACCAGAACTCTTACCGTAAAGTTCCCAACTCCCAATGGCATCGGATGTGTTCGAGGAGAGCAGCATTTAGCAAGACGCTGCTACGAAGACGCTGTGAAGATGGGCGTGAGAGGAAAGAAAGTAAACGTGGTCTCAGGGGGCGAACCACGAGCTATGACTGAGAAAGGAGTCAGTCACGACCTGGACCCTCGCGAGGTAGATGCAGACCAGGCTACGGGGCCAGTTAAAGAATTAGAAAATGTACAAGTCAGCGAGATAGATCCAGAGCGATGCTTGAAGCTGGGAAGAGGATTAGCTCCGGAGCTGAGAACCCAGCTCGCTGACTTCCTAAAAGCGAACTTGGATGTGTTTGCATGGAATCATGAGGACATGGTGGGAATAGATCCAAAGTTGATGTCTCACAGGCTGAACATTGATCCTCATTTTCAGCCAGTTCGTCAAAAGAGAAGAGCAATGACATGAGAACAATACTTCGTACTAAAGGAAGAGGTAGACAAGCTGCTGGTTAACAAGTTCATCAGAGAAGCTTACTACCCGACCTGGGTCTCCAATCCTGTACTAGTGAAAAAGAAGAACGGGAAGTGGAGAACTTGCATCGACTTCACTGATCTAAATAAAGCGTGCCCCAAAGACAGTTTTCCCCTGCCAAGGATAGATCAGCTTGTGGACGCTATTGCTGGCCACGAGCTCCTGAGCTTCATGGACGCATATTCGGGATATAACCAGATCCCAATGAAACCTGAAGACGAAGAGTACACCTCATTCATGACTGATCGGAGGTTATATTGCTACAAGGTGATGCCCTTCGGTTTGAAGAATGCTGGAGCGACCTACCAATGCTTGGTGAACATGATGTTCGAAGAGCAGATCGGAAAGACCATGAAGGTCTATGTCGATGACATGCTAGTAAAATCCAAGCAGATAGGTGACCATATTCATGACCTAGGAGAGATGTTTCAGATTTTGAGGAGCTACCAGATGAAATTGAATCCGCTCAAGTGTGCGTTTGGAGTAGCTTTTGGGAAGTTTCTGGGCTTTATGGTCAACAATAGAGGAATCGAAGCAAACCCTGAGAAGATCAAAGCATTGATCGACATGAGATCGCCAACCAGGGTGAAGGATGTGCAAAGCCTTAATGGCCAGGTCGCTGCATTGAGCAGGTTCATTTCGAAAGCTACGGACAAGTGTGTCCCCTTCTTTGACATTCTGAAGAAAGCAAAGAGCTTCAAGTGGACTGAGCAGTGTGAAATAGCCTTCCAGCAGTTGAAGGAATATATGGGGCGAACTCCACTTCTCTCCAAGCCCAAAGAAGATGAAAAGCTGATCTTATACTTGGGAGTGTCAAAGCAAGCTCTGAGTGCTGCACTAGTGAGGGAAGAAGAAAAGATGCAGCTTCCGGTATATTATGTAAGCAAACGGTTGCAGGATGCTGAAACCAGATACTCGCAGATGGAGAAACTAGCTTATTGCCTGGTGATCACATAAAGGAAGCTGCGACCTTATTTTCAGGCTCACACAATTGAAGTCCTCACCCAATACCCGTTGAAGCAAGTTTTGCAGAAAGCGGACACCTCAGGTCGTTTATTGAAATGGGCAGTGGAGCTCGCATAGTTTGATATTCAGTTCAAGCCAAGGACGGCTATCAAAGCTTAAGCTCTGGCAGACTTCATTGCAGAGTTTACAGGACCTGTGGATGATGAAGCTGAATCTTCTGAAGGACCAGTCTGGGAACTTTATGTTGATGGATCATCAAGCGAGCAGAGAGCTGGAGCAGGGATTCTGCTGATCAGTCCTGAAGGCCACAAAATCCTTTGTGCTATGAGGTTTGGCTTCCAGACGACAAACAATGAGGCTAAGTATGAAGCTCTGCTCGCGGGACTATATTTGGCTAAAGAGATGCGAGCTGAACGCTTGAAAGTCTTCAGCGACTCACAGCTCATTATCTTCCACGTATTGGGGGAATATCAAGCCAAGGGACCAAAAATGGCCCTCTACCTCCAGAAGGTTCACGAGCTGCTAGGCGCGTTTCAGAGGTACGAAGTGAAGCAGATTCCACGAGCTCAGAACGCGCATGCAGATGCTTTAGCCCGCTTAGCAACCACCCGAGACGCAGACTTTCTTGGGGCGATCCCAGTTGAATTTCTACCAGCTCCAAGTACGGAGGAAAAGAATGTGACAATGGCTATAACTGTGCAGCCAGATTCCTGGATGAGCTCTATTCTCAGTTATTTGTAGGATGGAAAGCTGCCAAGTAACAAGCTGGAAGCCCGGCGTCTACGAGCTAGAGCAGCCAGGTACTGCATCTATGATGATGCCTTGTACAAGAAGGGGTTCTCAGCTCCACTGTTAAGATGCATTGATGGCCCTGAGTGTGAAACAGTACTAAGGCAGATACATGAAGGCCACTGCGGGAACCACGCTGGGGGGCTGTCTCTAGCTCAGAAGGCACTTCGTCAAGGCTTCTACTGGCCCACCATGAGGCAGGACGCCATTAACATAGTCAAAAAGTGTGACAAGTGTCAGAGGTTTGCCCAGATTCCACGAGCTCCACCAGCTTATCTCCAACAAATAGTGAGCCCATGGCCCTTTGCCATCTGGGGGATGGATTTAATCGGGCCTCTGCCAATGGCTCGGGGAAGATACAAACATGCGGTGGTCGCAATGGATTACTTCACCAAGTGGGCGGAAGCAAAAGAGTTAGCTAAAATCTCCACAACAAAAATTGAGAAATTTTTGTGGAGCAATATCATTTGTAGATTTGAGGTTCCACAGCAGATCGTGACAGACAATGGGACTCAGTTCAGCAGCGAGCAGTTTCTCAAGTTCTGCAACGACCTCAAGATCGTCAAAAGCTTTTCAGCCGTGGACCACCCACAAGCCAATGGCCAAGTTGAAGCGATAAACAAGATCATCAAGCAGACCCTGAAGATGAAACTGGAAGCAAAGAAAGGAGCATGGGTAGATGAGCTTCAAAAAGTATTGTGGTCTTACAGAACCATAGCTTACAGCTCTACTGGCGAGACCCCGTTCTCAATGGTGTATGGGTCTGAGGCTATGATCCTAGTTGAGTTTGAAGTCACCTCGCAAGGAAGAGCAACCTTCAATCCAAATGACAACGATCAGCTACTTGCAACAAACCTGGACCTACTTGAAGAACACAGAGAAACTGCCAGGTTAAGGGTAGCTGTCTATCAGCAGAGAATAGCGAGATACTACAACAAGTATGCTCGGATTCACAGATTCAATGTTGGAGACTTAGTTTTACGTCTCATTCTGCCAGGAGCTCGTAAGCCAAGTGATGGATCCTTAGGCCTGAACTGGGAAGGACCATATGTTGTCAAAGCAAGCTTGGGGAATGAGGCTTATCATTTACCTAATGAAGATGGAGCTGAAGTCCCTCGAGCATGGAATGCCGAGCATCTGCGTCCTTATCATCAGTGAACTCTTTGTAATATGTAATTCAAAATCATTCTAGTTAATGAAAGCTCTATTTTCCCAGCTTGTGACTCAACTCATTTCACTAGGACTAACGGGCTCCGAGCTTAATAACTCGCTATACAGATAAAAAAGAGCCTAAAAAGCAGATGACTAAGTGTCTCTGCATAGCTCGTCAAATGAGCCTAAAAAGCAGGTGAGGTGATGACCCCTGCATAGCTCTCTACAAAAATAAAGAGCCTCAAAAGCAGATGACTAAGTATCTCTGCATAGCTCGTCAAATGAGCCTAAAAAGTAGGCGAGGTGACGACCCCTACATAGCTCGCTACAAAAATAAAGAGCCTCAAAAGCAGATGACTAAGTGTCTCTGCATAGCTCGTCAAATGAGCCTAAAAAGCAGGCGAGGTGACAACCACTGCATAGCTCGCTACAAAAATAAAGAGCCTCAAAAGCAGATGAATAAGTGTCTCTGCATAGCTCATCAAATGAGCCTAAAAAGCAGGCGAGGTGACGACCCCTGTATAGCTGGCTACAAAAATAAAGAGCCTTAAAAGCAGATGACTAAGTGTCTCTGCATAGCTCGTCAAATGAGCCTAAAAAGCAGGCGAGGTGACGACCCCTGCATAGCTCGCTACAAAAATAAAGAGCCTCAAAAGTAGATGACTAAGTGCCTCTGCATAGCTCGCCAGAATGAAAAAGAGCCAAAAAAGCAAATGGTTAAGTGCCTCTGCATAGCTCGTCAAACATTCTGACAGACCAATTACTTGTACTTACAAAACTTTATTAATTGTTGAATTAAGTAATTGCTTTAATTATTATCAGATTTTGAGCTTATTGACTATCAGCTCGCAAGAAATATGATAACTTTAAAGATGAAGAGCATAAAATATATTATACACAATAGCCTGAAATGCATTCAACACAGAAGAAATAATGAAAGAAATTTCATTAAGTGTGAGAGTTGTTTACAAATTGAAAAGCTGAAAAAATACATGTAAAAGAAAAGAAAACGAGCTCTTAGTCCTGAGCTGGAGGATCTAGGCCAGTCAAAGGTTCTTCATATGAAGGAAGTGCGCCAGGGGGATCGAGGTCAATAACGGGCTCAGCCTGGGAGGTCGTACCATGAACCTCCTCTACCGAAGGAATTGGACCAGCTGAGGACGAGGTAGCTCTTGCTTTAAAATCCTCAACGGTTTCAAGTCCTATGTCCCCAAAGATAGAAAAATCCATCTCTGGATGGGACATCCACAGTGTGTAAAGGAAGTCGCGGCCTGTTCTCTCCTCAGCCTCATCCCTTGCGTCTGCAACCTGCACTTCCAATTCTCGAGCAGCTTGCTCTCTGAAGATCGATAGCTCCTCGAAGGCATTGTCTGCAAGCTGGTTAACGTCCTCAGCATTTTTCTGAACGGCTTCTGCTCGTTTCTTTTCAGCCTCGGCTTGCTGAATGGCCTCCCCCACCTGTTGCCTAAGCACCTCAGCTCGATGCTCAGCCTCCTCGGCACGTTTAGCTGCGGTTTCAGCCTCTTGAGCTCGTTTTGCTGTAGCCTCCACGGCACGTTTAGCCGCGGTTTCAGCCTCTTAAACTTGTTTTGCTGCAGCCTTCTTAGCACGTTTAACAGCGGCTTCCACCTCTTCAGTACGCTTTTCAACAGTCTCGGCTCGTGTCACTGCAGCCTCAGTTTGACGATCGAGCACTTCTATTTTTTCCTCTGTGGTTGTAGCTCGCTGCTCGGCCAGTTCGGCCCGCTGTTCGGACTGCCTCAGCTCCTCTCTTGCTGCAGCTAACTGTGCCTTGAGATCCTCAGCAGCTTTCTGGGCTAGTTCAACCCGCTGGTCACTTTGCTCCAGCACTTCTCTTTGTATGTCGCGCTCTTGTTGTGTTTCCAGCAGAGCTTTTTCGGCAGCCTGTTTAGCCTCATTCGCCGCAGCCATCTGAGTCTCAAAATTCTCTATGGTTCGACCAGCCAAGGACGCTATCTCATCGTTAGCGACCTCCAGCTCACTTCGCAGCTTCATTATTCGATCTTCATTGATCTTGGTCATCCTTCATTGCTTCATGGCAGCAAGGGCAGCCTGAAAATTTTGCGAGTTAATATGCGATGAAGAAAAAGAGGCCGGAGGATAAAGAAAAATGACTTACCAGCATAGAATGACGAGCTGCAAATTCATCCAGCTCCAAACCCTGAAGGGACTGATTCTCCAAGACTCTTGCATGAGTAAACATAATGGATGCCCAGTGATCAATGAACGAAGTCAAATATCTTCCCCCAGGTCCGAGCTCGGTTTCTGGTCTTGTTGGGGAAGGAGTTCTTTCACGCTCCGGGAGATCAGGCACATTGGTTGAGTAAGTACCACGTCGCGAAGTAACAGTACGCCTGGTTACATGCCCGCTAGGGCCATCTCGGGTTGCTTGGAAAGCGACCTTGGGAGGAGCGTCTCCTTTTCCAGGCTGCGAACTGGAAGCTGGAGTCAGCTGAAGACCTGAAGAACCAACAGCAGGAGGCACTTCGCTGGGAGCAGCGGTTGAAGGAGCAGTGGCCTCAGCAGCAGCAGGCACTTCACTGAAAGCAGCGACCGCAGGAGCCTGGTCCTGGGCAGATGGTTTTGAGCGTTTTGAAGGGGTCGCTGGAGTGGCTAAGGCCTCAGCAGACCGTTTCGTTGAAGGAGTCGAGGAGGCTAGAGATACGACAGGACTTGTAGGAGGAGATTTCAAAAGCACAAGTTTCCTCCTGTTGGTTGGAATTCGCTCAGAGGAAGGAACAGGGGCTGGAGTACGAGCTGGAAATGGCAGTGAAGCCCTTAGGATAGTGCATGATGTGGGGAAGAAGATGAGTCAATTTGTACAACAGGGGCTAAAGCACGAGCTGGAAATGGCAGTGAAGCCCTTAGGATAGATGCGTGATGTGGGGAAAAAGATGAGTCAACTTGTACAACAGAGGCTGCATGAGCTGGATCTGATCCTATCCGAGCTGGGGCAAGAGTGGGAGAAGTAGTTTTTCGAGATGCGCCCTTTGATGAGGTACGAGCTGAAGACGATTTCGCCTTAGATAAGGCGCGAGCAGGAGCATCTTGGGAAGAAGCCTTCCGAGCTGGAGAAGGTGAACGAGTTGTACCCGCTACTTGAGTAGAGACTGGTTGCAGAGGTCGGGAAGCAGGCGTGTCCCCCACCTGAACTAGAACTTAAAAAACAGAAGGAAGTTTAGGGTTATCGTTGGTCTTGCCTATGTCCTCCTTAGATCGCAGAAAAGAGGATTCCTTAGGAGGAGCAAGGCCGTAAGCTCTAAGGACAGCATCATCAAATTTACTGCTGATGCCTGTGTCCTCTGAGATTGCGAGCTTGTCAAGAGCTCATTCCTCCTCGCTGCTGAGATGAGACTCGTCCATTTTTTGCACTGCAAAGCAAGACATTTTTAGAAAACAAAACAACAAACTCGGTTTAGCTCGCAATATATTATCCTGCATACCTGGTTTCAGGACGAAGCTGAAATTTCCGAGATCTGCGAGAGAGGGGCAGGAGACGTAAAACCAACTCGTCTTGTACGGCCCGACATTGGACTTACCCTTCGCATCTCCTTTGGGCAACAAATCTTTGTATTTCGACGGACGGGCTGTAAGGTGATAAATGCCCTCCGATTTCTCTCCTTCTACTGCGCTCAGAGCCTTGAAGGGGTAGAACTGCTGTATAATTTTTGGAGTAGGGGGATGAAGGCCGTTCTTGAGGAAGGCCATGGCCAGCGAGGTCAGCTGCGCATAGGAGTTTAGAGTTAACTGGAATGGCACGAGCTTGACCTTGTTGAGAAATGCGATCAAGTACGGTTGAATGGGGAACCGTAGTCCCTGTTCGAAATGTTGAACGCTGACGGCGACGTATCCCCTTGGCGGATAACATGCATGATTCTTTGAATCAGGTAGCAATGCACGACAACCCAAAGGGATGTGGAATTGAGTGATAAGTCCTTCCACCTCAGGACGCTTTAGCGATGAAGGATGATGAGAGAATGTATTCCGAGCTTCTCTTCCCTGTATAGCATGTGCTTGGGCTTCATCTCGCTCGCGAGCTTCACTGCTTGGAATAATTCCCTTGCGAGCTCCGCTTGAGGACATCTGAACAAAAGAAAACAGTCAGACTATGTAATGGAGGTTTCAGTCAACAAAAGCAACGACCTGCGAGCTAACAAGACTACAACAATCCTAAATCAACAGTCAAGCATGCATTACAAGTCACAAACAGTAGTCCAGTCGTGAACAAGTAAAAAATCAGATCAAACCAACAGAAGAAGAAAAGTCATGTTCAATAAACAGAAGACTCAGAATAATGAAGGTATAACAAAATGTCATTGCAGGTACAACGATGGTGGTGAAACAAAATACAAACATGACATCGATTCAAAAATAAATAAATAAATCAGGTGTTACCTTGAATCGCTGATGAAAGATGTGAAGACGGTGACTAGAAGTTCTCTGAACTTGGTCTCTTGGTTTCTTGATTGCTTGTTTGCTTCGAGTAAAACTGGCATAATGAAAGAGAAAAATGAAAGGGCTCCACCAGTTATAAAGTATGCGATCTCAAGCCCCAGCCGTCAGATCTCGGTAATATGTAACCGTCATTAATCCAACGGTGCAGCGCGAGGTACGGTCGTGTAATCATGGAGCCGTTAGTTGAAAGACGTGAGCATTAAATACGCGTGTGAAGGACGTGCAGACGTCATTTCAGTTACCTCCTGCATGACTGCCATGTGTCGCAACTGAAAAGGTGGAATTTGAAAATGCACAGAAGCAGTTATGAAGGTTAGCGTGCCAAGGAAGCCAGCTTTTACCAGCAAGCTCGAACTCCCAGCTCGCAGAAGTGAATTGAGAGCTGAAGGGCTAATGTTATATGTGTTTTTCGAACTCATTAAATGGGCTGGTAAAAGCCCAATTCAGGCCCGATAGAAGGCCCGATAAGGTCAAAGCCCAGTCAAAGTCCGTCAGATGAGGCCCAGATGACTCTAAGCCCAGTGAGCTCATGACACAGCCAAGATTCAGCTCGCTCCATAAGTTCACCTCATGTGTAGCTCGCTGTGCGAGCTCAAGCTCATAGATCGCCATAGACACGTCAGCTTGCTCAAAAGTGTAATGAATGCAGTATCTTCCAGAACATGCAGTTATCTAATTCAACCATGATTCTCTCTCCGAATATGGCAGTTGCCCAATCAAACCGTGATTTCCTCATCAGATATGGAAGTCTACTCAAATTCAAACCGAATCAACATCATCCTTGATTTTATGGAAGCAGTTTCCTGATATTATTCAAACATATTAGGAAGTGTAATTAATTTATAATTCTTTTCCTTATTTTTCCTGATTATTTGGGAAGTGTAATTAATTCAGGATTCTTTTCCTGATTTGCTACAACCAGAATTGTAACGTCTCTTTCCCTATAAATAGGAGGCTAAAATCATTGTAACATCATAAGAGAATAATAAATAATACACTGTCACTTTGCAGGATTTAAAAGACAGACAGTCGTGGACGTAGGCCTATTATTGCCGAACCACGTAAAAACTCAGTGTTCCTCATTTGATTCTCAGTATTTATCTGTGTCCTTTCTTGGTATTTGTGCTTTCTCACATTGATTGCAGGTATTGGGTATTGATTACTCGTCGACTGAAATCCAACGTCGACAGCTTTCTTCTTCCACTTTTCTGCTGGCGTTCCAGAATTCTACTCTCTTTCACAATTATGCTCCTTGTACGTCTAATCTCTTTTGCTTCTGGTTTACATGACTTCTTCCTCTCAAATATCAACTGAGTATCATATATATACTAATAACACTTCCCTAAATTGCCTTCATGCCCCATCTCTTTTTAATTTCACGCCAAACCCCCTCTCCTTTCCTTGTGTTTCACGGCTGCCCCTCTTTGTTGTCAATTTCCTGGCAGCTTGTTTCTTCTTTCCTTTTTCTTTTCAATTTTGCTTTATGAGTTGTGTATACACCTCATTAAGATTTCATATCATTCCAAGTTTGTCCCATTTGATTATTTGACTATAACTCTTAGTTAAATTCTAAGTTAATTTGTTATTAACTACTAATCTTTACATGACACTTCCTCTAGTTGTGTATTTTTGAACTTGAACGTATCATTACTTATAATTTATTACTTGATTGTAGACTAACTATTATATCATTCCTTAACTTTTCCCTTACTAAGGTTTATTGTTGGGTAATTCTAGAATGAGCGTTCGCTCTTCGATGACTCGATTTATATCAACACTAACTAGATTTATTAACTAGATTTATTATTTAAACTTTATCATCTAGTTTCTAACACTAGGAAGTTATAAATCGAGGCTAGGGGTTTACATGACCAGCAGGCCAGCGGAGTATGGGAGGCTCATTGAAGAGTATTATTCATTTGGTGAGGTAAGTGTCTTACCATTTGCATCTATTCAATTTTCAAATTTAAATTCTGAATTATGTAATCAAACGAATTAAAAAACGATTTTCAAATCCTAAATCTGAGTTTTGAGTATGTGATCTCTTTATGAGATTCAAAAAGGGAAGGAATCAAAAACTAAGTTGATTCCAAAATATTTGAATCGAGAAAATTTTTAAGAGTTTGAAAAGGTAAAGGTTTTGTGCTTTTGCACTTAGTGAAACAATTTCAAAGCCCATGTATATACTCTCAGTTTAATTAAGATTTAGTGCTATGTGAAGATGTAGAAAATTCTGTCCGTAATTGCTCAGTTTTCAGAATATCTAGCGCTACATATACGATGCACAAAATTCTGTACGTAGACGCTAAGATATAGAGAGATTCTAGCGCTGCGTTGCGATGTAGAAAATTCCACACGTAGTCATTTAGATCTACAGTTTTGGCACTACGTTGCGATGTAGTAAATTTTGCTCGTAGTCACCTAGAGTTATAACACTACAATTGCGATGCAGAAATTCCACTTTGTAGATGCTCAAATTTGAGATTTTTTCACACTACATTTGCGATGCAGTAAATTCCGTATCGTAGTGGTCGAAATATCTCAATAGCTTCACATTTGGCATCAGTCGAAAACTGCCACATGATGGTTTGAGTATACTAGGGGTATACATGGAGTTTTCAGAAAGAACGATTTTAAAAAGATCGAAAAAGATTTTGATATTCGGGCGAAGTTATGAATTCTGTTGTAGTTACATCTTGATATTATTTTCATATATGGAACTAACATATTTATTCTTGTGCAACTTATATATCGTATTAGGTACCTGTACAGGTATTTTTGCATTCAAAAAATCTCATCGGATATTTTAGGTGGGCGTTGCATAAATGTATTGCTTAAATGCCAAACATATTTTTGTTGTTGTAATTAACATGACTAGATGATTGCTTGTTTGACTTATGGACATTCAGAAATTTGTAAATTCATATTTTGTTATGTGCATATAGTTGAAACATTTACACATGATACATATCTATTACTTGATATATCTATATATATATATAATATATTGTTGCGTATGTGTAGTATCCAAAGTGTTTATAAAGTGTATGTTGCGGAAATTACATATTTGAGAAAAATGTGTGTTATGAATTTGAATAAGAAAATGCATGTTTGTGGCCAAAAGAAGTTGGGTGGTGATTTGAAATAATACGAAGTGTGTTTCTTTTACAGGAAAAATTTTGGGATTGTTAAAAATACAGCTGTCATGCTGCCGAATTTTCTTAAAATACATGTTAATTTGAAATCGAAAAATTTACATCAACCCAACTATTTTCAATGAAAACGAGTCTTCCATTTAAGTAAAGAAAGTAAACAGGAAAGATTAAGGGGTTCGCTCCATGGATCTCCTTTACCCAGCGAGTAGGGTTATGAGAGATTTGATGGAGTGCCCAACGAGATCCTCCAGATAAGAGTATAGAGAGAATCTGGTTCGGGTCTCGTCACTTTCCGTTCAAATTTCTTAATGTCTAAGCATGTTAAACTCCTCAAATGAAGCCTAATTTTACACTAATGCATTTAAATGAAATTTTTGAATGATTCTAATTAGTCTTGGCCAAACCTTGACCAACTTCTCACACCATCAATCTCATTCAATTTTTCCATAACACTTATGCTCAAACACTTGAATAAAAGTGTAAAATCAAGTCAAATTCATAAAACTCACACTTTACGCAAATAAACAAAGTTTGGCCCCGATGTGTGTCCTATAACATCCAATGTATTTCTTTTCACTTTCATGTTAAATTCATCATCACCATAACCTAGAAAATCATTCAAAACATTCAAAAACAATTGTCTAATTGATGGGCCACGAGCCTTATACATTCATTCCCATGCACTTGGCAGCCCGCTAGTAGTCCTATAGTAACCCTCCAGTCGATTTCTAATCCGGTTGAAAGGTTCCCATAAAGTTGAGCTATTTTCCTTTACTGAAAACATTTTTCGAAATCTCTTTTCTAACGAAAACGGGTGGAAATTTTTTCTTTTTATTATACATTTGCAAAACAGAGTTATAAAAATTTCGGCAGAATAACGGTTGTTTTTTTTAAAATGCTACACTATAAAAATTTATAGAAAATTTATACACTTCTAAAACAAACAATTTCTCAACTTTTAGGCCTTAGACCCTCACTTTTCTTAATCCACAAGCAACCACAAACATGCTATTAGTTTCAAAGATAAATTAAAGCATATTTACATGTCATGCATTGACAAGACCTGACCCGGATTCCCTCTAATGAACCCGGCAGTCCTACCGGGCACCCCACGAGACCTTTATGAAATCTAACTATTAAGACCCAAAAGGATGTCATGAAGCGAACCCGTATCGATAAGTAACTTTGCTAAACAAGAAAACCATCTATCTTAAAATTTCTTCTCAACATCCATGCCAATCATGTTGTGATTAAAAACATTATCATGAATATGCAAATATCTAAAATAGGCATGTCGTCATGGTTATATAAAAATTCTATAAAATATTATTTAAATCTTAAAATATGCACGATAACATAATTGATAATAACATCAGAAGCACAATGTTCATAGAAGAAACAATGCAGCATTGTCAATCGTCTAACCCATCTAGCCTGATCGCGGTGGACTGGTACTTTGATTCCTTATTCCTGCACGTGGGAGGTTTTGTAACATAGAACCAAAAATAATTGTAAGCTATAAAGTCTAGTGAGTGTGAGAGTTTGATTAAACTAAATTTTATAAAATACCTCCTGAAAACATTTTTTTTTTAAAATGATTTGTTTTTAAAAACTTGAGTTTTATAAATTTTTCTTTAGAAATTCAAAGTTTTTTCTAAAATAATTTCTTTCTGAAACCTGCTTTTCAATGGTATGCTGCTCTTATTAAAATTTGTACTAATAGGGAACCTAGGGAAAGCTACAACCACATGAACGGGTAAACCAGCTCCGCTCAGTGTGAGGGGTCACGTGGCGGAATAGCTATTATCGCACATCGTGACAAAGCTACAAAGACACCCCACTACTGCGTGGCGGAACTATCATCACACACCGTAAGCGAGACAATACCTCATGGTGTAGAAGGCGACTCAACAGACATGACAGACTCTATCCCCCCGATGTTAGCAGGACTAACCCTCCCAACACTTACCCTACACTGTGGGGTATACTGGTCGGGTCTAATACTAGAAGGTTTGTCTACCGATAAGCTTGGGACGTTCCATTAGTTCTTGAAAATCTTTACTTTTTTTTTTTTTTTACTTTTCTATATTTTAGATAAGCCAATCTTTCATGCTAAACATGAACTGTTGATGGGCTAAAATAATTTATGATAATTTATATAATAATTGCAGAAAAATCTAAAAAGCATTTAATATAAAGAGAATCATTTCACACCCACTGCTTGCTGTCCTATTCATTTGCACCAATGCTTCCGCAACCTCCTCAGCGACCTCTTCTTAGCTCGCTGTCACCCATACTTATTCACAAACAAAACCTTCAATTAGCTAGCTAAATTATCATCTCTAACTCCTATTCCATACGAGCTACTAAGGATTACAATACTGTCAGTCCAGCTCGAGCTGCGAGCTCACACCTTAGCTCGCATGAGCTCGCCCCTCAACGAGCTCATGCCTCGCTCAACACAGCCTGAATTAAGGGCATCCACCTTCAGCGACTCACTCAGCTCACTCCCTTAGCGAGCTGAGATCTTTTTCTAGCTCAGGTTGCTCTTCATACCTCTCAGCTCGCCCTTGCAAGCTACAGCCTTAGGCCAGCTCAGCCAGGCACCCTTGATGAGCTGCGACCTCACTCGGCTCCTTTTGAGAGCTCGCACTCCAGCCTAGTCTAGACAGGCGAGGTGGAGAGCAACAGGTACAACCCAGCTCGCTCCACAGTTGACCATCTTAACCAGCTGAACGCACTAAGGGCCTCCTCAAGCTCGCATCTCGCGAGCTCCTGCCCTGACTCACGCAGGCCTATTTCTAACACTTCTTTCCTCAGACTTACATTTTACATTACCATAAATACGTCTTGTGTAAACCCCTATCCTTGATATTTTATCCTCTAGTGTTCTAGTGTTAGAAGTTAGAATATGGAAAGGTGTAAATTAAGTTACGAATAATACTAACAACCTTATGAGCGATATTAAAGTGTTGGACACTTATAGTATGATAAGTCAATGAAGGGTAAAATAATTCATCCACAATTAAGTGATAAATTACAAAGGATAATATAAATGAGTGCACCAATGAGAATTTTAAGATTTGTTATTTAGGATAAGTAATTAATCACTAATTAGATTAAGCTAAAAATGTTGATGATAGTCAAAACAAGTTAAGGGACAAGCTTGGCATTCAAAATTTTTTTTAGTGAGATACATAAACAAAACTTAGAGCAGAATTTGCAAATGAAGAAGCAAAGCTATCGTGAGATGTAGACAAGGGGAGATAGTGGCGTGAATTGAGAGAAATAAGGACATGGAAGGCATTTTTGAATTGTTAGTTATATATATACCACACTTAGAGTAAAATTAATAAAAGAAAAGCAAGATGCAGACGTGAAAGAAGAAGCAAACAGTAGCTGTTCCGAAAAAACAAAACAGAACTGTGAGACAGACCAGCAAGAGGGACGACCAAGTAAGAAGGAAGAAGAAGAAAGGGAGCTTCAATCAACTACCCGATCCTCAAACCACCTCTCTAGGGTTTCTTACAAGCTAATCTCACCCTCCTAAACAAGATTTAGGTGAGATCTCATCTTCTCTCTCTCTACTTGATGAAATTGGAGTTGAAATGGGTATGTTGTTAACTATGTGATTCTTGTGAGTTGTGATAGGTGTTCTACCCTTCAAACAAGTCTAGAACCCTAACTAAGTAATATAGAAGTTTACATGCCATGTTCTTGTGTGAAAATGATAGATTAGGGTATTTGGATAACAAACTTTAAAGTGAAACTTAAAGTCATAAAGTATTACACAAAGTGTAGATTAGTTGTTTGATGAAAAGCTTTTGAGAGATTGTCTTGTAAAACTTTGAAAGCTCTACTCTTGAATAAGTGTGTGTGTGTGTTAAGGACATGAAGAACAGTAGATAACCTCTGAGTTTTGTTGAAGTTGAACTCAAATTTAAGCATAAGTAAGGGTAGGAAAGCATCTAGAAATGATAGAGTTGTCAAAAAGCTAGTTTTGGGCAATTTGAGAATCCCGAGCTCAAACAATGGGATAGAGATAACCTATACAAGTTTGACTTATATGTGGTTGTTCTAGACCTCAAATCATGCCTAAAGGTCATAGAAAATCATAGGTTTTGAAACGGAACGATTCTGATAAAAATTGCGCAAATTATGCCTAAAATAGTGTCGTTAAAGAGACGTTAAGTAAAATAACTATGTAAATGTAATTTTTAATGCATGGAATAAATTTAGTTGATCATAATTAGGTAAAAGAGCCTTAGATACGAAAGAAAAACCATTGTCGCTAGTCCAATGCGAAAAAATGCATCGAAAAGTGCCCGAAACAGGGTGTTTTTCTTAGATTTGACATAACAAACGATAGAATTTTTCGATGAAATTTTACGGGTGATCAGAATGTGAGATAAGAGGATGGTAAGGAAAAGAACAAAATAAGACGGAGCCCCGAGCAGACCTGTTCATCGCATTCTGTTATGGGGTGTCAAAAGAGGCTTAAAATTTTGATTTTTCGTTTCGGGCCTCTAAAAATTATACGAACTGCGTGAGGGTGTCCCTAGGGGTGTATAACTGAAAATTTTGTGAAGAATTCAGAATTAGAGAGTCTCAGTTCAGTTAGAAACAAGTTGGAAAGTTATAGTGCAAAAGGGTAGTTATTGGAGAGAGTTGTGTTAGAAATGTCATTTTAAAGTTTGAGTTATGAGATTGTCACAAGTGATAATAAGAAATTGTCATGTAGGTGATGAGCGAGCGAGCGAGCGAAGTCTGAGAGACTCGTCGAGACGCTTCACTCGGGTTTGCACGGCTTTAAGGTAAGTGTATTTTGCTTACATTATTTCAATTTTGATTTACATTGTAACTTACTTGTATTTAACACAAACTTCAATTAGTTTTCCAAAAATAAATTGGATTTCAAGTAAAAATCATTGCCTCAAATCAAGAAATGAGATTTGAAGGAAAAAATTGTTTTCCAAAAAGGTTTATGCAAAACTTGAGTTAAGAATCATGTGTATACCGTAGTATTAGAGCAATTGGCACTACGTGGCGACGTAGAAAATTTCGCTCGTAGTTGTCTAAGATTTATAATCACTTGCAATAGGTTACGATGTAGAAAATTTCATACCTAGTTGCAAGCGATAATGAGTAGTTGCTCCACAATATGCGATGCAGAAAATTCTGCATGTGATAGCACAGAGTATAGTTCACTAGCACTACATTTGCGATGTAGAGAATTCCACATTGTAGTTGCTCCGAGTTGAGACCGTGTCACCCTACGTTGCGATGTAGTGAATTCTGCACGTAGTGGTTGAGATGCTATAGTAGCTTCACGTTGGCATCAATAGAAAAATTCGTCACGTGATGGTTAGAATATATTAGGGTATACACATGGTCTTTTTATGAGAAATGCCTTTAAAGATTGAAAAAGAAATTTCCATATTTATATAAGTAAAGCATCAAGTGAAATATCATTACTTGTTATTATTATGTGACGAACTAACTTTTCATTTTATTGTGTAGCTTGCTTGCGCCATCAGGCGTGACTATAGGTGACTACGTGACCAAAAGATTATCATTTTGCTTATAAGTGGGAGACGACCGGATTTTATTCTATGAACGTCAAACATATTTTTTTGATGTTGTTGTATATAATTTAATCAAGTTATCATATATTAACATATAAACATTTAGTGAATTGTAAACTTATATTTTGATATGTATATAAGTTTGGAACATTCACACTTGAAACACCTTATCACAATGTGCACACAATATATATATATATATATGATTTGCATGTGAAAAGTACATGAATGTTGGAAATGAAATGAATAATGCATGTTTGTGGATAAAGAAGTTGGGAGGAAATAGGATTATAGTCGAAGTGTAATTTCTTTGCAGGTAAATTTTTGGATTTGTAAAAAATACAACCGTTATGTTGCCGAAATTTTTCTAAAATTGTTTTTAATCGGAATTGAGAAAATTTTTATCACTCCTAACTATTTTAAAGAAAATCGAATTCTTAAGTTTAAACGAGTAAACCGGCTAAGAAAGTTAGGAGTTCGCTTCTCGGGTTTCTTCAATCCGACGAGTCGGGTTCAGGAAGTCCGTTGAAGTGTCCGACGGGATCCTCCAGACAAGAGCCTAGTAAGGGTCTGGTTAGGGTCCTGTCAAGTTGGTATCAAAGCCTGGTTCTCGTTAAGTTGAGATAAAGTTTTTAAGAGAAAGTTTGAGCTATTTTTGCATAAAGTGTGCGTTAGTGATGCATGAGTTATGCATGAGGCATGAAGCCATTATGTGCATTCCTTTTTTTAAAAGATTCTATGAATTATGCTTTCATTGATTGCATAAGTTAAAATAGAAGCTATATGATTTGAGTCAAGCATTTTATGAATGTGCACATCGATATATATACAAGTTATCATATATATGGCACGTCAGGTAGTTTGTGTAGTTTATACATGAGATGAGATAAGATATAGAAATTGAAGTTGAACATTGCATGAGTACAGAATAAATTTATGCTTTATAAATGTTCTAACTTGAGTTTATGGTTATTTGAAAACTATAGAGATATGCAGCGTAGAGATCGTCCGAGGACGAGACGGGTAGCCACAGAGGCACCCCCACCACAGGACGAGCATGTTGACGAGTCCGTTAATGTGCCAACGAGCTCATCCCATCTCGAGCCATCACAGTCAGCCCGATCAAAGCCTGCACTAGGCAACCTAGAGCAGATGGCCCAGATGCTAGTGATGGTACTTCAGTAGTCGCGGGAGACCAGAGTATCAATCGAGCGCGCCCGTAAGTTAGGCGCGAAGCCATATGACAAGACAGGAGATCCCGAGCGCGCATTATCTTGGCTAGAGACAAACGAGGAGATATTTCAGGTGATGGGATGCACAGGGGACCAGATGGTTACTTTCTCAGCCTTCTTGCTGAAAGATCGAGCTAAAGATTGGTGGAAGGCGCATCAGAGAACACATCCAGCTGGAGTATCTTGGGAAGACTTCAAGAAAGAGTTTATAGACAAGTTCTTCCCGAAAAGCTACAAAGATGCTAAGATTGAAGAGTTTTTCAGGTTGGAACAGGGAACCTCTACAGTGACATACTATGAAAAGAGGTTCTCCGAACTAGTTCGTCTAGTTCCTTTCATTGCCGAGAACGAAGAATAGAAGGTCAACAGGTTTTTAGCAGGTCTTAACCCCGCAGTCAGGACCATTGTAACATCTACAGCACATACTCGGTATGGACAGCTGGTGGAGGCAGCCACCAGAGTTGAGCAGAGTGCAGGAACCGTCCCCAAACTGAAGCAACCATTCAGTCAGAAGCGTAGTTGGGGCAGTAGCCATCAAGGAGGGTCTAGCAAAGTAGCCAAAAGTAGCCAGAAGTCATCCTGGTATGAGAGTCATCAATAAAGCCAAAAACCCCAGACTAGTCAGAGCTTAGTACAGTCATCCGGGGGATCCAGAAGAAGACCTAATTGGAAGGATAGACTTGCCTACGGCAAGTGCGGCCAATCGCATCCGGGAGAGTGTCTTATCAGACGTACAAGGTGTTTCAGATGTGGCCAGTAGGGTAATTTCATGCGAGATTGTCCCAGTACAGTGGCGTCGAGCCCAGCGGAGGCTAGATCCATAGTACAGGGACAGACGAGCGGGGGTCGTGGACCAGATAGAGGAGGCCCTCGAACTAGAGGAGCTGGGCTTCAGAGCACCACCTGGTAGACCTCATAGCCAGGCAGCCAGAGTGTACACAGTGACCCCACAGTAGGCTGATGCATCCCTAAACGTGGTGCCAGGTATTCTTACTGTCTTTACTTTAGCTGCAATTGTTTTGGTGGACCAAGGAGCCACCCATTCTTTTGTATCTGGGGAGTTTATTGATAGAGTCGGGATAGATTTAAGACCGATAGAGTGTCATATGAGAGTGTCACTTCCCATTGGTGAGTCACTTATGGTCGACCAGGTTTATATGGGAAGTAAGGTAGCTGTAGCGGGTCAAGAGTTTGAGGCAAATTTGATTGTACTAGCCTTATATGATTTTGATGTCATTCTGGGTATGGATTGGCTTTCGAAGCATCGAGCTATTGTTGACTGCTACAGAAAGGAAGTTAAGCTTAGTAGACCCGGAGAGCCCGATGTAATTTTCTACGAAGAGAGGATGCTACTCCCTACAAGGTTGATCAGTGTGATGAAGGCAAATAAGATGCTCAGAAGAGATTGCCAAGTATACTTGGCTTATGTAGTGGAACCCGAGGATAGTAAGTTACAGATCGCCGAGGTTCCAGTGGTTAATGAATTTATGGATATCTTCCCAGAGGAGCTACCAGGACTACCTCCAGATAGGGAGATAGAGTTCGAGATTGAACTAGCCCCTGGTACTGAACCTATTTCTATAGCTCCGTATCGGATGGCACCAGCAGAACTAAAGGAGTTAAAGGTTCAGATGGAAGAATTAGTGAGCAAGGGGTTTGTGAAACCCAGTACATCACCGTGGGCAACTCCGGTGTTTTTTGTAAAGAAGAAGGATGGGAGCCTTCGGTTATGTATTGATTACAGGCAGCTTAATAGGGTTACGATCAGAAATCAGTACCCGCTGCCTCAGATAGATGACTTATTTGATCAGCTTCAAGGGGCTAAAGTATTTTCGAAGATCGATCTACGATCGGGGTATCATCAGCTGAAGGTGCGTAGGGAAGATGTTCCCAAAACGGCCTTCAGAACTAGATATGGGCATTATGAGTTCTTGGTGATGCCATTTGGCTTAACCAATGCCCCAGCAGCTTTTATGGATTTGATGAACTGAGTTTTTAGACCCTACCTGGACAAGTTCGTGATTCTCTTTGTAGATGACATTCAAATATATTCAGGTAGCCGAGAAGAGCATGTTGAGCACCTGAGGGTAGTATTGCAGACCCTATGAGAACATCAACTATATGCAAAGTTCAACAAGTGCCAGTTCTGGCTAGATCAAGTGGCATTTCTGAGACATGTGGTATCAGCAAATGGGATATCTGTGGATCCTCAGAAAATAGAAGCAGTGGTTAATTGGAAGCCACCCACGAATGTAACTGAAGTGAGAAGTTTCTTGGGTTTAGCTGGGTATTACCGGAGTTCGTGGAGGGGTTCTCAAAGATTGCTACTCCACTGACCAGGTTGACAAGGAAAGAAGAGAAGTTTGTTTGGTCAAAAGCATGCCAGAACAGTTTCGATGAGCTGAAAAAGAGATTAACCTCAGCCCTAGTACTTACACTACCATCGGGAATTGATGGGTTTACGGTGTACTGTGATGCCTCCAAACAGGGTTTAGGTTGTGTGTTGATGCAGCACGACAAAGTGATAGCTTATGTCTCGAGACAATTGAAGAAGCATGAAGTTAATTATCCAACGCATGACTTAGAGCTAGCTGCAGTAGTGTTTGCTTTACGGATATGGAGACACTATCTCTATGGAGTACCCTGCAGGATCTTTACAGATCATAAAAGCCTGTAGTACTTGTTCTTACAGAAAGAGTTGAACATGAGACAGAAAAGATGGGTAGAACTCATCAAAGATTATAACTGCACAATTGAGTATCACCCAGGTAAGGCTAATATAGTAGCAGATGCTTTGAGTAGAAGGTCCTCTAGTTCGTTAGCCCCGTTGAAAGTTGAGTATTTAACTATGCTGGTGGAGCTAAGATCCATGAGAGTCAGACTGGAGATGACGGATTCAGATTCCCTGTTAGCAACCTTTCAGGTCCGTCCAGTGCTAGTGGATCGAGTTAGAGATTTACAGGCCCAAGATCCACATTTAATGAAACTAAGAAATGAAGTAGAAGCGGGACAGTAGAGTAACTTTGTAATAAGAGATGATGAAACTTTGGTAATGGGCCAGAGATTGTGTGTGCCAGATGTGGCAGACTTAAAGAAAGAGATCATGGAAGAGGCACACTCATCAGCATACGCCATGCATCCAGGGAGTACTAAAATGTATTGGACTCTGAGAGACCACTACTAGTAGAGAGGCATGAAGAGGGAGATAGCAGAGTTCGTATCCAAGTGCTTAACTTGCCAATAGATTAAGATTGAGCATCAAAAACCCGTAGGTTTATTACAACCTCTATCCATTCCCGAGTGGAAGTGGGAAAGGATCACGATGGATTTCGTGATGGGACTCCCCAGAACACAGAGCGGACATAATGCCATTTGGGTGATAGTTGATAGATTGACGAAGTTCGCTCACTTTCTTGCTATTAAGAACACTTATTCCTTGGAAAAATTAGCACAGTTATATGTAGATGAGATTGTGAGGTTGCATGGCGCACCAATATCCATTGTATCAGATAGAGATCCTCGGTTCACTTCGAGGTTCTGGCCAAAGCTACAAGAAGCCATGGGCACCGGATTGAACTTCAGTACTGCTTTTCACCCACAAACAGATGGCCAATCGGAAAGAACCATCCAGACTCTCGAAGATATGTTGAGAGCGTGTGTGATAGAGTTCAGAAGGAGTTGGGATAACTACCTAGCGTTGATAGAGTTTGCCTACAACAATAGTTATCAGGCCAGCATTGGTATGGCACCTTATGAAGCGTTGTATGGCAGAAAGTGCAGAACCCTAGTCTGCTGGGATGAAATAGGTGAAAGAAGATTGATTAGCTCCGAGATTGTCCAAGATACAACCGAGAAGGTAAATGTGATAAGAGAGCGGTTGAAGATAGCAAGTGACAGACAAAAAAGCTATGCGGACAATCGAAGACGAGATCTAAAGTTCGAAGTGGGTGATAGAGTATTTTTACAAATTTCTCCATGGAAGGGCATTCTGAGATTTGGGAAACGTGGAAAGTTGAGTCCACGGTATATTGGACCATATGAGATGGTGGACAAAGTGGGTGGAGTGGCTTATCAATTGAAGTTGCCACTAAAGCTAGCAAACATTCATGATGTGTTCCACATCTCCATGCTTCGTAAGTATATCAGTGACCCTTCACATATTCTTAAAGAACAACCAGTCCAGTTGAAGGAAAACTTGACCTACGAGGAGCAGCCAGTAGAGATTCTAGATCGTAGAGATCAAGTGTTACGTAACAAGGTGATTCTGCTAGTGAAAGTGTTATGACGAAATCAGGGGTCATAAGAGGCTACATGGGAGCCTGAAGAGCAGATGCGTGCCCAATATCCTCAATTGTTTGAATCAGGTACGCAGTTTAAAATTTCAAGGACGAAATTTTTATAAGGGGGGGGAGAAATTATAAACCTCTATCCTTGATATTTTATCCTCTAGTGTTACACATTTAGATATTTTAATGACATGAAGAACAATAGATAACCTCTGAGTTTTGATAAAGTTGAACTAAAATTTAAGCATAAGTAAGGGTAGGAAAGCATCTAGAAATGATAGAGTTGTCAAAAAGCTAGTTTTGGACAATTTGGGAATCCCGAGCTCAAACAATAGGATAGAGACAACCTGTGCAAGTTTGACTTATATGGGGTTGTTCTAGACCTCAAATCATGCCTAGGAGTCATAGAAAACCATAGGTTTTGAAACGGAACGATTCCGATAAAAATTGCGCAAGTTATGCCCAAAATAGTGCCGTTAGAGAAATGTTAAGTGAAATAATTATGTAAATGCAAGTTTTAATGCATGGAATGAATTTAGTTGATCATAATCAGGTAAAAGAACCTTAGATACGAAAGAAAAACCATCGTCGCTCATCCGATGCGAAAGAGTGCATCGAAAAGTGCCCGAAATAAGACGTTTTTCTTAGATTTGACATAGCAAACGATAGAATTTTTCAATGAAATTTTATGGGTGATCAGAATATGAGATAAGAGGACCGTAGGAAAAAGAACAAAAGAAAACGGAGCCCCGAGCAGACCTGTGCATCACATTCTATTATGGGGTGTCAAAAGAGACTTAAAATTTCGATTTTTCGTTTCGAGCATCTAAAAATTATATGGACTGCGTGAGGGTGTCCCTAGGGGTGTATCATTGAAACTTTTACAAAGAAATTGAAATTAGAGAGTCCTGGTTGAGTTAGAAATAAGTTGGGAAGTTATAGTGCAAAAGGGTAGTTATTGGAGAGAGTTGTGTTAGAAATGTCATTTTAAAATTTGAGTTATGAAATTGTCACAAGTGATAATAAGAAATTGTCATATAGGTGACGAGCGAGCAAGCGAAGTCCGAGAGACTCATCGAGACGCTTGACTCGGGTTTGCGTGGCTTTGAGGTAAATGTATTTCGCTTACGTTATTTCAATTTTGCTTTACATTATAACTTACTTGTATTTAACACAAACTTCAATTAGTTTTCCAAAAATAAATTGGGTTTCAAGTAAAAATCATTGCCTCGAATCAAGAAATGAGATTCGAAGGCAAAAATTGTTTTCCAAAAAGGTTTATGCAAAACTTGAGTTAAGAACCATGTATATACCGTAGTAGTGGAGCAATTGGCACTACGTGGCGACATAGAAAATTCCGCTCGTAGTTGTTTAAGATTTATAATCAGTTGCAATAGGTTACGATGTAGAAAATTCCGTACCTAGTTGCAAGCGATAGTGAGTAGTTGCTCCACAATATGTGATGTAGAAAATTCTGCATGTGGTAGCACAGAGTATAGTTCACTAGCACTACATTTGCGATGTAGAGAATTCCGCATTGTAGTTGCTCGGAGTTGAGACCGTGTCACCCTACATTGCGATGTAGTGAATTCCGTACGTAGTGATTGAGATACTATAGTAGCTTCATGTTGGCGTCAATAGAAAAATTCGTCACGTGATGGTTAGAATATATTAGGGTATACACATGGTTTTTTTATGAGAAATACCTTTAAAAATTGAAAAAGAAATTTCCATATTTATATAAGTAAAGCATCAAGTGAAATATCATTACTTGTTATTATTATGTGACAAACTAACTTTTCATTTTATTGTGTAGCTTGCTTGCGCTATCAGGCATGACTATAGGTGACTACGTGACCGAAAGATTATCATTTTGCTTATAGGTGGGAGACGACCGGATTTTATTCTATGAACGTCAAACATATTTTTTTGATGTTGTTGTATATAATTTAATCAAGTTATCATATATTAACATATAAACATTTAGTGAATTGTAAACTTATATTTTGATATGTATATAAGTTTGGAACATTCACACTTGAAACACCTTATCACAATGTGCACACAATATATATATATATATGATTTGCATGTGAAAAGTACATGAATGTTGGAAATGAAATGAATAATGCATGTTTGTGGATAAAAAAATTGAGAGGAAATGAAATTATAGTTGAAGTATAATTTTTTTGCGGGTGAAATTTTGGATTTGTAAAAAATGCAGTCGTTATGCTGCCGAAATTTTTATAAAATTATTTTTAATCGGAATTAAGAAAAAAATTATCACTCCTAACTATTTTAAATAAAATCGAATTTTTAAGTTTAAACGAGTAAACCGGCTAAGAAAGTTAGGGGTTCGCTTCTCGGGTTTCTTCAATCCGACGAGTCGGGTTCAGGAAGTCCGTTGAAATGCCCGACGGGATCCTCCAGACAAGAGCATAGTGAGGGTCTGGTTAGGGTCCTGTCATCTTGACTTTATTTCACATATACAAAACAAATCAACATATCATCAACTCACCAATTTTCTCAGGTCGCGACCTCATCTGGTTCAGTGGCACAAACTAAATCATCCCAAATTAAAATCAAATTACCACGAATTAACATTATTCTCAGTTATTTCACTTACCAGACCCTTGCTCAGCCTTTTGTCTTGCTTTCTCTCTCGCTTACAACTTCAAACCACCAGATATATGCACCAAGAATCTTGTTAAATGTTTACAACCCAGAAGTTGTTACTCGACAGCTTTTCACCAACATAAAACCATAAAAACTCATTCTTATCACTTAAATCTTACTAGATCTGCTCCTTAAATCTGTTCTTCACCTTCCAACAGCTTGATCCTCCTCAAAAATGATAGAAATCAACTCGGCACAGTTGCAGATCTGCCCTCTTTGCTTCTGCCGGCGACAGCTTCTCTTCCTCTCTCTGTCTTTTCTAGATTTTTCTTCTATCAACATATCCATCACACACCTATATTTATAGGCATAGGTTAAACTTGATTTCACCCTTGGACTTATTTAAAATTACACTTTTACTAGATTCTAGAGAATTCTTCATTTTTTCCCCAATTCCCATGTCCTTTCCTCATATTTATAATTTTATCATTCTTTATAAAATCTTTTATTTTTACCATTTTACCCTCAACTTTTAATATTTAATTTTTCTTCCAATTATCCCAGAAAAATTAAATTGCACTTCCAAACACTCTAAAAATCCTTTTTATTATTTTATAAATAAAATTTATCTCATTTCGCACCTAGATACAGGACAACTTGAGATAGGGTGTTACAATTCTTCCCCTCTTATAAAAATTTCGTTCTCGAAATTTACATACTATACTAAAAAAAATGGAGGTACCTCTAATACATCTGATCTTCATGCTCCCAAGTAGCTTCTTTTACCTCATGATTCCTCCACAATACTTTCACTAGAGGGATAACTTTACTTCGTAGTACTTGCTCTCTGCGTTCTAATATCTGCACCGATTCCTCTTCATAAGTTAGATTCGTTTTTAGTTCTATCGGTTGTTCCTTAAGTATGTAGGAGGGATCTGCAATATACTTGCGGAGCATGGATATATGAAATACATCATGAATCTTACTCAACTGCTGAGGTAGCTTCAATCTATAGGCCACAGGTCCTACTCTCTCCATGATTTTGTACGGACTGATATAACGCAGACTTAGCTTCCCACGTTTCCCAAATCTGAGCACGCCCTTCCACGGAGATATCGTGAGAAATACTCTATCCCCAACTTCAAACTCGAGACCTATCAGTTTCTTATTGCCTACCTTATACTAATATACTGGAGTTCGACACTTCCTTCCATATAGAGCTTCATATGGAGCCATACCTATGCTGGCCTGATAACTGTTATTATATGCGAACTCTACAAGCTGTAGGTATGTATCCCAACTCCTTCTGAATTCCAAAGCACACGCTCTGAGCATGTCTTCAAGTGTTTCGATGGTTCTCTCTAATTGGCCATCCATTTGAGGATGAAAAGTCGTGCTGAAGTCCAATCGAGTACCTAGAGCCTTCTGCAAGCTGAGCCAAAACTTGGAAGTAAATCTAGGGTCGCAATACAGAAACCAGTATACCATGGAGTCTCACTATCTCATCTATGTAGAGTTGTGCCAACTTACCAATAGGGTAATTGCTCTTGATTGGTAGGAAATGGGCGGACTTCGTCAATTTGTCTACTATCACCTATATGGCATCATGCCCCATTTGACTGCATAGGAGCCCTACAACAAAATCCATGGTGATATTCTCTCACTTCCATTCAGGGATGGAAAGCGGCTGAAGTAATCCTGTCAGTTTCTGATGTTTTGCTTTCACTTCCTGACAGATGAGACAATGGGATACGAATTCAGCGATCTCTCTCTTCATCCCTTTCCACCAGTAATAGTCTTTTAGGGTACGGTAAATCTTCATGCTGCCCGGATGCATGGCGTATACTGAAGAATGAGCTTTTTCTATGATTTCTCTTTTCAAATCACTACTAACTAGCACGTATAGACGTTGTCCCACCATCAAGATGCCATCTTCCTTGATCGTAAAATCTGCTCGACGTCCTTTTCCGATTTCTTGTCTTATCTTTACCAACTGGGGATCCTGCCATTGCTGTTCCCTTATCTGATCTATCAGAATGGGGCGAACATAAAATGCAGCTAATAAAGCCCCTGAGTCTGCTACACCTAACCAGGCTCCCAATTATCTCAATTCCACTAAAAGTGGAAGATATATTTACCTTAAATAAGCTAAGGAACTCACAAGTCGTCTGCTTAAAGCATCTGCCACTACATTGGCCTTCTCGGGGTGGTACTCTATTATACAATCATAATCTTTAATCAATTCCAACCACCGTCGCTGCCTCATATTTAGCTCTCTCTGAGTGAACAGATACTGCAGACTCTTGTGGTTTGTAAAGATTTGGCAAGGAACACCATAGAGGTAATGCCTCCATATTCATAGCGCGAATACTACTGCTGCGAGCTCTAGATCGTGGGTAGGGTAGTTCTGTTCATGCATTTTCAACTGCCAAGAAGCATATGCTACAACTTTACCATTCTGCATCAGAACACACCCTAGACCCTATCTTGAGGCATCACTAAAGATAGTAAATCCATCCTCCCTTGTTGATAAAGTTAACACTGGAGCTGAGGTCAGTTTTCTCTTTAGCTCGTCGAAACTCTGCTGGCAGGCGTCCGACCATTCAAACTTTTCTTCTTTTCTGGTCAACCTGGTCAGTGGGGCTACTATCCTGGAAAACCCCTCTACAAATTTTCTATAGTAACCTACCAGTCCGAGGAAACTCCGGACCTTAGTAACATTTGTAGGCGGTCTCCAACTCGTTATTGCTTCTATCTTCTGAGGATCTACACTGATTCCATCAGCTGATACTATGTGACCTAAGAAAGCGACACTATCCAGCCAGAATTGGCATTTACTAAGCTTTGCATACAGTTGATGCTCTCGCAAGGTCTGTAGCACTATCAGGAAATGCTCTGCATGCTCCTGATAGCTGTTTGAATACACTAAGATATCGTCAATAAACACAATCATGATTTTGTCTAGATATGGCCAGAAGATCCTGTTCATTAGGTTCATGAATGTTGTTGGGGCATTAGTAAGCCCGAATGGCATGACGAGGAACTCATAATGCCCATATATGGTCCTAAAAGTGGTCTTAGGAATGTCTTCGGCACGAATCCTTAACTGATGATATCCTGACCTCAGGTCGATCTTTGAATACACTCTGGATCCTTATAGTTGATCGAATAAGTTGTCGATTCGCGGGAGCGGATACTGATTCCTTATAGTCACTTTGTTCAACTATCTGTAGTTGATACATAGTCTCAAGCTCCCGTCTTTCTTCTTGACGAATAGCACTAGAGCTCCCTAAAGTGAATGATTGAGTCATACGAATCCTTTTTCTAGCAATTCTTCCATCTTCACTTTCAATTCTCTCAACTCGATTGGCGCCATTCTGTACGGAGCAATAGAAATTGGCTCGGTTCTCGATAGCAAATCTATCTCAAGTTCCATTTCTCGATCTGGAGGCAATCTTGAAAGATCTTCCGGAAACACATCTAGAAAGTCTCAACTACTGGGATGTCTTTTAAGCTCGCTCCGCTGTACCTCTCTTCTACAACCTAGGTTAGGTATCCTTGGCAAGACTTCCTAAGCATCTTGCTGGCCTCCAAAGCTGATATGACGCTAGTAGAAAGCAATCTTTGTATCCCATGAAAAATAACACCTGGCTCTCCAACTTTGGGAAATCTGACTTCTTTTTTAAAACTGTAAACCCCTAGTCTTAATTTGTAACTTCCTAACGTTAGAAGCTAAGTTATCAAGTTAAATTAATAAATCTAGTTAATAAATCTAGTTCGTGTTAGTCAAAAGCGACTCAACGAGGAGCGAACGCTCATTCTAGAATTACACAACAATTAATTTACTAAGGAAAAAGTTAATAAAGAGTAAACGAATGAGACTTTTAAAAATTTGTTGTTTAGAAAAAGTAGTCACTTACTAATTAGTGGCCAATTACTAATCAGATTAAGTTAAACTCATTGATGATAATCAAAACAAATCAAGGGGGATAAACTTGGCATTATATAAAATCTTAATGGGGTATATACACAACACATATAGCAAAATTGAAAAGAAAAAGAAAGAAGAAACAAAGCTGCCAGGAATTTGGAAAAACAAGAGGTGCTGTCGTGAGATAGATGGAGAGAGGACATGGGAGTCATTTCTAAATTGTTAATGATATATATATGGGACACTTAGCAGATTTTTGAGACCAAAAGAAGCAAATCAGTCGTGCACAACTAGAAGCAAAACAGAATAGCCATGAAAGAGCAGAAACGTGAAGGAAGAGCAAAAGCTTGGACAGCAAGAAGACTATCTTCCAAGCTTCATACCACAATCTTGAGGTCTCCCCAAGCCCATCCAAACCCTCTGAACAAGAGTCTAAGTGAGACATCATCTTTCCTTTTCTTCTTACTTGTTGAAAATTTGAAGTAGTTGAGCTGTAGAGAGTTGTGCAGAAATTTTTCTATGTTGTGTTGGGTATTCTACACTTCAAACAAGTGTAGAACCCTAACTAGATGATGTGGAGTTTTAAATTACATGTTGTATGAGAATGGTAGATTAAGGTTGTAAATAAGGGCTGCCATACACTTGATACAAGTGGAAATAAAATCAGTTTTCATGAACTCTACCTAATTGATAAAAGTTGTGAGTGAGTTGTGAGTGTTTAATTGACAAAGTAATGTTTGTGTGTGCATCAAGCCTATAATGGACAGTAGATAACCTTTGAAATTTGATGATTTTGAACTCAAAATTAAGCAAAAAAATGGTTATAAAAGCATAGAAAAACATGTAGAAGTGATAGAAGTTCAAAAGAGCTAGTTTAGATAATTTTGTAATCCCGAGCCCAAATCTTGAGATAGAGAAAACCTGTACAAAACTGACATATATGGTGATCTACTACACCTCAAATGATGCCTAGAAGTCATAGAAAATCATAGGTTTCGGAACGGATCGATTCCGATAAAAATTACTCAAGTTACGGCCAAAATAGTGCCATTAGAAAGTCGATAAGTAAAACGGCTATACAAATGCAATTTTTATTATATGGAATGAATTTAGTTGATCATAATTAAGTAAAAGAAGCTTAGATAAGAAAGAAAAACCAACGTTGCCAGTTCGACACGAAAAAGTGCATAAAAAAGTGTCCGAAAAATAGCGTTTTTCTTAGATTTGACATAGCAAAAGATGGAATTTTTTGACGAAATTTTTCGTGTGACCAGAATGTGAGATAAGTGAACCGTAGGAAAAAGAACGAAGGAAAACGGAGCCCCGAACAGGGTGCTGCATAGCATTCTGTTTTGGGGTGTCCAATGAGGCTTAATTTTGTGATTTTTCGTTTCGGGCCTCTAAAAATTATACGGACTGCGTGAGGGTATCCCTAGGGGTCCAACACTGAAACTTTTGTGAAGAAATCAAAATTAGAAAGCCTCAATTAAGTTAGAAGTGAGTAAAGAAAGTTAGAATAGAAAAGTGCATTGTATTAAATTGTAAAGTTTAAAAGCATTGTGTATGTTGTTTATGAAGTACATGGTAGCGTATTTTAAATAAGAAAGTGCATTCCGTCCGTAGTTGCTCAGTTCTACGAGAAAGTATAGCGCTACGTTGCAACGCAGACAATTTCGCACGTAGTTGGTTATTTTACAGTTTGGCACTACGTGACGATGAGTATATTCCGCTCTTAGTCGCCTAGAGTTCTAGCACTACAATTGCGATGCAGAAAATTCCGCATTGTAGTTGCTCAGTTATGAGAGTTATCACCCTACGTGCGATGCAGTAAATTCCATATTGTAGTGGTTGAGATGCCATAGTACCTTCACGTTGGCATTAGATAAAATCACCCGTGAGGGATAGAGTACTTCGAAGGTATAAATGAGAATTTTGGAAGAAAACCTTAAGATTTTGAAATCTTAAGAAACTAAATTTATAGTTTATTTCATTAGTGCATAGTATATTATATGACTTTGTTATACTAACTCGTTTGTTGGTTGTGTAGCTATTTATATTCCATTGGGTGAGATCGTCGGACGAGGTGACGACATTTTTATCTCGCATATATATATAGGAGGGATGAGTCACAAAAATATTATGTTGTGTAAATTATGTAATGGGTTGAAGACTTCAATTTTTGGTAAAATACTTGCATTTGGAATTGTATGTTTGTAAATATTATGCATTTTACATATGATGTATATATATGTATATTTTAACATGGGTTCATGCTTATGTTTGGTGGAAAAAGTGATGATATTGCATGATTGTGGATAAAGAAGTTGGGAGGAAATGAAATTATATTCGAAGGTAAAATTTTGGATTTGTTAAAAATGCAGTTGTTATGCTGCCGAAATTTTTATTAAATCGTTTTGAAATGAAATCGCGAAAAATTTTATCACTTCTAATTGTTTTGAAGAAAACCAAGTTCTTAAGTTTAAACGAGTAAACCGACTAAGAAAGTTAGGGGTTCGCTTCTCGGGTTTCTTCAATCCGACGAGTCGGGTTCAGGAAGTCCATTGAAGTGCCCGACAGGATCCTCCAGACGAGAGCCTAGATAAGGTCTGGCTTGGGTCCTGTCAAAAACAATCCACCCAAGCGTGATACGTGGACAACCAATCCATTCCCAATATGACATCGAAGTCATGAATGTCCAATACAATCAAATTCACCGGGAACTCTCCCCCTTCAATGACTACTATACTTCCTCGGAATACTTCTTTACTTGAAGAGAACCTCCCATAGGGGTAGACACTACCATGCTACAATCTAGAGGTTCGATTCGACACCACTATCCTTAGTAAACCTCCTAGGCACGAATAAATGGGTAGCCCCAGGGTCCACTAATGCATATGCGTCATAGTTGAAGACTATAATTGACAGGACCCTTCCCAGACCTTATCTAAGCTCTTGTCTGGAGGATCCTGCCGGGCACTTCAACGGACTCATCGAACCCGACTTGTCGGATCGAAGACATCCGAGAAGCGAACCCTAACTTCTTCTCCGGTTTACTCGTTAAAACTTAGTGATTTGAATTTTCTGTAACTGGTTGGGAGTGATAAAATTTTTCGCTTTTCTAATTCAAACTCATTTTATAAAATTTTCGACAGCATAACGGCTGCATTTTTGATAAACCAAAATTTACCTGTCAAGAAACAACACTTCAACTATTTCTGTAAACCTCCCAACTTCTTTATTCTCAATCATGCATCATTCATCACAGTTTCATAAACATAAACAATTCATAAGATACACAAGTGCACCAAATGTATAAATGCAAGAATACTTATCACTTTTACAAGCCCTACAACATTCACATTCAAAATATACGCGATTAAATACATATACAAAATATATCCCAGCGTCTTGCGCGATTGCCTACCTATAGATATATGTATATAAGCAAAAGTCGGTCTCGTCCGGCGGTGGCACGAAATGAAAACAAACGAGCTACAAAACGAACAACAAGTTAGTGCGATAACATCATAGGATATCATATCACACATACTAACATACAATTTATAAGTCTTAAAATTTTCTTTAAAACTCTCCATGTATACCCTTGACTCGTTCTAACCATCACGGGCGATTTTAACTAACGCCAACGTGAAGCTTACTAATACATCTCAACCACTACGTTACGGAATTTACTGCATCGTACGTAGGGCGCTAAATCTTATCACTGAGCAACTACAATGCGGGATTTTCTGCATCGCAAATGTAGTGCTAAAACTCTAGGCAACTACGAGCGGAATTTACTGCATCGCTTCGTAGCGCTAACTGTTAATTAACCAACTACGTGCGGAATTTTCTGCATCGCAACGTAGCGCTAATTGTCAACTAACCAACTACGTGCGGAATTTTCTGCATCGCAACGTAGCGCTTATATTTTCTAGGAAGCTGAGCAACTACGGACGGAATTTTCTGCGTCGTCTCGTAGTGCTAATTTCTCTATACTCTGAGCGACTACGGACGGAATTTTCTGCATCGTCACGTAGCGCTAACTCTCATAACCTCTTAAGGCATATACATGGGTTTTATAATCAATTTCTTCAAGTGCAAAAGCACAAAACTCACTAGTTTTACATCTTCTGAAAACTTTCTTAGTTCATTTTCTCTACATACAACTCATAATCATTTTCTAGAAACATATGGATTACATAGGAATCCATACGTTTAACTTTTAACTATATCATTATATATTATTTCCGATTTCCTTTATTACATAGCTACTATAGTCATTTAACATCATCAAGAAATTGCATGACCATTTAAAAAGCTATTAAGTGGCGAACCACTTACCTCGAAGCCGCGTCACTCCGTGTCAAGCGTCTCGATGAGGCTCGTCACCTACACAATATTTTCTCATCATTATTAATAACAAAACTCAATTCTCAACTATAAGGTCAAGAATCTCAACTAAGACCATTTTTTCTCTATATATCCTCCTAACTTGTTTCTACTCAACCGAGACTCTCTAATCCCGATTTTTGCGTAAAAGTTTTAGTTTTTGACCCTTAGGGATCACCCCACGCGGTCCGTTTAGTCGTTGGAGGCTCGGGACGAAAAATTACATTTTTAATACTCAACTTACAGCCCATAACAGAACAGGTGGTAGCATGCTGCTCGGGGCTCTGTTTTCCTTCGTTCTTCTTCCTATAGTTCACTTATATCACCCTTTAGTCACACGTAAAATTTCGTTGGAAAATATTATCGTTTGCTAGGTCAAAACTAAGGAAAACATCACTTTTTCGGGCATTTTCTAGCACGTTTAGTGCGTGTTTTGTATATTTTCCGTTTCGGATTAGCGACGCTAATTTTTCTTCTATAGCTAAGCTTCATTTAACTAATAATGATGAACCAAACTCAAACCATGCAATAAAAATTGCATTAGGATAGTCGTTTAACTTCTCAGAGCCTTAACGGCACTATTTTGTGCATAACTTGCACAATTTTTATCGGATTCGATCCGTTCCAAAACCTATGGTTTTCTATGGTTCCTAGGCATCATTTGAGGTGTAGAACACCCCCAAATAAGCCAAATATGGTCAGGTCTCCCCTAGCTAAAAATTCAGTTCGGGAATCACTAATGTTGTCAAAACTAGCTCTCTTGAGCTTCTCTTATTCCCACATGCTTTCCTATGCTTTTCTAATCATTTTTATGCTCAAACTTGGGTTCAAAACCTCTAAATTTCAGAGCTTATTTACTGTCTAATATGGTCATAACACACACATAAACATTACTTGTTCATTTGAACACTAATAATTCACTCAAAACTTTTATCAACTAGTTTGTGTGTGTGAAAAACAAATTTTCGTTTCTATGATTCTCAGGCCTATAACAGCCCATAAATAAAACCCTAAGTCATCATTTACACTCAAAAACATCTCCTCTAAGGTTCTATAACAATCACTTAGGTTTTGACACCATTTCTAGTGCAAAACCTCCAACAACATACAACACAATTCTGCAGAAATAATTTCAGCACACTGCTGGAAATTTTTGTAAAGAAAAGGAAGAGTAAGCTAATTTCTTACTTGGTTCTTGACTTAAAGAGTTGAGAGGGACTTGGGAGAGGGTTTAAAGAGAAGATTTGAGGCTTGGATGGGCTGGAAAGGGGCTGTCTTCTTCCACTTTTCCTTGCTGCAATTTCTGCCCTGCAGTTGCACTTCTGCTGCTCTGTTTCTGGTGCTTCACTGTTTCAGCTGAGTGAAGGCACGACAATGACTTTAGTTTGCTGAAAAATTTCAGGCAAGTGTTGCTTATATACTACTCCTACTTCTCTAATTTGCATCCTTGCCCCATCTCTTTTTAATTTCACACAACTTCCTCTCAAATTCTCTTTTCTTTTCACTGCTGTCCAGTTTTGTTTATTCTCTGGCAGCTGCTGTTTTCTTCTTTATTTCTCACCTATTTTCATCTTTTCTTGTTGAAATCTTGCTAAATGTTCATTATATATGATTAGCCTTCATGAAAATGGCACTTAAGTCTCATGTTTAACTTGTTTGACCATCATTTTCCCTCCTCCCCTACTCTATACGGGAATCACTTTTGTTTTTGAGTTTTATGGTAGCTTTGCACTCTTCACTTGTCTACTTGGCTTCTAAGTGTCTTGTTTATATATCTTATTGATGTTCTATGGAATATCAAGCTTGTCCTTTGATTTATTTTGATTATCATCAATCTCTTATTTAAATCGCTTAATAGTTGTCCATTACTTACGAACAACTAATGTAAAATTTTTCTTAATCGTGCACTCAACATTTTATTTTCTTTAACTTGTCTCTTATCTATGCATGAATTACTTTACTCTTCATTGATCTTTTTCTTGCTAATTCGGTTGTTGTGAAACTCTAGAATGACGTTCACGAAATCGATGAATTGATTTAGCTTAACACTAACTTGATTCTATTGTAATGTTACTTAACTTTTATAATTGACGAATTTCGTCGTCAATCTTAAGTTGATAAATCTCTAATGCCATGAAATTCAATTAATCTAATGTAGAGATTTATTTTACCTCTCTAATCCATCTTTTAACACTAAGAGGTTATAGATCGAGACTAGGGGTTTACAATAATAACACCTGTCACGACCTCCGAGGTAGCATCTACCTCCTGCTAGGTCACCACGAACACTCTGGCCTAGGTACGAGGTCTGCCTGACTGACTGACTTCGGGAAGGTACACCTCTACCTGATGCTCTGCTAGGTTGGCCGGAACTGGAAGTCCCTTTGGGTTGGGATCCTCTCTGATCGAATCCTCAACCTCCACTAGTCTGTCCTGGCGCTATGGCTCTAGTCTCTAGTCTGGCGGTTGAGGCTACATTTGGGCAATCCTTTATAAAATGACCCTCCTGCTCGCATCTAAAACATCTGGTGCTACCTTTGAAACATTCGCCCAGGTGCATCCTTTCGTAATTCTTACACACTGGCCAGTTCAGCCAACTGTCATTGCTGCTCCCAGAGCCTACTGATTGCTTTACTGAGCCTTGGCTAGATTGGGTCCCTTGGCTTGACCTTCGACTGCCTGATCCAGCTGATGACTCTCTACTCCTGGTGAACTTACTAGGTCCTCTAGAGGTGTTTCCTGATCATCCGCGTTTCTAAATCAGCTTCTTAGGCCTTGGTATAGCTTCAATGCTTCTTTCCACTCTGATGGCTGCCTCTACCAACTCACCGTACTACGAATGAGCCGCTGATGCTATATAAGCTCGAATCTTCAGATTTAGGCCTGCTGCAAATCTCTTGGCCTTTTGCTCCTCATCGTTCGCTATGAAGGGTACTATGTAAACCAGCTTTGAAAATCTCTTCTCGTAATCTACCACAAATGAGTTGCCCTGCTCCAGCTTGAAGAATTCTTCAATCCTTACATCCTGGTAGCTCTTTGGGTAGAACTAATCCATAAATTCCTACTTGAATAGCGCCATGGATACTCCTGCTATGTTCCGTCTCTGGATGGCTTTCCACTAGTCTTTTGCTCGGTCCTTCAAGAGGAAGGCGGAGAATGCTACCATTTGATCCTCTGAGCAGCCCATGACTTGGAAGACCTCCTCATTAGTCTCTATCCACGATAATGCACACGTTGGATCGTCAGTCCCGTCGTAAGTCCTAGCGCCCAATTTTCAAGCTCGTTCGATGGAAACCCTTGATTCTCGCGATTGATGAAGTGTCGCTGCCAAAACTTGAGCTAGTTGCTCTATAATCATATTCCCATCTGCGTGCTTCGCAGGTCATGAAGGTCCAATTTGATCTTGATCTATGGACACGTTGACGGACTCGTCAACATGTCTTTCCCTTGGTGTGGGTCCTTGAGCAACTGCTCTCCTAGATGGACGACCTTGACGACGCATGATTTTGTGAAATTTAGTCATAAAGGTATAAATTGGAAGTTAAAATCGTATTATTGAAATCTTTAGGTAATTTATCAAAAATTTTAATTGAAAAAAAATGTTTGGAAAAACCTTTACTCAAAATTTTCTAAAACTCTGGCTCTGATACCAAACTGACAAGACTCGACCCGGATTCCTTTTAATGAACCCGGCAGTCCTGTTGGGTACCCCACGAGACCCTTCTGAAGTCTAACTATTAAGACCCAAAAGGATGTCATGGAGTGGACCCGTATCAATAAGTAACTTTGCTAAACAAGAAAACCATATATCTTAAATTTCTTCTCAACATCCATGCCAATCATGTTGTGATTAAAAACATTATCATGAATATGCAAAGATCTAAAATAGGCATGTCGTCATGGTTATATAAAAATTCTACAAAATATTATTCAAAATTTTAAATATGCACAACAACATAGTTGATAATAACATCAGAAGCACAGTGTTCACAAAAGAAACAATGCAGCGTCGTCAGTCGTCTGACCTATCTAACCTGATTGCGGCAGATTGGTACCCTAATTCCTTGTTTCTGCATTTGAAAGGTTTTGTAACATAGAACTAAAAATAATTGTAAGTTATAAAGCCTAGTGAATGCAAGGGTTTGATTAAACCAAATTTATAAGATACCTCCTGAAAACATTTTTCTTTAAAAATGATTTGTTTTCGAAAACTTGAGTTTTATAAATTTTTCTTTAGGAATTCAAAGCTTTTTCTAAAATAATTTCTTTCTGAAACCTGCTTTTCAATGGTATGTTACACTTACAAAAATCTGTACTAATGGGGAACCCAAGGAAAGCTACAATCACATGAACGAGTAGACCAGCTCTGCTCAGTGTGGGGGGTCACGTGGCAGAATAGCTATCATCGCACACCGTGACAAAGCTACAAAGACACTCTGCTACTGCGTGGCGGAACTATCATCGCACACCGCAAGCGAGACAATACCCCACGGTGGAGAAGGTGACTCAATAGACATGACAGACTCTATCCCCTCGATGTTAGCAGGACTAACTCTCCCAACACTTGCCCTCTACTGTAGGGTATACCGGCCCGATCTAATGCTAAAAGGTCTGTCTACCGATAAGCTTGGGTCGTTCCACTAGTTCTTGAAAATCTTTACTCTTTTTTTTTTTTTTTTTTTTTTACTCTTCTATATTTTAAATAAACTAATCTTTCATGTTAAACATGAACTGTTGATGGACTAAAATAATTTATGAGAATTTATATAATAATTGCAGAAGAATCTAAAAAGCATTTAGCATAAGGAGAATCATTTCACATTCACTGCTTGTTGTCCTATTCACTTGCGCCAATGCTTCCGCGACCTCTTCAGTGACCTCTTCTCAGCTCGCTGTCACCTACACTTATTCACAAACGAAACCTGTACTTAGCTATCTAAATTATTATCTCTAACTCTTATTCCATACGAGCTGCTAAGGACTGTAACACTGTCAGTCCAGCTCGAGCTGCGAGCTCACATCTCAGCTCGCCCCTCAGCGAGCTCCTGCCTCGCATCAACTCACCGATTTTCTTAGGTCGCGACCTCATCAGGTTCAGCGACACAAACTAAATCATCCCAAATTAAAATCAAACTACCACGAATTAACATTACTCTCAGCTATTTCACTTACCAGACTCTTGCTCAGCCTTTTGCCTTGCTTTGTTTCTCGCTTACAGCTTCAAACCACCAGATCTATACACCAAGAATCTCGTTAAATGTTTACAACCCAGAAGCTGTTACTCAACAGCTTTTCACCATCATAAAACCATAAAAACTCATTTTTATCACTTAAATTTTACCAGATCTGCTCTTTAAATCTATTCTTCACCTTCCAACAACTTGATCCTCCTCAAAAATGGAAGAAATCAACTCGGCACAACTGCAGATCTGCCCTCTTTGCTTCTGTTGGCGACAGCTTCTCTTCGTCTCTCTTTCTTTTCTAGATTTTTCTTCTGTCGACATACCCACCACACACCTATATTTATAGGCGTGGGTTAAGCTTGATTTCACCCTTGGACTTCTTTAAAATTACACTTTTACCAGATTCTAGAGAATTCTTCATTTTTTCCCCAATGTCTTTGTCTTTTCCTCATATTTACAATTTTGTCATTCTTTATAAAATCTTTAATTTTTACCATTTTACCCTCAACTTTTAATATTTAATTTTTCTTCCAATTATCCTGGAAACTCTATAAAAATTAAATTGCACTTCCAAACACTCTAAAAATCCTTTTTATTATTTTATAAATAAAATTTATCTCATTCCGCACCTAAATACAGTACAACTTGAAAGAGGGTATTACATGCATATATTCATTTATACATTTTTTTTTTCAAAACCATGGGAAGGTTAGTACATTTGTTAAAATACATCTTCCAAGATATCCATAACAATTAAATGGAGTCATAACAGCACACACAACTTAATCCACCTAATCCTGGGATGGAGTTCCTGTTACTAACATACATGTCCCTACATCTGCCCCTGGAGAGGTTTTGTTTATAAAACATAAAGTAATATATGAGCTTGACAAGATCCTTCCCAGACCTTATCTTGACTCTTGTCTGGAGGATCATATCGGGCACTTCAACGGACTCATCGAACCCGACTCGTCGGATCGAAGAAATCTGAGAAACGAACTCTAACTTTGTTACACTGGTTTACTCATTTCAAACTTAGTGCTTTAGTTTTTCTTTAACTGGTTGAGAGTGATAAAATTTTTTGCGATTTTATTTCAAATACTTTTATAACATTTTCGGCAGCATAACAGCTGCATTTTTGATAAAACCAAAATTTACCTGTAAGTAAACAAACACTTCGACTATAGTCTCCATTTCCTCCCAACTTTTTTCTTCTCAAACAAGCATTATTCATCATAATTTCCACACACATAAGCATGCACTCATACTAAAAAGCGTATATGCATCATATATATAAAATGCATGAATATTTACAAATTTACAATCTCAAACATCATCGTAATTCAAAATGTAATATATTAAATACATATACACAAATCTATATAAGTGTCTTGAGCAACTCGCCCACCTATATATATATACAAAGCAAAAGGTCGTCGTCTCACCCGACGGTGGCACACAATGAAAGTAAATAAGCTACAAAATAAACAACCAAGTTAGTGCAACAAATCAATGTAACATATCACATATACTAACATAACAATTTTCCATTTGTTCAAGTTTTATAATTTCTTTCAAAAACCCCCATGTATATCCTTGATACATTTAACCATCACGGGCGATTTTAACTAATGCCACCGTGAAGCTTATTGACGTATCTCAACCACTACGTTACGGAATTTACTGCATCGCACGTAGGGCGCTAAATCTTATCACTGAGCAACTACAATGCGGGATTTTCTGCATCGCAAGTATAGTGCTAAAACTCTAGGTGACTACGAGCGGAATTTACTGCATCGCTACGTAGCGCTAACTATCAAATAACCAACTATGCGCGGAATTGTCTGCATCGCAACGTAGCGCTATACCTTTCTATAATCTAAGCGACTAGGGATGGAATTTTTTACGTCATCACGTAGCGCTAAATCTCATAAACTTCTTAAGGCATATACATGGGTTTTTATAACTCACTTGATTAGTGCCAAAAGCACAAACTCACTAGTTTTGGAAACTTTGAAAACTTTCTTATTTCAACTCATTTTCTAAACAACTTGGTATTCATTTCACTTACTGTATAGCTTTCACAGGAACCTATACACTCAACTTTAATCTTAATGTTGAAAATCACTTTCATTTTCATTTATTACTTGGATACAATGTTTATTACAAACAATCAAGAATTGATATTGAAATTGAAACAATCATAAGTGGCGAACCACTTACCTCGGAGTCGCGCCACTCCGCGTCAAGCGTCTCGATGAGGCTCTTGGGTGTCGCTCACGCGCTCGTCACCTACATGACAATTTCTCATTATTACTTGCTACAAATCTACATTCTCAACTTTAGATCAATAATCTCAACTAAAGCCTCTTTTCTCTATAATCTCTTAACTTGTTTCTAACTCAACCGAGACTCTCTAATTCCGATTTCTTCATAAAAGTTTCAGTTTTGGACCCCTAGTGATACCCCCACGTGGTCCGTATACTTGTTAGAGGCCCGAAACGAAAAATTACATTCTTAAGCGGAAATGACAGCCCATAACAGAACGCACTGCTGCACATTGGTCGAGGCTCCGTTTTGCTTCGTTCTTTTTCCTACGGTTCACTTATCTCGTATTCTAGTCACATGTCAAATTTTGTTGAAAAATATTATCGTTTGCTAAGTTAAATCTAAGGAAAACGCCCGTTTTTGAGCACTTTCGGGCACTTTTAGTGCGCGTTTTGTGCACTTTTTCGTTTCGGCTTAGCGACGCTAGTTTTTCTTCCATAGCTAAGCTTCATTTAACTAATTATAACCAACTAAACTCAAATCATGCAATAAAAATTGTATTTACATAACCGTTTCACTTCTCAGAGCTCTAACGGCACTATTTTACGCATAACTTGTGCAATTTTTATCGGATTCGATCCATTCCAAAACCTATGGTTTTCTATGGCTTCTAGGCATCATTTGAGGTGTAGAACACTCCCATATAGGTTAGTTTTGGTCAGGTCTCCTCTAGCTCAAAATTTCAGCTCAGGTTGCCCAAAATTGCTTAAACTATCTCTTTGCAACTCTACATGCTTCCCTATGATTTTCTAATCCTTTTCATGCCAAATTTTGGGTTCAAATTCACTTAATCTCAAAGCTTATCTACTACTCTTCAAGTCTCTAACACACACATAAACCTAACTTGGTCATTTAAATACTCAAACTTCACTCACACTTTTCATCAACTAGATGGAGGGTGTGAGAGCTGATTTTGTTTCCACTTAAATCAAGAGTGTGGCAGCCCATAAATACAATTCTAATGCATCATTTACACACAACAACATATTATTTAAAGCTCATCATCATCTAGTTAGGGTTCCACATTTAATTGAAGTGTAGAACACCAACACAACTAAAAAAATTCTGCACAATAACAATTTCAACAGCCTACTGCAGTTTTCAGCAAATAAAAAGAAGATGGAAAATATATCTCACTTGATTCTTGTTTAGATGAGTGAGAGGGACTTGGGAGAGGTCTTAGAGGAGAGAGTTTGAGGCTTGGATGGGCAAGAATGGCTTTTCTTCTTTCATTTCTTCTGCTGGTCGTCCAGCCCTCTGTTTTCACACTGAAATCTGCTTTGGTTCTGCTTCTGCTGCTGCTGCTGGTTGCTTCTTCTTTTCATGGCCTCTTCTTCTCTTCTTATGGCCGTTCACTTCTGGTCTTCTTCCTTTCGGTTCACGGCTGGACTGTCTGTTTCTTCTCTCACGGCCAGCTACTGTCGCGATTTGTTTCTCACGGTTTCTAGTGGTTTCTCGACTGAATGGCTTTTGTTTGCTGAAAAATATCAGCTAAGTGTCATATATATACTAACACTACTTCTCTTAATTGCATCCTTACCCCATCTCTTTTTAATTTCATTCCAATCTCCTCTATTTTCCTTGTTTCTCATGGTTGTCCATCCATGTTTGTTTCCAATTTTGCTTTCATCATTTGATTTAATTATTCGTCTCGTTATAATTTATTTTCGATCGTCAAACTTGTCTTATTGACCCCTTGACTCTCTCTTTTAATTAAATTTTAATTCAACTTATCATTGACCAAAATTTTCAATTTCCTAACTTGGATTTTATTTTTATTGAAATGCTACTTAACTTTTTATGGTAGATGAATTTCGTCGTACTCTTAAATTAATAAATCTCTGAGGTCATGAAGTTCAATTAATTAAATGTAGGGATTTATATTATCTCCCTAATCTAGCTTCTAACACTAAGAATTTATAAGTCGAAATGAGGGGTTTACAGAGCTAAACGAGCTCAGTGAGTGTCATAGGTCTCTATTAAAATTTCATTTTTGAAATTAAACCTCCCAAAAAAAATTTTGAAGCATTTTAGGAACCTTTAATTATTGTAATGTGAAAATCAGTTCTTTTCTGAAAACCATAACTAAATTAAGTCCATGGATAAACATTTATCACAAATAAAATTCATGCATAGTAAAATTGAATTATAAAAATAACATGCTATATAACTTCAATTTTCTACAGAAAAATGTAACCAATGGTGGCGATAAAATTTCCAAAAAAAATCTCTAAGTAAAGTAAACCAACCACCGACAGTGCAAACCCCTAGTCTCGATCTATAACCTTCTAATGTTAAAAGAATAGATTAGAGAGTTACTATAAATCGCTAGATTTAATTAATTGAATCTCAGGACATTAGAAGATTTAATAAGTTGAAGATTGACGACGAAATTCGTCAACTGTAAAAGTTCAAGTAGCCAATAGCAAATTAACTTAAAAGTTAACTAAAAGAGAGAGTCAAGTGATCAAGAGAAAAGCTTGACATCCCATAAAATATTTACGAGATATATAAACCAATCAATTAAAGCAAATAATATCAAAGGAATAGAAGAGCAAGGGTGTCAGAGAGAATTTAACAAACAAGAGAGGGAGAATTGTGAAATTAAAAGATGATAGGGCAAGGATGCAAATTAGAGAAGTGTAACTAGTATATATACGAACACTTGGCTGAAAATCTTTCAGCAAACAAGAGACCATCAGTCGAGAAGCATGTAGAAGCCGTGAGAAACAAGAAGAAGCTGCGAGAACCAAAGACAACAGTGCAGCTGCAGCGACCAGACGTGAGAAACCAAACCAGAACCGAAAAAGATCAAGAGCAGAAGTGAAAGGCCAGAAGAAGAGAAGAAGAAGGCACGAAAAGGAGAAGAAAAACAGCAGCTGGTTGTGCTCAAGAGGAAGCAACCAGCAGCAGCAGCAAGAGCAGAAGCTGAAGCCAAAAATCAGGACAGCAAAGGTGTTGGACGCCAAACCAGAAAAGTGGAAGAATAAGCAACCATTCCAGCCCTTTCAGACCTCAAATACACTTCTCTAAGACCTCTCTCAAGTCCCTCTCACTCATCTAAACAAAGATCAAGTGAGATATATCTTCCATCTTCTTCTCATTTGCTGAAAACTGTAGTAGACTGCTGAAATTGTTATTGTGCTAATTTTTTTAGTTGTGTTGGTGTTCTACACTTCAATTAAGTGTGGAACCCTAACTAGATGATGATGGGCTTTAAATAACATGTTGTTGTGTGTAAATGATGCATTAGAATTGTATTTATGGGCTGCCACACTCTTGATTTAAGTGGAAACAAAATCAGCTCTCACACCCTCCATCTAGTTGATGAAAAGTGTGAGTGAAGTTTGAGTGTTTGAATGACAAAATTTTGTTTGTGTGTGTGCTAAAGACTTGAAGAGCAGTAGATAAGCTTTGGGATTGAGTGATTCTGAACCCAAGTTTGAGCATAAAAAGAGCTAGGAAAGCTTAGAGAATTGTTAGAGTTGCAAAGAGATAGTTTTGACAATTTTATGGTTCCTGAGCTCAAATTTTGAGCCAGAGGAGACCTGACCAAAACTGTAAACCCTTAGTTCCGAGCTATAACTTTTTAGCGTTAGAACTGGATGATGGAGTTCAAAGAATACAATTAATCAACGATTATCCTAGTCAGGAATATTTCGAGAATTAATAATTGTTAGCACTATTCGATAAATATATTAACAAAAATAAAGTAGATAGGAGTAAAATAGTAATCTTTACACAGAGGAGATATTTATAATTTACAATATGGACAAATCCGAGAGTTAGAACTTTATCATATAATTATCCATAAGCGATAAAGTATTAGTAAGTGATTAAATAAATATTGGTAAGAGTCCAACCAATCAATTAGAAGCAAAGATTATTAAAGGAAATAAAAGAGGAAGGGTGTAATGGAGAATTAAGCAAGTAAGAGTGGGAGTTTTGTGAAATAGGAAGAGATTAATGCAAGAAATATAATTATTGAAAGATGGAATCTATAAATACCACCTTTAGCTGATATTTTTCAGCAGACAAAAGTCATTCAGTCAAGAGAGAGGCGTGAAGAAGTTGCTGGAACCGAAACCAAGAGCAGCAGCCGTGCAACGCCCAAGACAGAGCAGATTCGCGTGAGGGGAAGAAGGAAGATAGCCCAGCTGTGAAAGAAGAAGGAAGACAGAACCTGTAGGCTGGTCGTGCATGAGTAGCTGCTGGTCGTGCAGCACCAGAAACGGGTTCCAGCACGCCACAAACAGGACAGTCGCAGCTCGCGCGAGGGAGAAGCTGCTGGCCGCGACTACAGCTTGCTGTCCAAGCAAGAGAAGAGGAGAAGAAGAGGTACCAGCAGTAGAACCAGAGGTAGAACAAATCAGGCCTGAGAGGAGAAGCATACAGGCTGGTCGTGGAACCAAAACGGCAGCCAAAAACCGGACAGACACGAGCAGAAAACAGATCTGACGTGTGGGAGGGGCAGGAATCACGACCAGGAAAGAAAAGAGAAGAAAACCCCACTCAAAGTTGCTCTTCAACCTCTGAACCCTTCCCCTAAGGTCTCTTACAAGCTATCTAAGCTCTCTAAACAAGTGTTAAGTAAGCCACAACTCATTTTTCTTTCTCTTTTTGCTGAAAACTGAAATTTAAAATAAATTGGGATAGCTTGTTGTTGATAAGTGTGTTGGATGAGTTGTGGTTGGTAATTGTTTTTAAATTTTGATAGAATGTTATGTGATTGAAATAGGCACCTAAATGATGAGTTTTTGGGTGTAAATGATGCATTGAAATGGTGATTATGGGCTGCTATATTCTCCCTCAAAAATAGAACCGAAAATGGTGATTATTGCACACCAAGTGATTGAGAAAAGTCTTGAGTGAATTTTGAGCACTCTAATGACCAAGTGAGATTTAAGTATGTATTAGAAACTTGTAGGGCAGTAGTTAGACCTTAAAATTTGATGGTTTTGAAACCAATTTAAAGCCTCAAAGAGGTTAGAAAAATTTGGAGAAATGTTTAGAGATTTCAAAGGCATTGTGGTGGCCAAAAAAGTGGATTCCCGAGCTCAAATTTGAGCTAGAGGAGACCTGACCATATTTGGCTTATTTGGGGGTGTTCTACACCTCAAATGATGCCTAGGAACCATAGAAAACCATAGGTTTTGGAACGGATCGAATCCGATAAAAATTGCCCAAGTTATGGGCAATATAGTGCTGTTAGAGCTCTGAGAAGTGAAACGGTTAGCCTAATGCAATTTTTATGATACGGAATGAGTTTAGTTAGTCATTATAAGTTAAATGAAGTTTAGTTATGGAATAAAATCTAGCGCCGCTAACTCGAAACCAAGAGTTTGCAAAATGGGCACTTAATTGCGCCCGTAAGTGTCCAAAACGGACGTTTTCCTTAAATTTGACATAGCAAACGATAATATTTCTCAATGAAATTTGTCGTGTGACTAGAATGGGATATAAGTGAGCCGTAGGAAAAAGAACGAAGGAAAACGGAGTCCCGGGCAGTGCGTAGCAGTGCACACTGTCAAGGGCTGTCCGTTTAAATAAAAAATGTAATTTTTCATTTTGAGCCTTCGACAAGTAAACGGACCGTGTGGGGACATCCCTAGGGGTCCAAAACTAAAACTTTTACAAAGAAATCGAAGTTAGAGAGTCTTGATTGAGTTAGAAACAAGTTAGGAGGTCATATAGAGAAAATGGGTCTTAGTTGAGATTATTAACCTTAAGTTGAGAATCTCAACTTTTCAAATTGTCACTAGAAATGATGAGAAAATGTTGTGTAGGTGACGAGCGCGCGAGCGGCGTCCAGGAGCCTCGTCGAGACGCTTGACGCGGCCTTGAGGTAAGTGGTTCGCCACTTAAGAGCTTTCTCAAAGTGTTAATAAATTCTTGATTATATTGAATAAATGTGATAGCTAAGTAATGAAGGAAATTGAAAATGATGCTTAGTGTTGTAGTTAAAGTTTAAGCGTATGGATTCCTATGGGATCCATATGTTACTATAAAGCTATAATGAGTTGCATATAAAGTAAATGAAATAAGAAAGTTTTTAGGATTTTAAAATTAGTGTCATTTGTGCTTTTGCACTTAAAGAAATTTAGTATGAAAACCATGTGTATACCTTATAAGTTAATGAGATTTAGCGTTACATGACGACGCAGAGAATTCCGTCCGTAATCGCTCAGTTTATAGAAAAGTATAGCGCTACGTTGCGATGCAGACAATTCCGCACGTAGTTGGTTAGTTGACAGTTAGCGCTACGAAGCGATGCAGTAAATTCCGCTCGTAGTCGTCTAGAGATTTAGCACTACATGTGCGATGCAGAGAATTCCGCATTGTAGTTGCTCAGTGAATAGTTTAGCGCCCTACGTACGATGCAGTAAATTCCGTAACGTAGTGGTTGAGATGCATTAGTAAGCTTCACGTTGGCGTTAGCTAAAATCGCCCGTGATGGTTAGAATGAGTCAAGGATACACATGGAAGAATTTTTAAAGAAGTTGTAAAACTTGAGTCAATAATGAAATCTTATGTTGGTGTATGTGATATTATATATCCTTATTGCACTAACCTCTGATTTATTTTGTAGCTCATTTGTTTTTATTGCGTGCCGCCGTCGGACGAGATCGAGACCTTTTGCTTGCATATACATTGATAGGTGGGCGATAGCTCAAGACGTGTATATACATTTTTGTAATATGTATTTAATTAGGTATATTTTGAATTTCCATGATGTTGAGATTGAAAAATGTAAATATATTCATGCATACTATATATGATTCATATATGTATACTTGGCATTAAAGCTTATTGTTATGTTTATGAAACTGTGATGAATGATGCATGATTGAGAATAAAGAAGTTGGGAGGTTTACAGAAATAGTTGAAGTGTTGTTTCTTGACAGGTAAATTTTGGTTTATCAAAAATGCAGCCGTTATGCTGTCGAAAATTTTATAAAATGAGTTTGAAATAGAATCGAGAAAAATTATATCACTCCCAACTAGTTTAAAAGAAAACTGAATTTTTGAGTTTAAACGAGTAAACCGGTTGAAGAAAGTTAGGGTTCGCTTCTCGGATTTCTTCGATCCGACAAGTCGGTTTCGATAAGTCCGTTGAAGTGCCCGGCAGGATCCTCCAGACAAGAGCATAGATAAGGTCTGGGAAGGGTCCTGTCAAAAACTGACCTATATGAGGGTGTTCTACACCTCAAATGATGCCTAGGAGTCATAGAAAACCATAGGTTTTGGAACGGATCGAATCCGATAAAAATTGAGCAAGTTATGCACAAAATAGTACCGTTAGAGCTCTAAGAAGTGAAACGGCTATGTAAATGCAATTTTTATTGCATGGTTTGAGTTTAGTTGATCATAATTAGTTAAATGAAGCTTAGCTATGGAGGAAAACTAGTGTCGCTAATCCGAAAAGAAAAAGTGCACAAAACGCGCACTAAAAGTGCCCGAAAACGGACGTTTTCCTTAGATTTGACCTAGCAAACGATAATATTTTTCAATGAAATTTGACGTGTGACTAGAATGTGAGATAAGTGAACCGTAGGAAAAAGAACGAAGAAAAACGGAGCCCCGAGCAGTGCGCAGCAGTGCGTTCTGTTATGGGCTATCATTTTCGCTTAAAAATGAAATTTTTCGTTTCGAGCCTCTAACAAGTATACGGACCACGTGGGGGTATCCCTATGGGTCCAAAACTGAAACTTTTATGAAGAAATCGGAGTTACAGAGTTTCAGTTGAGTTAGAAACAAGTTAGGAGGTTATATAGAGAAAAAGGGCCTTAGTTGAGAATTATGAATTTAAAGTTGAGAATTTAGATTTGTTACTAGTAATGATGAAAAATGTTGTGTAGGTGAAGAGCGAGACACCGAGGCCCCTGAGATTCGTCGAGGCGCTTGACGCGGCTCCGAGGTAAGTGGTTCGCCACTTACGAGTACTTAAATTCTATGTCAATTCATGATTGTTTGTAATACATATAGTATGTAAGAAATAAATGAGAATGAATATGAGTTGCAATATTAAGATTAAAGTTTGAGTGTATAGGTTCCTATGGAACCTATATAGTAATTGAAATTGATACTAAGTTACCTTAGAAAGAGCGAAATGAGAAGAGTTTTTAGAAGTTTTAAAACTAGAAAGTTTTGTGCTTTTACACTTAAAGAGTTGAATATAAAACCCATGTATATGTCTTAAAAGTTTATGAAATTTAGCGTTACGTGACGACGCAGAGAATTCCGTCCGTAGTCGCTCAGATTATAGAAAAGTATAGCGCTACGTTACGATGCAGATAATTCCGCACGTAGTTGGTTATTTGATAGTTAGCGCTACGTAGCGATGTAGTAAATTCCGCTCGTAGTCGCCTAGAGTTTTAGCACTACATTTGCGATGCAGAAAATCCCACATTGTAGTTGCTTAGTTATGAGAATTAGCGCCCTACGTGCGATGCAGTAAATTCTGTAACGTAGTGATTGAGATATCTCAGTAAGCTTCACGTTGGCATTAGTTATAATCGCCCGTGATGGTTAGAATGTTTAAAGGATATACATGGAGGTTCTTGAAAGAAATCATAAAACTTGAACAAATTATAAATCACTGTGTTAGTACATGTGATGTTATATATAATTGTTGCACTAACTTATTTGTTTATTGTGTAGCTCAATTACTTCTATTGCGTGCCCCGTCGGACGAGACCACGATCTTTTGTTTTGTATATATATAGGTGAGCGCGTTGTGCGAGACACTTGTGTACATTTGTGTATATGTATTGAATATATTATATTCTGGAACACTACTGTTCAAGATTGTAAATTTGTAAATGATCATGCATTTTATACATATGATGCATATATGCATTTTGTGGATTTGAGTTCATGGTCACTTGTGATGAAATTATGATGAATAATGCTTGTTTGAAAAGAAAGAAGTTGGGAGGAAATTGAGATATAGTCGAAGTTTTTTTTTTTTTTTTTTATCGTAGGTAAATTTTGGTTTTATCATAAATGCAGTCGTTATGCTGCCGAAAATTTTACAAAAGTATTTGAAATAGAATCAAGAAAATTTTTTGTCACTCCCAACGAATTAAAAGAAAATCAAACCACCAAGTTTTAAACGAGTAAACCGGTGTAACAGAGTTAGGGTTCACTTATCGGATTTCTTCAATCCGACGAGTCGGGTTTGATGAGACTGTTGAAGTGCTCGGCAAGATCCTCCAGACAAGAGTTTAGATAAGGTCTGGGAAGGGTCTTGTCAGACAGTCTGCATCACATGGTATGTAAGTGCATGATTACTCAAAAGTAGACAAACTAGTGTAGTAGCATCACGTCCTCAGCCCTCGTGTACGCCCGACGAAGCTCCCTCTGATCTTTGGCTCGTACCTGTACTTAGGGAGGGTTTTTATAAAACACAAAAAAAAGTGGTGAGTATTAACTCAGTGAGTTGATAACTTTTAGGCTTTGAAACTCGCTTTTAAAACATATATACACCTCCCAAAATAATTTAGAAAACTAATAATTTATGTTAAACTGAAAAAATGTAAATTGCGCGTATACAATAAAAGTACTTTTGCCTGAAATTATAAATTGTAAAACTTTCTCTTTTTTTTAATCTTACATCTAATGACGTATTTCTCTTTCTGAAACTTGCCTTACAAGGTAATCCGGGGAAACTTATCCTCATGTGACTGTATGTCTACATGTCATGGAACTTGGATCAGAGAATGCTACCTATATAGTCGCACGGATGTAGGAACTCTGGGGTTGCGATTCTCTCCCTAACATCAACAAATCTACACTACTGCATGCGTGCAAAGGATGATACACTGACTCAAATCCCTCTAAGTTAGTAACTCTCCTAGCCAAACTACCATACACACACACGATACTACGACTGGGTATAACTGGGGATTAGAGTAAACCCAAGGCATCTAAAATCTCTTCAATATGCTTAAATTTTCTTACTTTTCTTTTTAACTTAGCTTAAAAGCATATTGATCTTGTCTTGTAAACTTTTATTTTCAAGTATACGGTTTAAAACCGAAGTATTTCCTTTGTAAGGCAAAAGCCTAAAGCTTTACTAAGGTAAAAGCCTAGACTTTCTTTCTAAGACAAAAGCCTAAAACGTTCGAAATATTCTTAGCATGTATTTTCTATGCATATATTTCTTTATAATTTTCAATTTGCTAAGCTTTTTAAAAATACTTGCATATATAACATGAATTTATGGAAACTATACATACATTTCAATAAAAATAATAATATACTATAAACTTGCTCGATGCTTAATAAAAGTATAATAACTTGCATACAAAACATGATATTGCATTTATAAGTAAACAATTGATATAATTCATAAAAGCTTGTATAAATCTACACTCACAACTTGCTTTCCAATATATAACCACTCTTCTGTGCCCTCCACTGACTCGCTGCTTTACCTACATTTAAATACAACGCGACTTCTAAGTTATAACGATCCTAATTACAAGCACACGCATTCTATTCGAAATTTTCAACATTCAAGCATGCAAACACTTCACTCCAAGTTGTAACGGACTAAACCTGAGCTGCGAGCTACTGCCCAACTCGCCCTTTGTGAGCTATTACTCTAACTAGCTTGGCCTTAACTGTGGGCACCACCCAACTTGCTCTCTGCCAGCTATTGCCCAGCTTGTTCGTTCTGTACAGCGAGTTCCTCCTAGCTCGCCCTTAGCTAGCTACTACCTTAGTCTAACTTGAACATGCACTGCAACATACTGTGGGCATCGCCCAGCTCATCCTTTTTGAGAGCTGTTCCTTCTAGTCTAGCTCGGACACATGCATACACAATTCCAACATTTCTTTCCAGGTTTTACATTAGCAACCACATCTAGATAGCATTATTTCTCATGCTAAAACCAACAAACAAACTTGAATCACATCAATCAACCTTGGTCGTGAATCTCCCCTCTCTTTTTCTCCTTCACCCGAGAGCTCTCTTTCTCTTGAGAAGATGTGTTTCTTTTATGGGTTTGAGTTGTGCAGCAGTTACACTCCTCTATTCTCTTGCATTTCCTTTATATATCCTTCATTTGATCATGTCATGTGTCCTAACTTTGCCCTAGTTGCTTTACATATGTCACTCATGCATGGTTTCTTTTCTTCCACTTGGTCCACATGTCACTCATGCATGCCTCCATCTTTCCACATGTTATCCATGCATGTCACACACTCTAGCTCCTTCATGTTTTTCATGCCAACTCATGCATACATTTAAACCATACTTTTTTATTCCAAAAATGCCCTTGCACTTGTTCTTTTACCACTTAACATATCCATGCTCTTTTTAGAAAATTTCCCTTCACACTAAATTTTATTCTAATTCATAATAAACCTCCATATCATTTTCGATTTGAAATTCATTTTCGATTCATCCAGAAATTTATTATAATTAAATCAACGCCTCCTGAAAAATTTAAAAAAATTCGATTATGTATCCGGATCTGGTTACTTTTCATTATTTTATTTCCATGGGTTTCAAAATTACTTCTGGTCTATCCAAAGATCATACTAAAATTCAATTTATGCCTTCGGGTACTTTAAATTGCCTCAATACTTCATAAATAATTGGAAGGGCGTTTCATCGATAAATTTTCAAATCACTTATAACCTATTCGAATTGACTTATTTTTTATTTGTTTCAATTTTCTTCAACTTTAATACTAATTTCGAAACTTTTGCTTCACGAGGTCTGTTTTTTGAAAATTTCTATTCACGTGGACAGTTTTTGTCCGAAAATTCTATCCATCTAGAAATCAAAAGCCCTATCCCAAAAATTACGATTTTGAGGTCCGTTCATGAAAATCACTATTCACTCAGAAATACTATTCATACGAAGACGCTATTCATACGAAAACATTATTCATCGAAAAAATAAATTATTTTTCAGAAGATAAAGTTTTGAGTTTTATAATGGCACAAATTTTAAATACACCATATCAAAACTATAAAACCCAAAACTTTATCTACTAGAAAATAATTATTTTTTCAGATGAATAATGTTTTCGGACGGAAAGTGTTCAAATGAATAGTAATTTTCAAACAGTGGATCTAGTGAAGCAAAAGTTCTGAAATTAGTATTAGAGTTGAGAGAAGCTGAAATGGAATGAAAATAAGTCCCTTCAACTCAACACATGCAAAAACACAAATTGTCCATACACTAACATAAATTGCTCATCACTTCATTTCTTTGCTTTTTTTTTCAAACATTTATCTCAATCAACATGAATTCTCATATAAACTCATCAAAATACTAAAATCCATCCAATTACATAAATTTTTCCAAGTTAGGCACTTACTAATATATAATACAACTAAGCTATTTACTTCATTCCAAGCTCAACAATCACTCCTAAATGTATCAATTAATCACCAAAAGATCAAATAAAACCTTAAACTTAAAATAAATTAAATTCCATTAAAATCATCACATAAACCCTAACTCTTACCTTACTAATATTGCTTGACCAACACTTGCCTCACTCTCCTTCCACTTCCAAACTCAATTTAAAGATGATCAACCTTTATTTAACCCAAAAATTCCATCAAACTCTCATTAAATCAACAAACTTTAAAAACCCATCAACTAATATGAATTAAATCCAACTTACCTTCACTTTTTCTTGTGAAAATCTTGATGGGTTTGAGAGGTAAGAAAGGTTGAAACTTACTTGGGATCTCCTCTTCTCCTTCTTCTTCTTCTTCTCCTCCTCCTCCTTTTTCACGGCTGTAGAATTTTCTTTTTCTTCCTCTCGGTCTACACTTGTCTCACGGTTTCAGCTCTCTCTCACGCCTCTCCTCTCTATTTGACCAAATGATTCACTTGTTCAAGCTCTCATGCACTTCAACTTTATATACCCATCCTTCTAAATGTCTAAATTGCCCTCTAACTATCTTTAAAATCACTCAATTGCCATTAATTGTAAATAAATTCATTTGATTGGTCAAACAATTCAATCCAACTAATCCACCAATCAACTCCATCCAAATTAGTTTCAATTCAACTAATTACACTTCTTTTTGACTTAAATGTGTCAACACTTCATTGGTCCATTCAAAGTCACATTGATTGTGCTTCTTTGATAATTATCTTTTCCTCATTTAATACTAATAAATTTTAAAAATATTTCATAGTCTTCCTATCATCAAATTGACCATGTAATACTCTAATTGGGTGTCTTAACCTTCAATCTCATGTTTTAAAAAAAAATCAATTGGTTTTAAACTCACTAAAATTCATAACTTTTTCAGTAAGGATATTTTTATCGATAGCTATTCGGAACTCTTATAATCCACTTAAACAGACTCATTTTTACTCCGTTTCAGTTTTTAATAACTATAGTTCCTATTCTGGGACTTATGATGTCTAGGCTCTATTTTTCAAAAATCACTATTCATATGGATACTATTCACCCGAAAATACTATTCACTGAAAAATTTTTATTTCATAAAATTTGAGAAAATTTTTCATTTCCCAAAAATCACTATTCACTCGAAAATACTATTCACACATAATTACTATTCATCCGAAAAACACTATTTCTCATAGGAAAATGAAATTCTGCGTTTTACACAGGAGGCCCGGAGTTTACGATCAAGTGGTTAGACAACACCAAGAAGGTGTTGGAGTAGATGGAATGTATTGATCCCTAGAAAATATCTATCGCTTCATTCCTACTGAAGACTTCAACTAAGGATTGGTGAGACTCCATAAAGAGGAGAGTGGTCGTTCAATCATATGGGAGAAATTTAAGGAGGATTTTAATGAGAGATTTTATCGAAGGGCGTAAAGGATGCCAAAATTGAGGAATTCTACGGCTTGGTGCATGTAAACTCCTAGCTCCGACTTCTAAAGTCCCAACGTTATAAATTCAGTTAGAGAGATAATATATAACTCTCTACGTTTAATTGATTTAATTTCATAGCCTCCGAAATTTATTCATTTAGAATACGACGAAATTCATCGTATTAAAAAGTTTAGTAACGTCCCAATGAAAATCTAAGTCAAGAAATCCAAGATGTTAGTAAATGATAATCGAATTAAAATTCGATTAAAAAGAGAGTCAAGATTAATAAAATAAGCTTAGTTTTTAAAATAATTCAAGTTTGATGAGCGAACGAAAATGTTAACGAAATGAGAATTTAAAACAAGTATAGAGGGGCTAATATGAGAATTAAAGAAAGGAGATGAGAGTTTAATAAAATTAAAAAGAAATGAGACAAGATGCAATTAGTAAAAGTTGTTTATTATATAAACACCACTCAGCTGAAATTTTCAACACAAACACACAAACAAAAACAATCAGCCGAGAGACAGTCGAGAGAAATCGAGAAAGGGAGAGAAAGAGTAGCTGCTGCCATGAGCCAAGGAAAGGAAGAAGCCAAGAAGAGGGAGAAGGAGTCTTGAGCAGCAGAAACCATCCAGAACAGCAAAGGAATAGAGCAGGACAGCAGCGGATCGCGAGCTGGGCGCGAGCAGAACCAGTCGCGCGAGGAACTGACGCGAGTTCGAGCAAGACAGCTCGCGTGAGGGGGATCCAAGGCAGTAAAACTTCAGTTTCTGGGCAGCAAAGGAAGAGGACGAGCAGAAGAGGAGAGGTGCTGGTCTGGTCGAGCAGAAACGGATGCAAACAGCAAGCGAAACAGACCCAGACGCGAGCTGGAGCAAAATCGCGATGGGGTGCAGCGAGCTGGTCGGCCAGGGAAGAAATAACCTCCCAACCAGCCTTCCATCCCCTCAATCCACCTCTTAGGGTCCCTAGTAAGTCATTTAAACTCTCCAAGCAAGCTCTAAGTGAGATTACCATCTATTCTCTTCAATTTGCTGCTGAAACAGAACAGAAACTGTGACAGCTTTTGTTGTTATGGTTGTGTTGTTGATTTGGTTGATTAGATTGCTTTTAAATCTTGTTAGAACCTCATGAGATTGTTATATAATCATTAAGGATGAGTTTTGAGTGTAATAGCTGCCTTAAATTGATGTAAATGGGCTGTTACACCCTCCCTCAAAATAAAAACCGAGATTAGTGTTTTATGAACACCAAGTGATTGAGAAAAGTCTTGAGTGAATTTTGAGCACTCTAATGACCAAGTTAGACCTATGTATGTATTAGAGACTCGAAGGGCAGTTGTTAGACCTTGAAATTTGATGGTTTTGAAACCAATTTCAAGCCTCAAAGAGGTTAGAAAAGTTAGAGAAGTGTTTAGAATTGCAAAGGCATTGTTTTAGACAAAAAGTGGATTCCCGAGCTCAAATTTGAGCTAGAGGAGACCTGACCATATTTGGCTTATTTGGGGGTGTTCTACATCTCAAATGATGCCTAGGAACCATAGAAAACCATAGGTTTTGGAACGGATCGAATCCGATAAAAATTGTGCAAGTTATGCACAAAATAGTACCGTTAGAGCTCTGAGAAGTGAAACGGCTAGCTTAATGAAATTTTCATGGTATGAAATGAGTTTAGTTAGTCATTATTAGTTAAATGAAGCTTAGCTATGGAAGAAAATCTAGCGTCGCTAATCCGAAACCAAGAATTTACAAAACGTGCATTAAATTGCACCCGAAAGTGTCCAAAACGGAAGTTTTCATGAGATTTGACATAGCAAACGATAATATTTCTCAATGAAATTTGTCGTGTGACTAGAATGTGATGTAAGTGAGCCGTAGGAAAAAGAACGAAGGAAAACGGAGCCCCGAGCAGCAGGTTACCATCTGTTATGTCAAGGGCTGTCCATTTTAATTAAAATTGTGATTTTTCGTTTTAAGCCTCCGACAAGTAAACGGACTGTGTGGGGACATCCCTAGGGGTCCAAAACTAAAACTTTTCCACAAGAATCGGGATTAGAGAGTCTCGATTGAGTAGAAACAAGTTAGGAGGATATATAGAGAAAAATGGTCTTAGTTGAGATTCTTGACCTTATAGTTGAGAATTGAGTTTTGTTATTAATAATGATGAGAAAATATTGTGTAGGTGACGAGCCTCGTCGAGACGCTTGACACGGAGTGACACGGCTTCGAGGTAAGTGGTTCGCCACTTATGAGTGTTTAAATTCTATATCAATTCATGATTATTCATAATGGATATTGTAACTAAGTAAGAAATGAAAATGAAAAGGATTTTCAATGTTAATGTTCAAGTTAAGCATATAGATTCCTATGGAATCTATATTGTACTAGAAATTAATACTAAGTTGTTATAGAAAGAGTAAAATGAGAAAGTTTTCAGAAGATGTAAAACTAGTGAGTTTTGTGCTTTTGCACTTGAAGTAATTGATTATAAAACCCATGTATATGCCTTAAGAGGTTATGAGAGTTAGCGCTACGTGACGACGCAGAAAATTCCGTCCGTAGTCGCTCAGAGTATAGAGAAATTAGCACTACGAGACGACGCAGAAAATTCCATCCGTAGTTGCTCAGTTTCCTAGAAAATATAAGCGCTACGTTGCGATGCAGAAAATTCCGCACGTAGTTGGTTAATTAACAGTTAGCGCTACGAAGCGATGCAGTAAATTCCGCTCGTAGTTGCCCAGAGTTTTAGCACTACAATTGCGATGCAGAAAATTCCGCATTGTAGTTGCTCAGCGATAAGATTTAGCGCCCTACGTACGATGCAGTAAATTCCGTCACGTAGTGGTTGAGATACCTCAGTAAGCTTCACGTTGGCGTTAATTTTAATCGCCCGTGATGGTTAGAATTTTTAAAGGATATACATGGAGGTTTTTAAAGAAATTGTAAAACTTGAATAAATAGTAAATGGCTATGTTAGTGTATGTGATATTATATATATCTTTGTTGCACTAACTTATTGTTTATTTTGTAGCTTATTTAGTTTCATTGCGTGTCACCGCCGAACGAGACATCGACATTGTTTTGCGTTTGTATAGGTGGGCCAAGTCTCCATGACATTATATTATTTGAACTTTGTAATGTATTGATTATATTATTTTTTTTAGATACACATGTAATTAGAACTGTATGTTGTAAATATTAAATGGTTCTTATATCTTCATATGATATATGATTATACATTGTGTTATAGGTTGCTTATATTGTGGAAATTGTGAATAAAGAAGTTGGGAGGTGATCAGATATAGTTGAAGTGTATTTTCATTACAGGTGAAATTTTGGTTTTATATAAAATGCAGCCGTTATGCTGCCGAAAATTTTATAAAAAGAAATAGAAAAGCGAAAAATTTTATCACTCCCAACTAGTTACAGAAAATTCAAATCACTGAGTTTTAACGAGTAAACCGGAGAAGAAGTTAGGGTTCGCTTCTCGAATGTCTTCGATCCGACAAGTCGAGTTCGATGAGTCCGTTGAAGTGCCCGGCAGGATCCTCCAGACAAGAGCTTAGATAAGGTCTGGGAAGGGTCCTGTCAGTGCATGACGAGACCCAAACCAAACTCTCTCAATCTCTTATCTAGAGGGTCCCGTCAGGCACTCCAACGGATTTCTTTTAACCCGACTTGTCGAAATATAGATATCCGCAGAGCGAACCTTTTAATCTTGCTCAATTCCTCAATTCAAATTAAATGTATTTCTTTCTTTTGTAAACAATTTGGGTGGATGTAAATTTTTCTCAATTCCATTTAAAACGACTTTACAAAAATTTCGACAGTATAACGGCTGCATTTTTAAGGTTTCCAAAATTTAACCTGTAAAGAAAATACACTTTGTACTAGTTCAACTCACTATCCAACTTATTAGATATCTCAAACATGCATTTCCACAACATATATTTCCGCAATCATATACTTTCATAACATTTCGAATGTTGATCATATGTATCAATATATATGTATATGTTATATGGAGTTTAAGAATTCATTCCAAATCAATATTTTCCAAAGTATATCAATATATTATACATTTTCTAAGTGTTAAATTTCATAAAGTAAATATGTTCATTTGTGCGATGAAATCTTTGAATTTCCCACCTAGAATTTCAACGACGGTTTCCTTGATATGCAAAATCACCTGCAAAAGCACTTCGTGGTATATACATGCTACACAAAAATTAAAAATGTTAATTCGATATGAATAAGCATTATAATCATATAATTACATAGCGATTTATAAACTTCTTAGATATTCAAAATTTTTTATTATGAAAACCTTTCTTTCTAAATTCACCATGTGTACCCCTAAAGTACTCTAACTATCACGTGACGATTTTCAACCAACACCAATCGTGATGCTACTGAAATATTTCGACCACTACGTGCGGAATTCATTACATCACGAAACAGTCACAACTCAGAGCAACTATAATGCAGAATTTCCTACATCGCAATTATAGTGCTAATAACTTGAAACTTTTTACAACTATATGCGAAATTTTCTACATCGCATATTATAGTGCAACTGCTCGACAGCCCTTGCAACTATGTGCGAATTTTTTACATCGCAACATATTGCAAGTAGCTATAAATCTGGGCGGCTATGAGCAAAATTTTCTACATCGCAACATAGCACTAATAACTTTAAATCTAGACAGCTACGTGCAGAATTCTCTACGTCGCAACATAGTGCTAGATACTCCGAACTCTAAGAGATTACACAAGGCTTTTGAAATGCTTTTTCATTCTAAATGCATTAAGCACAAAATCACTTAGCTTAAAGCGTTTTTAATTCAAACTTACGTCAAACTTTATAAGAACAACTTTTACTTTTAAATTCTCATTTCTTGATCCTATAAAGGATCTTTTACTCGATTTGAACTCATATTTTATCAATCATTTTATAAAACTTGAAATCAATAATAAGTTATAATTTAAATCAAAATTTAGATAATGTAAGCGATGTATCACTTACCTCGATCCAAATATGCTCAATTGTCTCAACGACCCTCTCGTGCCTTGCCCTCTTGCTCGTGACCTACATATTAACGTCTTATTATAACATAGTCAAATACATAACTCAAACTTAAAAGTAGAGTTTCCAATACAAGTTACTCTATTGAAAACTCTTTACACTATAACTTTCCTAACTCAATTTTTACTCAATTGAGACTCTCTAAATCTGATTTCTTTACACAAGCCTTATTTATTATCACCTAATGATACTCTGGAATGCTTAAAATGGTCGCTGAAAGCCCGGAACGAAAAATCACTGTTTTTGGACCCCCTAAAGCCGATGCTATGCTAGGGTCCATCCTAGCAATTTTCTTCGCTCTGTTTTCACTCTAATCGTCTCCCTAACTCGCACTTAAGTCAGCCATAAAACAGTTTCGAAAAATTCTAAGTATCGAGGGTCGAAACCTATGAAAAACGCCTATTTTTCAACACTTTTTGATGCACCTTTGTGGCATCCTTCATGTAACGAATTCAATTCTTTCGTATCTAAGGTTTTTTTACTTAATTATGATCAAATACATTCATTTCATGTATCGAATAATGCATTTGCATTCACAATTCATTTTACGACTACATAGGTGCACTATTTGAGTAATAACTTGCTCAATTTTTATCTAAACTTTCCCTTTCCAATTTCTATGGTTTGCTATGGCACTTAGGCATGTTTTGAGGTCTAAAAAAAATCCCAAATAAGTCCAACTAGTGCAGGTCTCTATAGCCCTTTACCTAAGCTTGAAATTTCCAACTTAACTCTATACTTCTCCTTTGACAATTCTATCACCTCTATATGTTTTTTTAACTTTTATTATGTATGAATCCAAGCTTATTTGGATCAAACTACAATGGCATTACACATTCCACATATGGTCGTGACACCCATACATTCACATTCAACACTTCGTTTCATTTTATTTTTCAATATTTTCACTAAGTTATTCTCTTAGACATTTCAACAAACATAATTACTACCATAAATTTACTCATTTCATGCATGTTTTCTCATCTAGGGTTTCTTCCATATACATATCTAATTCTTATTTCTTGCATGGTTTCACTCTAATCACTTCTCTTCTTAGTTATTTATGATTAAAAGCTTGATGGAAATCAAAATCTCATCAACAATTCAATAACACAACAACCCAACCATCAAACTTTTTCATACATCTAACTATCATCAAAGTTGAGAAAGGGGATGATATCTTACCTTAGTTCTTGCTTAGGGTTGTTGGTTTAGCTTGAAAACACCCTAGAGTTATGAGTTGAAGTTTGAAAAATTGATTGGAAAGCTTTCTTCTTCTCCTCTTGTTTTGCCGTCCAACACCCCTCACACTCTCTCAACTCTCACAGTTTTTGCTTCTTTGTTTCGTAAAAATTTTCTAAGTGTCACATATATATATATATATATATATAACTGACTTTTCATAAAATTATCATCACATCCCTTCTTTACTTACTTTGACTATCATTAAAATTTTAGCTTCAATCAAGTAGTAAATAACTAATACTTATGGATAATTATACATATAATTCTTATTTTGGACATAACCATATTGCCACTTATTCAATTATCTCTTATTTATAAAAAGATGATTTTACCCTTCTTCGACTTTTTCTTACTTAAACAAAAATTGTATATTTCTACAATTATCATTAACTCTTCGTTGTCCCTGATTAGATTAATGTTGGCGAAATTTATCATTTTCATTTCATAATCTAACTTCTAACACTAGGAAGTTCATAATCGAGACTAAGGGCTTACAGTGCAAGGTGATATGACAATTGAGGAATACGAAAAGAAGTTCACCGAGTTATCACGAGTGACACCATTTATAATCAATGATGAGGTGAATAGGTGTCGTAAGTTCAAGTAGGGCTTAAACCCAAAGATTAAGACGTATGTAGTAGCCGCAGAGCTCAAAGAGTATAGGCAGCTAGTAGAAGCAGCCTTGAGGGTAGAAAGGATTGTGCAGAGCAACAGGAACCAAGTACCAAAACCAAAGCACAGTCAGGGTTCAGGTTGGTACTCAAGAGGTCCCAATAAGGCCCCCAAGTCTGAAGGAAAATCTCGGTGGTCTGGTAGTAACCAACAACGTGACATAATAGCATCGAGTCAAGGTTTTGTAAGGGCACCATCAGGATCCCAAGGCAAGGATGGTAACCAGAGTTTATAGGACCCGACCTGAATTCCCTCTATTGAAACTCAAGGGATCTCGTCTAATACCCCACAGAACTTTTCTGGACTCTAACTAGCAAGACCCAAAAGGACTTTATGGAGCGCACCCATAACTTCAACCATTTCTAAACACATACATTTTTAAGTTTGAAAATTTCATTTTTTCTAAAATTAAAGTTTTCCATAAAATTTCGGCAACATAACGGTTTTTTTTTTCAATATTTTCCATTTTTTCAATCACTTGAAAACAATTTATAAACACTTCTAAAATATCATTCATATTCTTCACTGCTAATTTGGACCTCAGTCCATCACAATCCTAGCCACAATTTGAAACTAATTCAACAAAATCATTGCCAATTTTAAAATAAGTTTTCAATCATACAATCAAAAGCATTTACACATGATTCAAATATCTACCTCAGGTATATAAAATGGTCATCAAATATTTTATTTACATTAACATAATACATCACCACAACATGACAAGTTTTACAAAATTTTGTTTACAACCCAAAATATGCACATGCACATGATTTTATCTAAATCAAAAGATACATAAATGTGATTTCATAGAAGCATCAATCGTTTTCAGCCCACCTAATTTGCAATAGGATAACAAACACCTTGATCACTCGTCCCTGCACTTAAGAAAGTTTTTCAGAACATAAAATCAAGGAAAAGTGAGCTAAAGGAACTTAGTGAATGTTTAAGATTTTTCTATTTAAACTAAATCTTTAAAATCTACCTCCCAAAACATTTGATAGAATTTTTATTTCTTAAAACATTTTCATTTCTAAAACCATGGACTTTACAATTTTTTGAAGCGCTTTAAAAAAAAATTCATAATCGTACATAAACCTTATAAGGTTTCCTACTAAAATAGAATCGTAAAATGATAAAATATTTCATAAACCTTCGAAGAAAAGTTAAATCATTATTTTTCTAAAATCCACATCTAGTGGTATATTTTTCTTTTTAAAAATTGTATTAATAGGAACCCAAGAAAGCTACAATCACATGGCAACTAGTCTCGTGCAGCTCAATGTGAGGTCATGTGGTGTAAAAGCTAACATTGCATGTGATACCTCTTTCCGGATTCGATATTGTAAATAAGATGTATAAGTATTATAAATGTAATGTATTAGAATGCTCTCATTGATGGGATAATAAAATTGTTAAATTGTTTTTCGAATATATAACTGAATCTTAGTAGAATTTTCGAATGAATCTAAAATAAATTTGAATTCAAAAAGTGATGTGATAATTTATTAAAGTATATGATGAAATTAGTAATGAAAGAATTTCCAAGAAAGGGGCACATTATAATTGAAAACTGTTGAATGCATAGAATGTAGAGAAATTGAGGACAAAATTGTGATCAAAAGATGAATGGCATGACTTGTAATTTTGTGACAAACTTTAGGGGCAATTTTTAAAGAGTGATGACAGCTATATAAAGTGGAAAAAATCTAGTGAAGAAACCAGAATGGGAGACAGCAGAAGAAGAAACAAAAAAAGAGAAGAGTGTAGAGGTTCGACGGAATAGAGTCCAGTAGAGCAACAACTATGTTGGTCCATTTCAAGCCATTTTTCAAGTGATTTCAAGCTAATAAAATGTGGAGAACAAGTCTAGGAAGGTTATCCAACTTCAACAAGTGAATTTCAAGTGAAAATGATTGAATTTCCATGATATTATTGTGTGAAAATTTGATTCCAAAGCTGTCAACTTATAACATGTGTTATTAATGGAATTTTGTGCATGCATGTAAGGTTTTGAAGCTTCAATCTTGTGGGAAAGCAAAGCAAGTGATCCTAGGCAGCTTTTGGAAGCATGCAACTAAGTAATCTTATGACTTAAAGTGTGATTAGGGTGGTTTGTGATGGTGAACTATTGTTATGATTAATGGTATGGTTTTGATTGAATTTTAAGTGAAAAAATTGAATAAGTTTTGATGTTGGAATGGGTATAGGTCATGGCTAAAGTAGGAAAGGCATGATTCAAGTGTGTTTGATGTGTTTGAATGAAAATTCATACATGAATTGAACTAAAATATCAAGTGAAATTGTTAAAATAAAAACTAGAAAGATGATGGATTAGTTTGCTTGTTTTCAGCCATGATAATCTAAGTGAATGGATGATTGATTTTAGTTATTTTGGCATGATGTAGGGGTTGTTCTAGTGATAATTTTTGTATGAAACCGAAAAGAAATGGATTGGTTGATAAAAAGGTGAAGTACACGACCAAACTAGGATTGGAGTGGAAATGTGATGTTTTGGGGAACTTAGCTTGAATTTGCATCATAATATATGTGTATGAATGTGATTATGGTGAGAAAAATTGAGTTAGATTAATGGTATGGAAGTTGGAATGAATTTGGCCAAAAAGAGTGGAAAATGGTTCCAAGTATTAGTTTAATACATAGATAAGAAAATTGAGTTCAATGGTAATATTTTATATGTGTTGAAGTGTTGAAATTGGTGATGAAATGAGATGTGGAAACTTTGATATACAAGCTGTCATGTTTCGGTTTTAATGTATTTGTTGTGATGGAAAAATTGTTTATGGATGGTTTGGATGATTTTAGAAGTTATATGGAAGATAAGATTAATGTAAAATTGAAAGGAAAGTCATTGAAAAGTTAAATAGTCATATTTCGACCAAACTTTCAATAATTATAAAAGTTTGATGTTCTATGGAAATGCTTGTAAATGAGTAAATTAGTTGTAAAGTTGACTAAGTGTGGAATGTGAAAATATATAGGTGACGAGAAATAAAGGAAGTTCGAAAATCGCACACTATAGTGAGACGAGTTAAAGAAATCGGTGTCCCTTTGAAACAAAATGAAATGAATTTATTTCTATCCATTAATTTTTATCTTTTATGTTTAAAAGATTGTGTATTGAAATGTTGATATTGATTTTAAAGTAAATAAAGTTAATATGAAACCTCCTACATGAATCTTATGAATTTCATATGAAAGTTTATATGAAATGCGTATTATATGATTTATTAAGTTTTAAAGAAATGTGAAATATATTATAAAGAAAAGCAATTGGAATAGAATTGTTTTATAAACCATGGTACTCTTGATAAGTATTCCTAATATAATAAAGTTATAGATAGATCAGCGGACAATACCTACTATGTGGCTGCCCCCAAGAGGCAGATGTAGTCGGACAATTGGCTACCCCCAAAAGGTAGAGCTGTTCCGTTACATAAAAAGGTCGTCTCGCCCACAGAGTTATAGAGATTTCCAGTTAGAGTACCCGAATCCGTGCATGGCAGTGTCAGGGAGAGTCTGTCACTAACAGCGGGAGGGACTGAGTCAGTTAGTCCAGTCACTATGTCGTCCATGCACAAATTAAGGTATATTATAACTAGTGCCTTACTGGATAGGAGGACGAAGCGAGGATAATCTTCTGTGGAGGTCTGAGCGATGATGCATTCTGCTTGTACCTAGGGTACCATATTATACGGATTAACAGCGGTTGGCCTATCTTTTCATAGAGATTTTCGAAAGTTTTATTGTCGCCACTATTTATGTTTTACAACAAAGGATTTTAAAGCATTTTAAAATGATTTTCTGAAATTGGTTTTATAAAGCATAATTCACAGATTTAAAGAAAGATAAACTGATTTTATTTTTATAGGATTGAATTGTTTATGAATATGTTTAAATATTATTAGGGAGGTTAAATATTTGAAAGCCAAAACAAGATAGAAATTTTATGACACTCATTGAGCTCATTTAGCTCACCCACATTTTTATGTTTTTATAAATAAAATGTAAACCCCTATTTTTGATATTCCATCCTCTAGTGTTAGAAGTTATGACATGAAAATGAAAATATAAGTCCCTATCTTCGGTTTTAGACTTTCTCATGTTATAAGCTAAATAATAGGATGAGAATGTTAAACTTTATTAATATGGTCCTAACAGGTGATATTAGAATGCTAACAAAGTTTTAGAAACTAATTAATCCTAATAGTAAGATAAATATAAGGAAGGACAAAATGGTCTTTTCATAAATAAGGGACATAAAATATATATATATAAATAAGTGGTATTGGTTTATTCTCAATATAAGAGTTAAATATATATAAGTGATTGTCACATAACACTTAGTCAAATTAAAGTTATTAGTGAGATGATTACTAAAGAAAGGCAAAATGGTCATTTTGCCAATAAGAGAAATTTAAACAAAGGGCAAAATGGTCTTTGCTCAAATAAGAGTTATAAATATAAACATAAACAGATTAGGCATCTAAAACTTAGGGAAATTTAGGCAAATTATAAGATAAACTAACAAGGGGCATTATGGTTGTAAACCCTTAGTCTCGATTCTGAACTTCCTAGTGTTAGAAGCTAGATTAGGAAGTTAAAATAATAAATCTCGTCAACGTTAATCTAACCCGGGACATTGAAGAGTTAACAACCATTGTAGAACTATACGATAATTGTTTTAATAAGAAAAAGTCAAAGAAGGGTAAAATAGTCCTTTTACAAATAAGAGATAAATTATAAGTGGCAATATGGTCAAGTCCAAAAATAAGAATTACATATATAAATAACCATAAGTAATAGTCATTTACCACTTGATTTAAAATTAAAATGTTAGTGATAGTCAAAGTAAGTCAAGAGGACATGATGGTCATTTTGGAAAAAGTCACTTATATATATAAGTGACACTTAAAAAAAATTTGATGAAAGCAAAGAAGCAAAAACCGTGAGGTGTGTGAGAGGGTAAACGACAAGAAGAGATCAAGGGGGAGAAGTGGAAGATCAAGCAACTTTGAAGCCTTCAAACCAAAATTTAAGCAAATCCAACCTAACCTAGCTAAACCAAATCAAGTTTAAGGTTAGTTATCATCATTTTCTTTAACTTTGATGATGGTTGGAATGACATGGGTATGATGATAGTTGTGCTGCTGTAGTAGGTTGTGATGGAGGTTTTACACTTAAAACAAGTGTAGAACTCTAAGTGTGTGATATGGAAGCTTAGATGCCATGTTTTAGTGTATGGATGTTAGACTAGGCTTTGTAAATGGGAAATCTTAAATGATGATTTGAGGAAGTGAAATGTCAAATAAGTTGCACATATGTTATTTGTTGAAATATCTAAAAGAGTAACTTAGTGAAAATAGTGAAAATAAAATAAAATGAAGTGTTGGATAAGAATGTGAGGGTGTCATGGTATATGTGGAATGGGTAATATCGTTGTGTTTTGATCAAAATAAGCTTAGATTAACACATAATAAAAATTAGAAAAACTCATAGAAGTGATAGAATTGTCAAATGAGTAGCATTGAGCTAAGTTGAGAATCCCAAGCTCAATGAAGGGGCTGTGATGACTTGCACTCTTCGAGCTTATTTGAGGTTTTTCTAGACCTCAAAACATGCCTAGGGGTCACAGCAAACCACAGAAATTGGAATGGAACGATTCCGATGAAAATTGAGCAAGTTATGGCCAAAATAGTGTATTTAAAGAGTCGTAAAGTAAATTGTGGATGCAAATGCATTCCTCGATGCATGAAATGAATATATTTGATTATAATTAGGTAAAAGAATCTTATATACGAAAGAATTGAAGTCATTGCATGTAGGATGTCACAAATGTGCATAAAAAAGTGTCGAAAAATAGGTGTTTTTCCTAGGTTTCACCCCTCAATGCTTAGAATTTTTCGAAACCGTTTTACGGGTGACCTAAGTGTGAGTTAAGGAGATTATTAGAGCAAAAACGGAGAGAAGAAAATCACTATGATGGTCCCTAGCATAGCCTCGGGTTTAGGGGGTCCAAAAACGATGATTTTGCGTTCCGAGCCTCCGACGACCATTTTAAGCATTCCAGAGTGTCCCTAGGTGATAATAAATAAGGCCCATGCAAAGAAATCTGAATTAAAGTGTCTCGGTTGAGTTAAAATTGAGTTGGGAAGGTTATAGTGTAAAGGGTTTTCAATAGAGTAACTTGTATTGGAAACTCTACTTTTAAGTTTTGAGTTATGTAGTTGAGTAGGTTATAATAAGACGTTGATATGTAGGTGATGAGCAAGCAAGCGAGGCACGAGAGGCTCGTTAAGGTGATTGGGCATACTCGGATCGAGGTAAGTGTTACATCGTTTACATTGTCTAAATTTTAATTTAATTTATAACTTCTTGTTGATTTCAAGTTTTGTGAAATGATTTTTAAAATGTGAGTTTAATTCGAGTAAAAGATCCTCCATGGGATCAAGAAATGAGAATTAAAAAGTAGAAGTTGTTCTTATAAAGTTTGACATAAGTTTAAATTAAAAATGCTTTAAGCTAAGCGATTTTGTACTTATTGCATTTAGAATGAAAAAGCGTTTTAAAAGCCAGGTGTAGCCCCTCAGAGTTTAGAGCATCTAGCACTACGTTGCGACGTAGAGAATTCCGTACGTAGCTATCTAGATTTAGAGTATTAGCGCTATGTTGCGATGTAGAAAATTCCGCTCATAGTTGCAAGGGTTGTCGAGCAGTTGCCCTATAATATGCGATGTAGAAAATTCCGCATGTAGTTGCAAAACGTTTCAGGTTGTTAGCACTATAATTGCAATGTAGAAAATTCCGCATTATAGTTGCTCAGAGTTGTCACAGTTTTACCCTACATTGCGATATAGTGAATTCCGCAAGTAGTGGTTAAGATATTTCAGTAGTATCACGGTTGGTGTTAGTTGAAAACCACCACGTGATAGTTAGAATATTTTAGGGGTACACATGGTAAAATTAAGAAGAAAGGTTTTCAAAACCAAAATTTTTAAGGTCTAAGAAGCTTATGAATCGCTATGTAATTATATGATTAGTATGCTTATTCAGTTCGAACTAACATTTTAAATTTTCGTGTAGCGTGTATATACCACGAAGTACTTGTGTAGGCGATTTTGCATAGCGAGGAACTGTCATTGAAATTCTAGGTGGGAAATTCGAAGATTTCATCACACAGATGCACATATCTATTTTGTGGAATTTGACACTTGGGAAATATATGATATATTGATATCTCTTGGCAAATATTGAGTTTGTATCACATATTTTGTGTATTATGAATGTATCCTTAAACTCCATATACCATATATATATATATCGATACATATGATCAACATTTGAAATGTTATGAAAATATATGATTGTGGAAAAATATATTGTGAATTTTCATGTGTGACATATATTTATATACATCCTACTATGAATTCATACATATGGATTGTGAAAAAGTGTGATGAAAATGCATCTTTGTGGATAAACGAAGTTGGGTGGAAATTGAAAATAGTCGAAGTGTATTTTATTGCAGGTAAAAATTTTGGAACCCTTAAAAATGCAGTTGTTATGCTGCCGAAATTTGTATAAACTTGTTTTAAAATGAAATTGCGAAAATTTTTACCCACCCAAATTCTTTACAAAAGAAAAGAATACAATTAATTTGAATTAAGAAATCGGGTAAGATTAAGGGGTTCACTCCGCAGATCTCTCCAATCCGATAAGTCGGATTAAGAGCAGTCTGTCGGAGTGCCCGACAGAACACTCCAGACAAGAGCTTAAAGAAGGTCTAGTTCGGGTCCTGTCAAGTTGGTATCAAAGCTCGGTTTTCGAAAGCCTTAAGATTTAGTTTTAAAGAAAAGTTTAAAGAAAGTTGAATACTAATTTGTGCATTAAGATGAGTTCGTTATGCACAGATTTATGCGTAAGGCATGCATGAGATTATTGTATGTAGTAAGTCTTCTTGAGATTACATAGGTGATGCTTTCTTAGAATACATAAGCTAAGCATAATATCATGAGATTTAAGTTTAAGTATTGCATGAGGTTATTAAGCTAGTTCATGTTGAGTTATTATTATTTTAACATCTCTATTTTGATTTTTCTTGCCTATTTGGTACAATTAGAGTTATGCAATGACATACTCACCCCGGGATGAGGGAAGCTGCCACAGAGGTGCCCACATTAGAGAGAGAGCATGTTGACGTGTCTGTCAATGTGCCAGCGAGTTCCTCCCAGCCAGGGCCATCACAGCCAGCAGGATCAGAGGCTGTCGTAGGAAACATGGAGCAGATGGCACAAATGTTAGCAGCGGCCCTCCAGCAGCTGCAGGAGACAGGGGTGTTTATAGAGCGCACCTGCAAGCTAGGCCCCAAGCCATATGATGGGACCGGAGAGCCCGAGTGAGCATTATTGTAAACCCCTAGTCTCGATCTATAACCTCTTAGTGTTAAAAGATGGATTAGAGAGGTAAAATAAATCTCTACATTAGATTAATTGAATTTCATGGTATTAGAGATTTATCAACTTAAGATTGACGACGAAATTCGTCAATTATAAAAGTTAAGTAACATTACAATAGAATCAAGTTAGTGTTAAGCTAAATCAATTCATCGATTTCGTGAACGTCATTCTAGAGTTTCACAACAACCGAATTAGCAAGAAAAAGATCAATGAAGAGTAAAGTAATTCATGCATAGATAAGAGACAAGTTAAAGAAAATAAAATGTTGAGTGCACGATTAAGAAAAATTTTACATTAGTTGTTCGTAAGTAATGGACAACTATTAAGCGATTTAAATAAGAGATTGCTGATAATCAAAAATAAATCAAAGGACAAGCTTGATATTCCATAGAACATCAATAAGATATATAAACAAGACACTTAGAAGCCAAGTAGACAAGTGAAGAGTGCAAAGCTACCATAAAACTCAAAAACAAAAGTGATTCCCGTATAGAGTAGGGGAGGAGGGAAAATGATGGTCAAACAAGTTAAACATGAGACTTAAGTGCCATTTTCATGAAGGCTAATCATATATAATGAACATTTAGCAAGATTTCAACAAGAAAAGATGAAAATAGGTGAGAAATAAAGAAGAAAACAGCAGCTGCCAGAGAATAAACAAAACTGGACAGCAGTGAAAAGAAAAGAGAATTTGAGAGGAAGTTGTGTGAAATTAAAAAGAGATGGGGCAAGGATGCAAATTAGAGAAGTAGGAGTAGTATATAAGCAACACTTGGCTGAAAGTTTTCAGCAAACTAAAGTCATTGTCGTGCCTTCACTCAGCTGAAACAGTGAAGCACCAGAAACAGAGCAGCAGAAGTGCAACTGCAGGGCAGAAATTGCAACAAGGAAAAGTGGAAGAAGACAGCCCCTTTCCAGCCCATCCAAGCCTCAAATCTTCTCTTTAAACCCTCTCCCAAGTCCCTCTCAACTCTTTAAGTCAAGAACCAAGTAAGAAATTAGCTTACTCTTCCTTTTCTTTACAAAAATTTCCAGCAGTGTGCTGAAATTATTTCTGCAGAATTGTGTTGTATGTTGTTGGAGGTTTTGCACTAGAAATGGTGTCAAAACCTAAGTGATTGTTATAGAACCTTAGAGGAGATGTTTTTGAGTGTAAATGATGACTTAGGGTTTTATTTATGGGCTGTTATAGGCCTGAGAATCATAGAAACGAAAATTTGTTTTTCACACACACAAACTAGTTGATAAAAGTTTTGAGTGAATTATTAGTGTTCAAATGAACAAGTAATGTTTATGTGTGTGTTATGACCATATTAGACAGTAAATAAGCTCTGAAATTTAGAGGTTTTGAACCCAAGTTTGAGCATAAAAATGATTAGAAAAGCATAGGAAAGCATGTGGGAATAAGAGAAGCTCAAGAGAGCTAGTTTTGACAACATTAGTGATTCCCGAACTGAATTTTTAGCTAGGGGAGACCTGACCATATTTGGCTTATTTGGGGGTGTTCTACACCTCAAATGATGCCTAGGAACCATAGAAAACCATAGGTTTTGGAACGGATCGAATCCGATAAAAATTGTGCAAGTTATGCACAAAATAGTGCCGTTAAGGCTCTGAGAAGTGAAACGACTATCCTAATGCAATTTTTATTGCATGGTTTGAGTTTGGTTCATCATTATTAGTTAAATGAAGCTTAGCTATAGAAGAAAAATTAGCGTCGCTAATCCGAAACGGAAAATATACAAAACACGCACTAAACGTGCTAGAAAATGCCCGAAAAAGTGATGTTTTCCTTAGTTTTGACCTAGCAAACGATAATATTTTCCAACGAAATTTTACGTGTGACTAAAGGGTGATATAAGTGAACCATAGGAAAAGAACGAAGGAAAACGGAGCCCCGAGCAGCGTGCTACCACCTGTTCTGTTATGGGCTGTAAGTTGAGTATTAAAAATGTAATTTTTCGTCCCGAGCCTCCAACGACTAAACGGACCACGTGGGGTGATCCCTAAGGGTCAAAAACTAAAACTTTTACGCAAAAATCGGGATTAGAGAGTCTCGGTTGAGTAGAAACAAGTTAGGAGGATATATAGAGAAAAATGGTCTTAGTTGAGATTCTTGACCTTATAGTTGAGAATTGAGTTTTGTTATTAATAATGATGAGAAAATATTGTGTAGGTGACGAGCCTCGTCGAGACGCTTGACACGGAGTGACGCGGCTTCGAGGTAAGTGGTTCGCCACTTAATAGCTTTTTAAATGGTCATGCAATTTCTTGATGATGTTAAATGACTATAGTAGCTATGTAATAAAGGAAATCGGAAATAATATATAATGATATAGTTAAAAGTTAAACGTATGGATTCCGATGTAATCCATATGTTTCTAGAAAATGATTATGAGTTGTATGTAGAGAAAATGAACTAAGAAAGTTTTCAGAAGATGTAAAACTAGTGAGTTTTGTGCTTTTGCACTTGAAGAAATTGATTATAAAACCCATGTATATGCCTTAAGAGGTTATGAGAGTTAGCGCTACGTGACGACGCAGAAAATTCCGTCCGTAGTCGCTCAGAGTATAGAGAAATTAGCACTACGAGACGACGCAGAAAATTCCGTCCGTAGTTGCTCAGCTTCCTAGAAAATATAAGCGCTACGTTGCGATGCAGAAAATTCCGCACGTAGTTGGTTAGTTGACAATTAGCGCTACGTTGCGATGCAGAAAATTCCGCACGTAGTTGGTTAATTAACAGTTAGCGCTACGAAGCGATGCAGTAAATTCCGCTCGTAGTTGCCTAGAGTTTTTAGCACTACATTTGCGATGCAGAAAATCCCGCATTGTAGTTGCTCAGTGATAAGATTTAGCGCCCTACGTACGATGCAGTAAATTCCGTAACGTAGTGGTTGAGATGTATTAGTAAGCTTCACGTTGGCGTTAGTTAAAATCGCCCGTGATGGTTAGAACGAGTCAAGGGTATACATGGAGAGTTTTAAAGAAAATTTTAAGACTTGTAAATTGTATGTTAGTATGTGTGATATGATATCCTATGATGTTATCGCACTAACTTGTTGTTCGTTTTGTAGCTCGTTTGTTTTCATTTCGTGCCACCGCCGGACGAGACCGACTTTTGCTTATATATATATCTATAGGTGGGCAATCGCGCAAGACGCTGGGATATATTTTGTATATGTATTTAATCGCGTATATTTTGAATTTGAATGTTGTAGGGCTTGTAAAAGTGATAAGTATTCTTGCATTTATACATTTGGTGCACTTGTGTATCTTATGAATTGTTTATGTTTATGAAACTGTGATGAATGATGCATGATTGAGAATAAAGAAGTTGGGAGGTTTACAGAAATAGTTGAAGTGTTGTTTCTTGACAGGTAAATTTTGGTTTATCAAAAATGCAGCCGTTATGCTGTCGAAAATTTTATAAAATGAGTTTGAATTAGAAAAGCGAAAAATTTTATCACTCCCAACCAGTTACAGAAAATTCAAATCACTAAGTTTTAACGAGTAAACCGGAGAAGAAGTTAGGGTTCGCTTCTCGGATGTCTTCGATCCGACAAGTCGGGTTCGATGAGTCCGTTGAAGTGCCCGGCAGGATCCTCCAGACAAGAGCTTAGATAAGGTCTGGGAAGGGTCCTGTCAAGTTGGTATCAGAGCCCGGTTCTCGTTCAGTTGAGAAAAAGTTTTAAAAGAAAAGTTTGAGCTATTTCGCACAAATTGTGCGCTAGTTATGCTTAAGGCACGAAGTTACTTGTGCATGCATTATTTTTAAAGATTTTGAGAGTTATGCTTTCATCGATTGCATAAGCTAAAGTATAAGTTATAGTATTTGAATTCAGCATGTTAGGAATATGCTTCGAAGCAAGTTGCTAAGTAGAAAGTTATGCATAAGATTGTGAGTTAAATATTGCATGAAATTATCATGCCAGATTATATTGAGCTAGTTGTTGAAATTTAAATTTCGTGATTTGTGGCTATTAGTGTATTAGTACACGCTTAGCTATGCAGCATAGAGATCGTCCGAGGACGAGACGGGTAGCCACAGAGGCACCCACAGCAGATAGAGAGCAGGTTGACGAGTCTGTCAACGTGCCAGAAAGTTTTGCACACCCAGAGCCATCACAGTCAGTACGACCAGAGCCTGCCCCAGGACCTACTCCAGGGCAGATGGAGCAGATGACCCAAATGTTAACCGCGGTCCTTAAGCACTCGCGGGAGACAGGGGCAAGTGTAGAGCGCGCCTTCAGGTTAGGCGCGAAGCCATATGACGGGACTGGGGATCCCGAGAGAGCATGGTCATGGCTAGAGATGAATGAAGAAATATTTTAGATTCTAAGATGCACCGAGGATCAGATGGTCATCTTCTCAGCCTTCTTACTGAGGGATCGCGCCAAGGATTGGTGGAAGCGCCATCAGAGAGCCACTCAGAGGGAGTCACCTGAGCCGAGTTCAAGAGAGAGTTTATAGACAGATTTTTCCCCAAGAGCTATAAGGATGCTAAAATACAAGAATTTTATAGAATAGAGCAGGGGGACTCCTCAGTGCCAGAATATGAGAAGAAATTTCCAGAGTTGATCCGCCTCGTTCCATTCTTTGTAGAGAATGAGGAAGAAAAGATCAATAGATTTATGGTAGGTCTTAACCCCGCGGTTAGGACCATTGTGACATCTGCCTCGCATACTAGATATGGACAGCTGGTAGAGGCAGCCACCAGAGTAGAGCAGAGCGCACAGACCGTTGTAGAGTCCAAGTTGAAATTCAGTCAGAAGCGGAGCTGGACCGGTAGCCATCAGGGAGAGTCCAGCAAGGTGCCCAAGAGTGGGCAGCGCTCAGCAGGGTCACAGAGTCGGCAGCAGAGTCAAAGACCCCAGACCAGTCAGAGTTCTTTCCGATCATCAGTAGGGTCCAAGAGCCAGCAGAGCTGGAGGAGCCGACCACTGTGCGCTAGATGTGGCCGATTACATCATGGTGAGTGCCTTCAGGGCAAGACAGGGTGCTTCAGGTGTGGACAGGAGGGCCACTTCATGAGAGACTGTCCCAGTGCAGTAGCTTCGAGCCCATCGGAGGCCAGATCAGCAGTTCAGGGGCAGACTAGTAGGAGTTGTGGACCCGATAGGGGAGGCCCCTAGACTGGAGGAGCTACTAGTGCATGGCAGCCTGGTAGCGGAGCAGGTAGAGATATACCCCTCAGAGGACAGCCAGGTAGACCTCCCAGAGCACCGACAGGTAGACCCCACAGTTAGGCCGCCAGAGTATATACAGTGACCCAGCAGGCGGCAGATGCTACACCAGATGTGGTCACATGTACCATCTCTTTATTTGATGTTGATGCTCATGTATTGGTGGACCCAGGAGCCACCCATTCTTTTATTTCTCGAGAGTTCATAGATAGAGTCGGCATAGAGTTGAGTCCGACCAAGTGTAGCATGGTAGTGTCACTTCCCACAGGTGATTCGCTAATTGCGGATAGAGTTTACATGAAAAGTAAGGTGACTATAGCAAGTAATGAGTTCGAGGCTAATTTAATAGTGCTCGATATTCATGACTTTGACATCATTTTGGGCATGGATTGGTTATCCAAGCATCGCGCAACTGTAGATTGTTATAGAAAAGAGGTTCAGTTCAGCAAGCCTGGGGAACCAGATGTGATCTTTTGTGGAGAGCGAAAAATACTCTCTACAAGTTTAGTAAGCGTGATCCGAGCGAATAAGATGCTCCGTAAAGCATGCCAGGGGTGCTTGGTCTATGTGATAGAAGCTAGCGACAGTGAGCTACAATTCACAGAGGTTCCTGTGGTGAATGAGTTCTCTGATGTATTTCCCGAGAACCTTCCAGGACTACCTCCGGATAGAGAGATCGAATTCGAGATTGAGCTAGCACCAGGCACAGAGCCCATCTCTATAGCTCCGTATCGGATGGCACCAGTTGAGCTAAAGGAGTTGAAAGTGCAAATGGAAGAGTTGTTGAGCAAAGGCTTCGTTAAGACTAGTACATCACCGTGGGGAGCTCCGGTGTTGTTTGTAAAGAAGAAAGATGGAAGCCTCCGTTTGTGTATTGATTATAGACAGCTAAACAAAGTAACCACCCGGAATCAGTATCCACTGCCAAGAATCGACGACTTGTTCGACCAACTGCAGAGAGCTAAAATCTTCTCGAAGATAGATCTACGGTCAGGATATCATCAGTTGAAGGTGCGTAGGGAAGATGTTCCCAAGACGGCCTTCAGAACCAGATATGGGCATTATGAGTTTTTAGTAATGCCATTTGGCTTAACCAATGCCCCAGCAGCCTTTATGGATCTGATGAACCGTGTCTTCAGACCATATTTAGACAAGTTTGTCATAGTCTTCATCGATGATATTCTAGTATATTCAGGTAGTAGAGAGGAACATGCAGAACACTTGAGGATTGTATTGCAGACTCTAAGAGATCATCAGCTGTATGCAAAATTTAGCAAGTGCCAGTTCTGGTTAGATCGCGTGGCATTTCTGGGACATGTAGTGTCGGCAGAGGGTATTTCAGTAGATCCCCAGAAGATAGAAGCTATTGTAGATTGGAAGCCATTCACGAGTGTAACAGAAGTCAGAAGCTTCTTGGGTTTAGCTGGGTATTACAGAAAGTTTGTAGAAGGATTCTTCAAGATAGCTACTCCACTGACCAAGTTAACAAGAAAAGAAGAGAAGTTCATCTGGTCAGAAGCCTGTCAGAGCAGTTTTGATGAGTTAAAGCAAAGGCTGACTATAGCACCAGTGCTTACACTTCCCTCAGGAAGTGAAGGATTTACAGTATATTGCGATGCCTCCAGGCAAGGTTTAGGTTGTGTGTTGATGCAGCATGATAGAGTGATAGCTTATGCTTCAAGGCAATTAAAGAAGCATGAAGTGAACTATCCAACACACGACTTAGAGTTAGCAGTTGTAGTGTTCGCTTTGAGAATATGGCGACACTATCTCTATAGAGTACCTTGCAGGATCTTCACAGATCACAAAAGCCTACAGTACTTGTTCACGCAGAAAGACTTGAACATGAGACAGAGAAGGTGGATAGAGCTTATTAAAGACTATGACTGCACCATTGAATACCACCCAGGCAAGGCAAATGTAGTAGCAGATGCACTAAGCAGGAAACCCTCTAGCTCCGTAGCCCAGCTTACAGCAGAGTACTTACAGATGCTAGTAGAGTTGAGATCTATGAGGGTCAGTTTAGAGACAATAGAGTCAGGTGCCTTATTAGCAGCTTTCCATGTTCGGCCAATGTTAGTAGACAGAGTTAGAGACTTGCAAGCTCATGATCAGTACTTAATGAAATTGAAAAGCAAGATAGAGGCTGGACAACAGAATAGCTTCACTTTGCGAAGTGATGGAACGTTAGTGTTGGGCCAAAGATTATGCGTCCCAGATGTAGCAGATTTGAAGAAAGAAATCATGGAAAAGGCACACTCCCCTGCATATGCTATGCATCCAGGGAGTACAAAAATGTATCGGACTCTGAGAGACCACTATTGGTGGAGAGGTATGAAGAGAGAGATAGCAGAGTTTGTATCCAAGTGCCTAACTTGTCAACAAATCAAGATTGAGCATCAGAAACCCGCAGGTTTATTACAGCCTTTATCCATTCCTGAGTGAAAATGGGAAAGGATCACGATGGATTTCGTGATAGGACTTCCCAGGACACAGCGTGGACATGATGCCATTTGGGTTATCGTGGATAGATTGACGAAGTCAGCCCACTTCATTGCTATTAATCAAACCTATTCTCTAGAAAGATATGCACAGTTATATGTAAATGAGATTGTGAGGCTGCATGGCGCACCAGTATCCATTGTATCAGATAGAGATTCTCGCTTCACTTCTCGATTATGGCCGAAGCTACAAGATGCTATGGGCACCAGATTACACTTCAGTACTGTTTTTCACCCACAAACAGATGGCCAATCAGAGAGAACCATTCAGACTCTCGAAGATATGTTGAGAGCCTGTGTGATGGAGTTTAAGGGAAGCTGGGATAATTACCTAGCATTGATAGAGTTTGCCTACAACAATAGCTATCAGTCTAGTATTGGTATGGCACCTTATGAGGCATTGTATGGCAGGAAGTGCAGAACCCCAGTCTGTTGGGACGAAGTGGGGGAGAGAAGATTAATTGGCCCAGAGATTGTCCAAGACACAACTGAGAAAGTAAATATGATCAGAGAGCGGTTGAAAATAGCAAGCGACAAACAGAAAAGCTATGCGGACAATCGAAGAAGAGATTTAAAGTTTGAAGTGGGTGATCAAGTATTCCTACGAGTCTCACCCTGGAAGGGTATTTTGAGGTTCGGGAAGCGTGGGAAGTTGAGTCCACGATACATAGGCCTCTATGAAATAGTAGACAAGGTGGGTGAAGTAGCGTATCGATTGAGGCTACCATCAGAGTTAGCCAACATCCATGACGTATTCCACGTCTCTATGTTACGTAAGTACATAGCTGATCCTTCTCACATTTTGCAAGAGCAACCAGTTCAGTTGAAGGAAAACTTGACCTACGAGGAGCATCCAGTAGAAATCATAGATCGTAGAGATCAAGTATTGCGTAATAAAGTGATTCCGCTAGTGAAGGTGCTATGGCGAAATCATGGGGTAGAAGAGGCTACATGGGAGCCCGAAGCACAGATGCGTGCCCAATACCCTCAGTTGTTTGAATAAGGTACACAATTTAAATTTCGAGGACGAAATTTTTATAAGGGGGGAAGAAATTGTAAACCCCTAGTCTCGATCTATAACCTCTTAGTGTTAAAAGATGGATTAGAGAGGTAAAATAAATCTCTACATTAGATTAATTGAATTTCATGGCATTAGAGATTTATCAACTTAAGATTGACGACGAAATTCGTCAATTATAAAAGTTAAGTAACATTACAATAGAATCAAGTTAGTGTTAAGCTAAATCAATTCATCGATTTCGTGAACGTCATTCTAGAGTTTCACAACAACCGAATTAGCAAGAAAAAGATCAATGAAGAGTAAAGTAATTCATGCATAGATAAGAGACAAGTTAAAGAAAATAAAATGTTGAGTGCACGATTAAGAAAAATTTTACATTAGTTGTTCGTAAGTAATGGACAACTATTAAGCGATTTAAATAAGAGATTGCTGATAATCAAAAATAAATCAAAGGACAAGCTTGATATTCCATAGAACATCAATAAGATATATAAACAAGACACTTAGAAGCCAAGTAGACAAGTGAAGAGTGCAAAGCTACCATAAAACTCAAAAACAAAAGTGATTCCCGTATAGAGTAGGGGAGGAGGGAAAATGATGGTCAAACAAGTTAAACATGAGACTTAAGTGCCATTTTCATGAAGGCTAATCATATATAATGAACATTTAGCAAGATTTCAACAAGAAAAGATGAAAATAGGTGAGAAATAAAGAAGAAAACAGCAGCTGCCAGAGAATAAACAAAACTGGACAGCAGTGAAAAGAAAAGAGAATTTGAGAGGAAGTTGTGTGAAATTAAAAAGAGATGGGGCAAGGATGCAAATTAGAGAAGTAGGAGTAGTATATAAGCAACACTTGGCTGAAAGTTTTCAGCAAACTAAAGTCATTGTCGTGCCTTCACTCAGCTGAAACAGTGAAGCACCAGAAACAGAGCAGCAGAAGTGCAACTGCAGGGCAGAAATTGCAGCAAGGAAAAGTGGAAGAAGACAGCCCCTTTCCAGCCCATCCAAGCCTCAAATCTTCTCTTTAAACCCTCTCCCAAGTCCCTCTCAACTCTTTAAGTCAAGAACCAAGTAAGAAATTAGCTTACTCTTCCTTTTCTTTACAAAAATTTCCAGCAGTGTGCTGAAATTATTTCTGCAGAATTGTGTTGTATGTTGTTGGAGGTTTTGCACTAGAAATGGTGTCAAAACCTAAGTGATTGTTATAGAACCTTAGAGGAGATGTTTTTGAGTGTAAATGATGACTTAGGGTTTTATTTATGGGCTGTTATAGGCCTGAGAATCATAGAAACGAAAATTTGTTTTTTCACACACACAAACTAGTTGATAAAAGTTTTGAGTGAATTTTAGTGTTCAAATGAACAAGTAATGTTTATGTGTGTGTTATGACCATATTAGACAGTAAATAAGCTCTGAAATTTAGAGGTTTTGAACCCAAGTTTGAGCATAAAAATGATTAGAAAAGCATAGGAAAGCATGTGGGAATAAGAGAAGCTCAAGAGAGCTAGTTTTGACAACATTAGTGATTCCCGAACTGAATTTTTAGCTAGGGGAGACCTGACCATATTTGGCTTATTTGGGGGTGTTCTACACCTCAAATGATGCCTAGGAACCATAGAAAACCATAGGTTTTGGAACGGATCGAATCCGATAAAAATTGTGCAAGTTATGCACAAAATAGTGCCGTTAAGGCTCTGAGAAGTGAAACGACTATCCTAATGCAATTTTTATTGCATGGTTTGAGTTTGGTTCATCATTATTAGTTAAATGAAGCTTAGCTATAGAAGAAAAATTAGCGTCGCTAATCCGAAACGGAAAATATACAAAACACGCACTAAACGTGCTAGAAAATGCCCGAAAAAGTGATGTTTTCCTTAGTTTTGACCTAGCAAACGATAATATTTTCCAACGAAATTTTACGTGTGACTAAAGGGTGATATAAGTGAACCATAGGAAGAAGAACGAAGGAAAACGGAGCCCCGAGCAGCGTGCTACCACCTGTTCTGTTATGGGCTGTAAGTTGAGTATTAAAAATGTAATTTTTCGTCCCGAGCCTCCAACAACTAAACGGACCGCGTGGGGTGATCCCTAAGGGTCAAAAACTAAAAATTTTACGTAAAAATCGGGATTAGAGAGTCTCGGTTGAGTAGAAACAAGTTAGGAGGATATATAGAGAAAAATGGTCTTAGTTGAGATTCTTGACCTTATAGTTGAGAATTGAGTTTTGTTATTAATAATGATGAGAAAATATTGTGTAGGTGACGAGCCTCGTCGAGACGCTTGACACGGAGTGACGCGGCTTCGAGGTAAGTGGTTCGCCACTTAATAGCTTTTTAAATGGTCATGCAATTTCTTGATGATGTTAAATGACTATAGTAGCTATGTAATAAAGGAAATCGGAAATAATATATAATGATATAGTTAAAAGTTAAACGTATGGATTCTGATGTAATCCATATGTTTCTAGAAAATGATTATGAGTTGTATGTAGAGAAAATGAACTAAGAAAGTTTTCAGAAGATGTAAAACTAGTGAGTTTTGTGCTTTTGCACTTGAAGAAATTGATTATAAAACCCATGTATATGCCTTAAGAGGTTATGAGAGTTAGCGCTACGTGACGACACAGAAAATTCCGTCCGTAGTCGCTCAGAGTATAGAGAAATTAGCACTACGAGACGACGCAGAAAATTCCGTCCGTAGTTGCTCAGCTTCCTAGAAAATATAAGCGCTACGTTGCGATGCAGAAAATTCCGCACGTAGTTGGTTAGTTGACAATTAGCGCTACGTTGCGATGCAGAAAATTCCGCACGTAGTTGGTTAATTAACAGTTAGCGCTACGAAGCGATGCAGTAAATTCCGCTCGTAGTTGCCTAGAGTTTTAGCACTACATTTGCGATGCAGAAAATCCCGCATTGTAGTTGCTCAGTGATAAGATTTAGCGCCCTACGTACAATGCAGTAAATTCCGTAACGTAGTGGTTGAGATGTATTAGTAAGCTTCACGTTGGCGTTAGTTAAAATCGCCCGTGATGGTTAGAACGAGTCAAGGGTATACATGGAGAGTTTTAAAGAAAATTTTAAGACTTATAAATTGTATGTTAGTATGTGTGATATGATATCCTATGATGTTATCGCACTAACTTGTTGTTCGTTTTGTAGCTTGTTTGTTTTCATTTCGTGCCACCGCCGGACGAGACCGACTTTTGCTTATATACATATATCTATAGGTGGGCAATCGCGCAAGACGCTGGGATATATTTTGTATATGTATTTAATCGCGTATATTTTGAATTTGAATGTTGTAGGGCTTGTAAAAGTGATAAGTATTCTTGCATTTATACATTTGGTGCACTTGTGTATCTTATGAATTGTTTATGTTTATGAAACTGTGATGAATGATGCATGATTGAGAATAAAGAAGTTGGGAGGTTTACAGAAATAGTTGAAGTGTTGTTTCTTGACAGGTAAATTTTGGTTTATCAAAAATGCAGCCGTTATGCTGTCGAAAATTTTATAAAATGAGTTTGAATTAGAAAAGCGAAAAATTTTATCACTCCCAACCAGTTACAGAAAATTCAAATCACTAAGTTTTAACGAGTAAACCGGAGAAGAAGTTAGGGTTCGCTTCTCGGATGTCTTCGATCCGACAAGTCGGGTTCGATGAGTCCGTTGAAGTGCCCGGCAGGATCCTCCAGACAAGAGCTTAGATAAGGTCTGGGAAGGGTCCTGTCAATTATCATGGCTGGAAATGAATGAGGAGATATTTCAGGTCATGGGTTGTTTAGAGGATCAGATGGTTACCTTCTCCGCCTTTTTGTTGAAAGACCGAGCAAAGGACTGATGGAGAGCGCATCAAAGAGCATACCTAGGCGGAGTCTCATGGTCCGAATTCAAGAAAGAGTTCACAGACAAGTTCTTCCCTAAGAGCTATAAGATGCAAAAATTGAAGAATTCTTCCAGTTTAAGTAGGGGACCTTTACAGTGACAGAGTACGAGAAGAAATTCTCAGAGTTAGTCCGCCTGGTTCCTTTTATTGCAGGAAATGAAGAACAGAAAGTGAACAGGTTCACTACAGGGTTGAGTCTTAGGATTAGGACATATGTGACCTCGGCGGGACACACTAGGTACGGGGAGCTAATGGAGGCAGCCACCTAAGTAGAGAGAAGTGCAGGGATCCCACCTAAGTCGAAACAGCATTTTAGCTAGAAGCGTAGTTGGTCTGGCAGTCAGCAGGGCGGTTCAAGTAAAATGGCCAGAAGTGAACAAAAGTCTTCCTGGTTTGATAGCCGCCAGTAGAGTTAAAGACCTTAGACTAGTTAGAGTTCGGTACAGTCCTCCGACGGATTCAGAAGGAGACCAAGTTGGGCGGATAGACCTACCTGTAGCGAGTGCGGTCTATCGCATCCCAGCCAGTGCCTTCAAGGTAGGACCAGATGCTTCAGATGTGGTCAGGAGGGTCATTTCATGAGGGACTGCCTCAGTGTAGCCACGTCGAGCCCAGCAAAGGTAAGATCTACTGTACAGGGACAGACCAGTGGGGGTCGTGGACCAGATAGAGGGGGCCCCCAGACCAGAGGAGTGACGGGCCCAGAGCAGTCTAGTAGTGGACCCAACTAGAGTATACCACCTCAAGCACAACTTGGACGACCTCATAGTCAAGCAGCTAGAGTTTACACAGTGACATAGCAGGCGGCTGACGCAGCTCTAGATATGGTCACAGGTACCATTTTATTATTCGACTCTGATGCACATGTATTGGTGGACCCAGGAGGCACCCATTCTTTTGTTTCTAGGGAATTCCTGGGTAGAGTGAGAGTAGATACGAGTCCTGTGGATTGTAGTATGATAGTGTCACTTCCCACGGGCGATTCGTTTATGGCAGATAGAGTCTATGTGGGAAGTAAGGTGATTATAGCGGGTCATGAGTTTGAGGCTGATCTGATAATGCTCGATATTCATGATTTTGTTGTTATTTTGGGCATGGATTGGCTATCCAAGCATCGCACAACCGTAGACTGCTATAGGAAATAAGTCCAGTTCAGTAAGTTTGGGGAGCCAGATGTAATCTTTTGTGGAGAGAGAAAGATACTCTCTACCAGTTTGGTGAGTGTAATTCAAGCCAATAAAATGCTTCGTAAAGCATACCAAGGGTACTTGGTTTATGCAATAAAAGCTGACAGTAATGAGTTGCAAGTGACAGAAGTCCCCATAGTTAATGAGTTCTTAGATGTCTTCCCAGAGGACCTACTAGAGTTGCCACCGGATAGAGAGATTGAGTTCGAAATTGAGTTAGCACCTGGTACAGAGCCCATTTCGATAGCGCCATATCTGATGGCGCCAGCAAAGTTAAAAGAGTTGAAGGTTCAGATGGAAGAATTGTTGAGCAAATGCTTTGTTAAGACAAGCACATCACCGTGGGGAGCTTCGGTGTTGTTTGTTAAGAAGAAAGACGGAAGCCTCCGTTTGTGCATTGACTACAGGTAGCTCAATAAAGTCACCATCCAGAATTAGTACCCGCTACTAAGAATTGACGATCTGTTCGACCAGTTGCAAGGAGACAAGGTCTTTTCAAAGATCGATTTGAGGTCAGGGTATCATCAGTTGAGAGTGCATAGGAAAGATGTTCCTAAGACGGCTTTCAAGACTCGCTATAGGCATTATGAGTTTTTGGTGATGTCGTTTGGGTTGACAAATGTCCTAACAGCTTTCATGGATTTAATGAATAGAGTTTTCAGACCTTACTTGGACAAGTTCATGATAGTCTTCATCAATGACATTTTGGTATATTCATGTAGTAGAGAGGAGCATGTTGAGCATTTGAGGATCGTACTATAGACGTTGAGAGAGCATCAGCTCTTTGCGAAATTCAGTAAATGCCAGTTTTGTCTTGATCGAGTAGCATTCCTAGGACATGTGGTATCGGCGGAAGGGATATCAGTAGACCCCCAAAAGATAGAAGTCGTGGTAAATTGGAAGCCACCCACGAGCGTGACAGAAGTTAGAAGTTTCCTGGGTTTAGCTGGGTATTACAGAAAATTTGTAGAAAGATTCTCGAAGATTGCTACTCCGTTGACCAGATTGACAAGAAAAGAAGAGAAATTCGTTTGGTTAGAGGCATGTCAAAGCAGCTTTGATGAGTTGAAGAAGAGGTTGACTACGGTACCAGTGCTTACACTTCCCTCAGGAAGTGAGGGATTTACAGTGTATTGTGATGCCTCCAGGTAAGGTCTAGGTTGTGTGTTGATGCAGCACGACAGAGTGATAGCTTATGCTTCGAGACAGTTAAAGAAGCACGAAATAAACTATCCAACACACGATTTGGAGTTAGCAGCAGTAGTGTTCACCTTGAGAATTTGGAGACACTACCTTTATGGAGTACCCTGTAGAATCTTTACAGATCACAAAAGCCTACAGTATCTGTTCTCATAGAAAAAGCTGAACATGAGGCAGAGAAGGTGGATTGAACTCATCAAGGATTATGACTGCACCATTGAGTACCACCCAAGTAAAGCGAACGTGGTAATAGATGCATTAAGTAGAAAGCCCACTAGTTCCTTAGCTCGGTTAAAAGCCGAGTATCTGCCAATGTTAATAGAGTTGAGATCGATGGGGGTTAGTTTGGAGATGGCAAAGTCAGGTGCTCTACTAGCAGCCTTTCATGTTCGTCTTGTGTTGGTGGACCGGGTCCGAGAATTGTAAACTCAGGATCCATATTTTAGAAAGCTGAGAAGCAAAATAGAGGCTGGGCAGCAGAGTAGCTTTACCTTGAGAGGTGACGGAACACTAGTCCTAGAACAGAGATTATGTGTGCCAGATGTAGCAGAATTGAAGAAAGAAATCATGGATGAAGCTCATTCATCTGCTTATGCCATGCATCTAGGGAGTACCAAGATATATCGCGCTCTAAGAGACCACTACTGGTGGAGAGGCATGAAGAGGGAGATAGCAGAGTTTGTGTCTAAGTGCTTAACCTGTCAGCAGATTAAAGTTGAACATAAAAAACCGGTAGGGTTATTACAGCCTCTGTCCATTTTGGAATGGAAATGGGAAAGGATCATGTTGGCCTTCATGGTTGGACTGCCACGGACTCAAAGTGGACATGACACCATTTGGGTAATAGTTGACAGATTGATAAAGTTCGCTCACTTCTTAGCCATTAAGAATACATATTCCCTAGAAAGGTTAGCCTAGTTGTACGTGGATGAGATCGTTAGGCTACATGGCGTGCCAGTCTCTATAGTGTCAAACAAAGATCCTCGATTTACTTCCAATTTCTGGCCGAAGCTACAAGAAGCCATGGTCACCAGATTGAGATTCAGTACAGTTTTTCACCTTAAGATAGATGGTCAATTGGAAAGAATCATCCAGACTCTTGAAGACATGTTGAGAGCATGTGTAATAGAGTTCAAAGGGAGTTGGGATATTCACCTAGCGTTGATAAAGTTTGCCTACAACAATAGCTATCAGTCCAGCATTGGCATGGCACCGTATAAGGCATTGTATGGCAGGAAGTGTAAAACCCCAGTTTGCTAGGATGAAGTAGGTGAAAGAAGATTGATTGGCCCAGAGATTGTCCAAGCTACAACTGAAAAGATAGGTGTGATTAGAGAACGGTTGAAGTTGGCAAGCGACAGACAGAAAAACTACGCGGACAATCGAAGACGAGATCTAGAGTTCGAAGTGGGTGATAAAGTATTCCTACGAATCTCACCCTGGAAAGGTGTTTTGAGATTTGGGAAGCATGGGAAGTTGAGCCCACAATATATTGGGCCTTACGAAATCGTGGCAAGAGTGGGTGAGGTGGCTTATCGATTGAAACTGCCACCAAAGCTAGCAAACATCCATGATGTGTTCCACGTTTCTATGCTTCGCAAGTATATCACCGATCCTTCTCATATTCTGAAAGAACAACCAGTGCAATTGAAGGAAAACTTGACCTGCGAGGAGCAGCCAGTCAAAGACGAGATCTAGAGTTCGAAATAGGTGATAGAGTATTCCTACGAATCTCACCCTGGAAAGGTGTTTTGAGATTTGGGAAGCGTGGGAAGTTAAGCCCACAATATATTGGGCCCTACGAAATCATAGCAAGAGTGGGTGAGGTAGCTTATCGATTGAAACTGCCATCAAAGCTAGCAAACATCCATGATGTGTTCCACGTTTCCATGCTTCGCAAGTATATCGCCGATCCTTTTCATATTTTGAAAGAACAACTAGTGCAATTGAAGGAAAACTTGACCTACGAGGAGCAGCCAGTGGAGATTTTAGATCATAGGGATCAAGTGTTGCGTAGTAAGGTGATTCTGCCAGCGAAAGTATTATGGCGAAATCACGGATCAGAAGAGGCTACATGGGAGCCTGAAGACCAAATGCGCACCCAATATCCGCACTTATTTGAATCAAGTAAGCAGTTTAAAATTTCGAGGACGAAATTTTTATAAGGGGGAAAGAAATTATAAACCCTTAGTCTCGATTCTGAACTTCCTAATATTAGAAGCTAGATTAGGAAGTTAAAATGATAAATCTCGTCAACGTTAATCTAACTTGGGACATTGAAAAGTTGACGACCGTTGTAGAACTATACGATAATTGTTTTAATAAGAAAAAGTCAAAGAAAGGTAAAATAGTCTTTTAATAAATAAGAGAAATTATAAGTGACAATATGGTCAAGTCCAAAAATAAAAATTACATATATGAATAATCATAAGTAATAGTCATTTACCACTTGATTTAAAATTAAAATGTTAGTGAAAGTCAAAGTAAGTCAAGAGGACATGATGGTCATTTTGGAAAAAGTCACTTATATATAAGTGACACTTAGAAAAATTTGAAGAAAGCAAAGAAGTAAAAACCGTGAGGTGTGTGAGAGAGTGGACGACAATAAGAGATCAAGGCGGAGAAGTGGAAGATCAAGCAACTTTGAAGCCTCCAAACCAAAATTTAACAAATCCAACCTAAGCTAGCTAAACCAAATCAAGTTTAAGGTTAGTTATCATCATTTTCTTTAACTTTGATGATGGTTGGAATGGCATGGGTATGATGATAGTTATGTTGTTGTAGTAGGTTGTGATGGGTGTTTTACACTTAAAACAAGTGTAGAACCCTAAGTGTGTGATATGGAAGCTTAGATGCCATGTTTTAGTGTATGGATGTTAGACTAGGGTTTGTAAATGGAAAATCTTAAATGATGATTTAAGGAAGTGAAATGTCAAATAAGTTGCACATATGTTGTTTGTTGAAATGTCTAAGAGAGTAACTTAGTGAAAATAGTGAAAATAAAATGAAATGAAGTGTTGGATGAGAATGTGTGGGTGTCATGGCATATGTGGAATGGGTAATATCATTGTGTTTTGATCCAAATAAGCTTCGATTCACACATAATAAAAATTAAAAAAACTCATAGAAGTGATAGAATTGTCAAATGAGTAGTATTGAGCTAAGTTGAGAATCCTGAGCTCAATGAAGGGGCTGTGATGACTTGCACTCTTCGAGCTTATTTGGGGTTGTTCTAGACCTTGAAACATGGCTAAAGGTAATAGCAAACCATAGAAATTGGAAGAGAACGATTTCGATAAAAATTGAGCAAGTTATGGCCAAAATAATGTATTTAGAGAGTCGTAAAATAAATTGTGGATGCAAATGCATTCCTCAATGCATGAAATGAATATATTTTATTATAATTAGGTAAAATAAATTTAGATACAAAAGAATTGAAGTCGTCGAATGTAGGATGCCACAAATGTGCATAAAAAAGTATCGAAAAATAGACGTTTTTCCTAGGTTTCACCCCTCAATGCTTAGAATTTTTCGAAACTGTTTTACGGGTGACCTAAGTGTGAGTTAGGGAGATGATTAGAGCAAAAACGGAGCAAAGAAAATCACTAGGATGGTCCCTAGCATAGCCTCGGGTTTAGAGGGTCCAAAAACGGTGATTTTGCGTTCCGAGCCTCCGGCGACCATTTTAAGCATTCCAGAGTGTCCCTAGGTGATAATAAATAAGGTTCGTGCAAAGAAATCGGAATTAGAGAGTCTTTGTTAAGTTAAAATCGAGTTGAGAAGGTTATAGTATAAAGGGTTTTCAATAGAGTAACTTGTATTGGAGACTCTACTTTTAAGTTTTGAGTTATGTAGTTGAGTAGGTTATAATAAGACGTAGATATATAGGTGACGAGCAAGCAAGCGAGGCACAAGAGTCTCGTTAAGGTGATTGGGCATACTCGGATCGAGGTAATTGTTACATCGCTTACATTGTCTAAATTTTAATTTAATTTACAACTTCTTGTTGATTTCAAGTTTTATGAAATGATTTTTAAAATGTGAGTTTAATTCGAACAAAATATCCTCCATGGGATCAAGAAATGGGAATTTAAAAGTAGAATTGTTCTTATAATGTTTGACGTAAGTTTAAATTAAAAACGCTTTAAGCTAAGCGACTTTGTACTTATTGCATTGAGAATGAAAAAGCGTTTTAAAAGCCATGTGTAACCCCTCAGAGTTCAGAGTATCTAGCACTACGTTGCGACGTAGAGAATTCCGCACGTAGCTGTCTAGATTTAGAGTATTGGCGCTATGTTACGATATAAAAACTTGCGCTCGTAGCTACCTAGAATTATAGCTTTTTGCAATATGCTGCGATGTAAAAAATTCCGCTCATAGTTGCAGGGGTTGTCCAGCAGTTGCACTACAATATGCGATGTAGAAAATTCCGCATGTAGTTGCAAAAAGTTTCAGGTTGTTAGCACTATAATTGCGATGTAGAAAATTCTGCATTGTAGTTGCTCAGAGTTGTCACAGTTTTACCCTACATTGTGATGTAGTGAATTCCGCAAATAGTAGTCAAGATATTTCAGTAGTATCATGGTTGGTATTAGTTGAAAACCGCCACGTGATAGTTAGAATATTTTAGGGGTACACATGGTAAAATTAGAAAGAAAGGTTTTCAAAACCAAAATGTTTAAGGTTTAAGAAGCTTATGAATCGCTATGTAATTATATGATTAGTATGCTTATTCAGTTCGAACTAACATTTTAAATTTTCATGTAGCGTGTATATACCACGAAGTACTTGTGCAGGTGATTTTGCATAGCGAGGAACGTCACTGAAATTCTAGGTGGGAAATTCAAAGATTTCATCACACAAATGCACATATCTATTTTATGGAATTTGACACTTGGGAAATGTATGATATATTGATATCTTTTGGCAAATATTGAGTTTGTATCACATATTTTGTGTATTATGAATGAATCCTTAAACTGCATATAACATATATATATCGATACATATAATCAACATTTGAAATGTTTTGAAAATATATGATTGTGGAAAAATATGTTGTGAATTTTCATGTGTGACATATATTTATATACATCCTACTATGAATTCATACATATGGATTGTGAAAAAATGTTATGAAAATACATATTTGTGGATAAACGAAGTTGGGTGGAAATGGAAATAGTCAAAGTGTATTTTATTGCAAGTAAAAATTTTGAAACCCTTAAAAATGCAGTCATTATGCTGTCGAAATTTTTATAAACTTGTTTTAAATTGAAATTCCGAAAATTTTTACCCACCCAAATTCTTTACAAAAAAAAATAATACAATTAATTTGAATTAAGAAATTGGGTAAGATTAAGTGGTTTGCTCCGCTGATCTTACCAATCCAACAAGTTAGATTAAGAGCACTCCGTCAGAGTGTCTGACGGGACCCTCCAGACAAGAGCTTAAAGAATGCCTGGTTCGGGTCCTGTCAATGGTCATCCCTACCTAATAATTTTCCTATATCTATGAGAGTGTTGGTGTGTTAGTCACCAACACTTAGTGAAAATTTATAAACTAAAAAGAGAGAAAGGGAGAGAAGGGGGACGACAAGAAAGGGAAGAGGAAAAGAAGTGAGATCCAATTTCTCCAAGTCAAATTTGAAGCTTCCACACCATATCTTAACTAGATTTAAGCAAAAACATCAAACCCTAAGCAAGATTAAGGTGACGCACAAGCTAGCGGAGCGAAGGAAACTCATTAAAGCCCTCAGGCAAGTTGGAATCGAGGTAAGTACTTTACCACTTACACTATTTCAATTTTTCTTTTAAATTTTGAGTATTATCATTAAACGAGTTACAAAATGATTTCCAAATATAAGTTTGGATTTTTATAAAAGAACCTTGTAGTTGATTTAGAAATGAGAATCGAAAATAAAGTTGTTTTCAAAAAGTTTACTGTTAAGTTTTAGTTAAAAGCATTAAAAGATAAATGAGTTGTGCTTTCTGCACTTAATAAGAGAAGTTTCAAAAACCATGTATAATCCCTCAGCTTTCATAGTATCTAACGCTACGCATGCAACGCATAAAATTCTGTACATAGTCATCTAGATTTATAGTTATTTGCGCTATGTTGCGATGCAGAAAATTTCGTTCGTAGCCGCCAAGATTTATAACTGAAATTGCACTACAATATGCGATGCAGAAAATTCCGCATGTAGTTGCAAAGAGTTAGAGTTCATTAGCACTACAATATGTGATGCAGAAAATTCTACAAGTAGTTGCTTCGATTTGAGATGGTTTCACACTATACTGGCGATGCAATAAATTTCACACGTAGTGGCCGAGACATCTCACCAGCATCACGATTGGCATCAGTTAAAAATCGTCACGTGACATACCACGTTAAGCGTGGTTAGAGTTTAGGGGTACACATGGTGTTTTAGTAAGAAAAGAACCATTTTGAAAACTCTAAAAGTTTTAAGCAAAGTTAGGATTATTTGGTTATAATTTACCTTAAATTGTTGAACTGACAATTTTCCTTTGTTGTAGCTTATAAATCTATCACAGGTGTCCTACAAGGGATCAAGAACAAACTAAGCATCTTATCAAAAATAGAGGTGGGCGAGAAATGAAGAATGCATGTGTAAATCACATTTATATTTTGAATATATCAAAATGGAAAATACATGTATCATATTACAATCTTGGTAGCATGCATTTTGAAATTATAACTTTGTAAATTAGGTTGTAAGTAGTTGTGACTTTTCATATATCAGTAGTTGTGCCTTTTCATATATGATATATATATATATATCCCACTATGGGTTCATACATAATGATTGTGAAAATGTATTGTGAAAATGCATGTTTGTGGATAAAAGAAGTTAGGTGATTATTAAGAATAGTAGAAGTGTAAATTTCTTGTAGGAAAAATTTTGGAAACCTTAAAAATATAGCCGTTATGCTGTCGAAATTTTTGTAAAAGTTTTCTTCAATTAAATGCGAAACATTTATATCAATCCAACTATTTTCAAAGAAATAGAAATCGATTTAGTTAAAGTAAAGTAAACGGGCAAAGTATCGTAGGGGTTCGCTCCACGAGTCTCTCGACCGTGAGTAAAGTTATAAGAGGTTCGTTGGAGTGTCCGACAAGACCTCCAGATAAGAGCCTAGAGAGATTCTGGTTCGGATCTTGTCATAAAACCTCCATAGGGATTGGTGCAGGGACTGGTATGTTTATCATAGGAACTCCAACACAAGAGTAGAGAGGTTGAGTCGTGCGTGTTGTTATATTTTGTTTAAATGTTATAGATATTTTCAAAGAATTAATTATATATATTTTGGGAAATGGATAAATGTATATATATACATGACATATAATTGATTTTTAAATTGTCTTTAAATTCAAATGCACGTTTGGCGTTACTTGTGATGGGCTCTGACTCTTATTCTCAAGGTGACCCGTCCGACAACCCCACGGTAGCCTTCCAGTCGAGATCCCCTCCGGCTGAACGGTTCCTATGGAGCTAAGCCTTTTTATTACAATTACTGAAAATCTCTTTTCGAAACCCTTTTTAATTTTTTTTTCTAGCGGATATGAATGAGAACTTTTTCAATTTAAAATTTACACTTATTAACAGAATTTTATAAAAAATTTTGGCAGCACAACAGCCGTTTTTCAGAAAATTCCATCATTTAAAATCACATTTAAAAGAAATCTATACACTTCTAATTCAATCATTTCCCAACTACTAGGTCTTAGTGACAAGACCTAACCCAGACTCTCTCTGATATTTTATCTGGAGGATTCCGCCGGGCACTCCAACGAACTACTCACAATCCGACTTATCGAAATGGAGAGATTCACGGAGCAAACCCTTTATACTTTCTCGATTTTCTTAACTTACATCAATTGTATTCTTTACTTTTTGTAAATGACTTGGGTGGATAAAATTCTTTCGCGATTTTATTTTAAAATGATTTTATAAAAATTCCGGCAACATAACGGCTGCATTTTTTACGTTTTCAAAATTTTTACCTGCAAATAAACACACTTCGACTATGTATTCATTTTCTCCCAACTTCATTTATCCACAAACATGCAATATCATCACACAGTTCACAATCAATAAGCATGAAATTATAATACAATGTATAAGTATATGTCTACATGAAAATCCATAACTAATCACAAAAATATTTACAAATATACAATCCAAAATGCAAGTATTTTTCCAAATTTGATATAGTCAACCCATATACATGATTTACACAAAACATATTGCATGACTCGCCCACCTATATGTATGAAGTGAAAATCTCGTCGTCTCGTCCAACGACAGCACCCAATAAAATATGGAAACTGCATAATAATTAAACAAGTTAGTGCAACATAATAATATAATATAATAGACACTAAGGTAATAGGTTGTAAACTTATTCATCCTTAAATTTCCAAAATCCTCATGTATACCCTTAAAGTACTCTAACTATCACGGGCGATTTTAACTAATGCCAACGTGAAGTTACTGAGGTATCTCAACCACTACGATACGGAATTTACTGCATCACAACGTAGTGTGATAAATCTCATATTTGAGCAACTACAATGCGGAATTTTCTGCATCGCAATATAGTGCTATAGTTCTGGGCGACTACGAGCGGAATGTACTGCATCGCTACGTAGTGCCAAACTGTAACTAACCCACTACGTGCGGAATTGTCTACATCGCAACGTAGCGCTATACTTTCTAGGAAAACTGAGCAACTACGGACGGAATTTTCTACGTCATCGTATAGTGCTAATTTCACTATAATCTGAGCGACTACGGACGGAATTTTCTGCATGGTCACGTAGCGCTAAATCTCATATGGTCTTAAGGCATATACATGGGTTTTTAAAACTAACTCATCAAGTGCAAAAGTACAAAACTAACTATTTTTTCAACTTTAAAACTCTCTTGATTCAACTCTTTTTAGAAACAACTTAATATTGATTTTAATAACTTTATGGATTCCATAAGAAATCCACATACTCAAAATTTGAACTTTGAAAGTTAAAAGCCATTTTTATTTCCATTTAACACAATAGTCAAAATTTAAAATAAAATTTAAAGCAACCGCAAGTGACGAAACACTTACCTCGAATCCGCGCTCGCCAACAAGCTCTAATGGGTCTCCCTCTCTCCACTAGCTTGCTCTGAACCTACATATCACATTCTCATTCAAACTTTGCCTGAGTGAACTTCATTGAACTACAATTGAAACTTTGAATACAATTAACTCTATTAAGACCGCTTTAGACTACAATCTTCCCACTTAGTTTCTAACTTAACCGAGACTTTCAAATTCCGATTT